>JACCIB010000415.1:0-156956 GCA_018906965.1 Philotrypesis tridentata
TTATATGAAACAAAGAGTTGGTGAAAATTGTAAACTTCTATATACAGATACCGACAGTTTGATATACGAAGTAAAGGACATTGATATGTATCAAATTATGAAAGAAGATATTCATAGATTTGATACTTCAGATTATGAAGAGAAATAATCGGTATGGTATTCCTCGCAAGAATAAAAAAAGTTCCAGGCCTCATGAAAGATGAATGTAATGGTAAGATTATGACAGAATTCATTGGATTGCGCAGTAAAAATGTATAGTATTTTAATTGAAGGAGGAGAGACAGTAAAAAAAAGCTAAAGGTATTAAATCTAATGTTGTGAAAAAAACTATAACATTTGAAGATTACCGAAGATGTCTTGAGGATTGGTTATTATAAAACGAGAAGCAGTTGCAATATTCGTTCTAATTGCACATAGCATATACTGAAAAACAAAGCAAAAATTGCTCTGAGTCCACACGATGATAAAAGATATTTATTACCTCATACTACCGATACTTTGCCTTGGGGTCACTATAGAATTTTAGAGGAACAAATGGCCCAATCAGCATCCCAATTGGAGGAAAAGATGAATATTATTGGACAGGACAGAGAAGTGGGGATAGCGGACAAAACAGAAAAAGAGACGATAGCCAATGAAATCCATGCATTGAGAGTGGAGGGGGTAGAAGAAAAGAGAGGGGATGAAGAATTCATTGAAAATCCTGCAAAAAGAGTGGGGATAATGCTTTTTGGAGAGGGGTGTGAACCAATCTCCATTGAATACGATATTCCAGAAGAGATGGCTGACGAATGGAATCCATCAACAGAAGCAAAGAGTGGGGATTTATTACAACAGGCGATGGAAGGGGCAGGAATTGTGGCGGGGAATGGGCTATATGAGCCGATGCAGCAAGACGATGAAATCATTCGAGCAATCGAAGAGTTCGAATTTAGTCTACCTTCTGCAAAGAAAATAAAACTCAACTAAGTAAGTTTACTTCAACTTTTCTTTGATATTATGCTTTCTCTCTACAACAGTGACAACATTTCTAACCTCAATTTGACTTTTTCCAGAATGGATCTATCTGCACTGAATAAGGTTGCTCAACGTGAATTTTTGCCTACAAAAAAGGCAAAAGACATGGAGAAAGACAAAGAAAATATGGTAACAGCCTTAAAACAAGTAAAAACGAGATATGGTGTGAAGGTTGTTGCCGATGTAAACGAAGAATTTCAGATATTTTTACCCGAGAAGATATCATCCATGCTATTAAAAGATGAAAAACTGTATAATGATATGAGTGATGCTGCTAATAAATATATTTTATTTATTGTATATCTAGGGGGGAATTCTTTTCAGTTTGGTACTTCTACTAAATAATAAAGAGAGAAAAAAACTGTACAAATTTGTTTATTTAATGTATTTATTAATATTATTATACATTTTCACTTATGAATAAATAACAATATTTATCATAACAATTAATCTTTTTATTTACCTATAATTCTTATCCCTTCATTTCATTTTTATCCATCTTAATATTATTTAATATCATTTTTATTTATCCAGCTGTTATGCTCGTTACTGAATCCTAACCATTTGACATAGATACGATTACCACTTTTTTTTAAAACTTTTTCCACAAGATAAATTTCAGGATACATTGTCTTTTGAATTTCAGTTTCATAAAAGCCGCCAGACACTGGATTATCATAATAGTCTTTAACGTGGTAAGTTGTTGGATTGGTTTTTACTACTTTAGTGATTGAAAAAATCTCCGTTGACCAATTCGGTGTATAACCTTTTTCAAAAACATGTTTGATTTTACTTATTCGTACTTTATCTCCAACTTTGAATTTCGGTTTCTTTACAGGTAACTTTTCAACTGGAAATCGCTTCTTGATTTGTCTTTCATTCACCTTTGAAACGTTTTTGGGTTCAATTGCTATTGTCCGATGTTTTCTTGAATTATAAGTTTTGAGTAATTTAGGCAGAATATCCAGCCATTTATAGCTTCCTTGTTTGCTAAATTCTATCCACATTGAATTTTTTAATGTTCTATTAAATCGTTCGCATATACTAGCATGCAGATTACTATGAGAAGAGTACAAATTGATTTTATACTTTTTCATGAGTTGATGAAAGTTTGAATTGTAAAATTCTTTTCCTTGATCGGTTTGTAGGTTCGTTGGTGTTCGTCCTTGCTTCAATATTCCCATCATTGCTTCAGATACATCTTTACCACTTTTTGACTTGACTGGAACAGCCCATGCATACTTTGAGAATATATCGATGACAGTGAGTAAGTAGTTAAAACCTTTATTCTCCTTGGAGTAGGGTATCATTTCTACAAGATCAGCTTGCCAAGTCTCATCTATCCCACGTATATCATATTTTCTTCGTTTATATCTACGACGAGCTGGTTTGTGCAACTCTTCAGCCACTCTTTGACGCTCCATTTTCTACAATACTTCTCTCAATATTAGTCCAAAAACTTGTTGCAGCTGCTCTACTCTTATAGGTTTGTCATAATAATCTTTTAACAATTTAGTTATTAGATTCATCTTTACTACTACTACTACTTTTGTTATGGTATGAATTTCAGTAGTAAAGCATTCTGAAGAGTATTCCATATCGATGTTGCAACTTCTCTACTCTTATTTTCAGCTTCTTTAGTCTTCTTTTCATCTTCTTTGTCTGTCAAAAATGGATTAAGTTTCTCATTTATTTCTATTATTCTTATATTAGCATAATCTAGTAGATGTTTATGAGTTCTAACAGCTTTATTGATATGAGCTAATTCAACGCTTATAGACTTTTCGATCTCCAATTTGATTGTACTAAATTTGTTGTTGATTTTGTTAATTTCCTCTGTCAGCATTGAATGATTATGATCAATATGATTTTTTTGATTGGAAAGATTTTTATTAATCTTAGTTATATCTGCACGAATAGCATCTACATCAAATTTAATTGAATTAAATTCGATGAGAATTTTTTTATTTTCCTCTAACAGTTTTGTATGATTATGATTAATCAGATCTTTTTGATTGGAAAGATTTTTATTGATCTTAGTTATATCTGCACGAATAGCATCTATATCAAATTTAATTGAATTAAATTCGATGAGAATTTTTTTATTTTCCTCTAATAGTTTTGTATGATTATGATTAATCAGATCTTTTTGAATGGAAAGATTTTTATTAATCTTAGTTGTATCCGCACTAAGGGTATGATCTACCACAGATTTCCACTTCTGAAAAGTCTCAAGGGTGATCGCATCCTTCGGATTACTGGGAGAGGCAAGATTACACAATCTTTTATTTTTTAAGTCAAAATTGCCATCTAAAGTAAGATCGAAACCAATACCTTGAGGACCGCGACTTACTTCTTGCGGTCGCTCAAGCGTACGTCCGAACAAGTCGAGACTCATGATACTAATGGTTCAAGAAAGATGTGAACATTAATATATATGTCCAGCTTCACGTAACTCCTCTATAATTGATTGGATTTCATTAGTATGATTATCATTTCCAGCTGATTTTTCACCAATTAATAATCGGAGTCGCTCGACAAGCTCATTTGGATCATCCCAATAGATAAGATCTATGGAAGAATTTTTCTTCGCTATTTTATATTTAGGTAGGAGACCTTCTCCGCTGATGGATTTCTGTTTGCGCATTGAGCTACGGAACATAGGTGATATAACATCTATAAATTTCCTACTCCTTGAAGTACGAATAGGTCCACTTTTGTTGAATTTTCGACGATGAGCATTCGATGCTACCAGAATATCGCGATAATTTTTACGATCCACATCACTTATTTTATTTCCATCTGGTTGTCTGATGAAGATTAATTCCATTAGTCCTTCACTTTTAGGATAACTTTTGTCATTCACTCTTACTGTTTTATTGTCAAATTCAATTTCTGCACTACCAATCATATATCTTCCATTTTCATTTCTAACTCCATATATGTTATCTAAATTGCTGCGGCTTTTATCTAGTAATGATAAAAAGTCTGTCGACTGGGTTTGATCACGCACAGATTTAAATGTAGAATTCAAGATTGTGCCATCCAACGAAGCAAACTCATCATCATCATCGTCATCATCATCATCTTGATTATATGAAGAAGAATCAAACCGTTCAATATCATGAACTATAGGTATCTTTCCTTTTTTCATGTGCTTACTTGAACTATTCATATCGTCATCATTCAATCGTCCAATGTTTTCAGTTCTCGAATCAATGAGCTTTTCGAGTGGAGTAACGACAGGTTTCAATGTATCGCCAATTACTTTTTCAAAATCATCTCTCTCTTGTTTCAATAAAGCATATTTCTGTTTAATAGCTTTACGAGCTCGTAAGAGCTCGTTGAGAATATCCTTTTCTTTCTTAAACTCAGACATGCTGACAAGCTGCTGTCTGCAATAGAACTGTAAAGAATGAGATTCACATCTCCTTTTTTATTGCAAAACAATCAAATCCTTTTCTGTATCTACCATTATTCATTTCTCTATCTTTATCAATAACAATGAAACCATACTTATCGTTTTTCCAACATTCAGAACAAAGATTACGAAATTCATTGAAAGTTAAATCAGTATTTACATGATCTTCATATATATGTTTTAAATTAACATCATCTTGACGATAAATTACCAGCATGTTAATATTGTCTCTAATAAGATGCTTTGGTATATGAGCATACGACTGACAAAGATAGAAACTGTCTACGCTTTTATGTCTCCCCATACAGAAAAATGCTCTGACATTATCTTGCTTCTCACAAGCTACATCATCAAAAATCATAATTGAATTCGGTAATGTTTCATCTGGAGATACTACAGATTCATGTTCACTAAACGGTATATACGATATACCTTTAATTGGACCTAAAACTTCTTTGAGAAATTGATACTTTGGTTGATTTAAAGATTTAGAATAAACATAAACATTTTCAAATCTCAGACCATTCGGATGAGTAATTAGAGCTAATAAACTATTTGTTTTTCCACAATTCGATGGACCGCAGAATACTGCTCGTATACTATCTGGTAGTAATTCTCCATGTCGTTTCTTTCTCTTCTGAACTCCGAAATCAAAGTTAGCAATAGGCAGTTTCACTTTTTGATTAGTAAAATCCATGTTAACGGGACAAAGTCAACTTAGACATTAAGCTTTAAAAGGTATAAATATTCATTTTATATATTTTAACCATCAGTTGTGGATCAGCACTCGAAGAGAGAGATGATCATTCACAAATCTCAGAAGCGGACGAAAGGATACGGATTGCTTGATAAAGTGATCAATAACTTGCCTATCGAGCTGCATCTTCCCGGATATCAGTATTGTGGCCCTGGAACTAAATTGAACAAGCGATTGAAAAGAGGTGATCCTGGAATAAATCCGCTTGATCAAGCTTGTAAACAACACGACATTGATTATTCGGATAAAAATATAAATCGTAAAGAAGCTGATATGAAGCTTGCCAGTAGAGCTTGGCAACGTGTTAGTGCCAAAGACGCTAGTCTTGCTGAAAAAGCAACTGCCTTGGCTATTGCAAGTGCCATGAAATTGAAAGCAAAAACTGGAATGGGAGTCAAATTCAGTAAGTTGGTGACTGCAGCTAAAAAATCATTAAAACCAAGTAACAGTTCACGCAAGGTTATTCAATCAGCCTTGAAAGGCGCTCGTAAAGCTGCTCAAAAAGGTGGTGGTAAGAATAAAGTTTTACTTCCGCGTGTTCTACCATTACCATCAAAAATGGGTGGAGTTCTGCCTTTTCTTATACCACTATTCGCAGGACTCAGTGCGACCGGTGCTTTAGCAGGAGGTGCTGCTGGAATAGCTAAAGCAGTAAATGATGCTAAGGCTGCTCAGAAAGAGTATGAAGAAAAAAAGAGGCATAATAGATCTATGGAAGCTATTGCTCTAGGCAAAGGTCTCCATCTTAAGCCTTATAAAAATGGAATGGGGTTATTTATGAAACCTCATGTTGGTAGTGGACGAGTTATTAATAAAAAAAAAAAACGTCGATTTAATTTTACCAAATCGTCCACTAACTAACTATGATCTCATAAAGTATGCAAAAGTATTGAAAATTCCAAATTTTAGAGGTGTCTTCATGAGAAACAATCTACCTCGCGATGGTCCTTGGCGAAATGAATCTGCTATTGTTAATTTAGATGATTTTCAAAACAAAGGCACTCACTGGGTATGTTATCGAAAACAAGCTTCTAACGTCATTTACTTTGATAGTTTTGGTGATCTTAAACCTCCTAGTGATCTCATGAACTATCTCAATGTGAAAGAAGTAAAATACAATTATAAAAGATATCAGAATTTCGACTCATTCATTTGTGGTCACCTCTGTCTTCGCTTTCTAACCGGAAGCCTATAAAAGCATATTGAAACTAAAAATTTAATCATTCACTTGCAATCAGTCATGGAAGAAAGTTTTACTTTAAGTCTTTCTGGAAAATCTTCAGTTTTAGAAGCGCAATATTTTCCTTCGATTGAACTACCACAGAATAAGAAGTTTGTTTTGGGTTTAGTTGAACTTTTAACATTCAACTCCATTCCCAATGTTGATCAATCAAATAATAAACTTCATATAAAAAACGGAGTTACAATAACTATTCCTACTGGAAGCTATGAAATTGAAGCTATCAACAAATTTGTACAAGAAGCATTAAAATTGAAAAAAATTGATTTTTCTTTGAAAGCTAACAACAGTACTCTCAAAAGTGAAATTAGTTGTAGTCAACCATTGGATCTCACACCTTACGATTCAATAGGACGTCTTCTTGGCTTCACTCCACGTATTCTCAAAGAAAAAACTATTCACAATTCTGACTTACCTGTGAAAATATTAAAAATAAATGCCCTCAGAGTTGAGTGTAACATTACTGCTGGTGCATATATCAATAACAAAAAGGTACACACAATCCACGAATTCTTCCCCAGAGTTCCTCCAGGATTCAAAATCGTAGAAGTTCCGTCTCATGTTATTTATCTTCCACTTAGTGTGAAGTGTATAGATAATCTTCAAATTCGAATCGTTGATCAAGACGGAAACTTGGTGAATTTTCGAGGCGAGGAAATTACTATTAGACTTCACATCAAAGCTATATAATGGGAATTGTTTACAATTCTAATGTGCATATAAGTCGACCACAATGTCATACGACAATCAGTCGACAAAAGAAAGTCAAACCGTTAACAAGGCAGAGCATTCAGTTACTCAAAAGCATAGGACTAAAAGTTCGTGGAAAAAAATCAGTTGCATAATTCTCTGCTGCTTCCAGAAAAATGGACGAAATTCTTCAAATTCAATCAGGTGTCGTATTCGATGAGTCTATAGCTCAATACGAATTACATTCACACCAGCCATACTCATCATTGAGTTTTAATAACAGTGATGAAATTCGTATTACTATCCAGCATCAAGATCTATGTCTTTTACCGTCTCGCAGTTACATTCGTGTCTATGGAACACTGCGAAAACCAGACGGAAGTGCACTAGCTAAGACTGATTTTGCTAACAATGGAATTTGTCATTTGTTTGATGAAATCCGATATGAAATGAATGCAGTGGAGATTGATAAATGTAAAAATGTTGGCTTAACCAGTATTATGAAAGGATGGCCTTCATTTACTCCAAGGCAAGCTCATGCTTTAAAAAATGCAGGATGGGAAGGTATGGATGAAGCAACATCAACAATGAAAAATCAAGCAGGATATTTTGAAGGTAGCATTCCTTTGAACATGGTTTTGGGTTTTGCAGAAGATTATAAAAAGATAGTAGTTAATATGAAACATGAACTCATTCTCACTAGATCAAGAAGTGATATAAATGCAGTAATTCAAGAAAGTACGGCTGCTGCAGGTGCTGCTGCTACTTATGAAAACTTTGAAATAAAAATATTGAAGATAGAGTGGATAATGCCACACGTCGTTGCTTCTGACAAACAAAAAATACAGTTATTCAATTTTATTGGGAAAGATAATCCAATCTCCATGTCTTATCGGTCTTGGGAGTTATTTGAATACCCATCACTTCCAGCAGCCAATAAACACATCTGGACTGTAAAAACTTCGAATCAATTGGAAAAACCTCGTTTTGTAATTGTTGGATTACAAACTAGGAGAAAAGATGTAAAAAATGTAAATTACAGCAGATTCGATCACTGTGAAATTAGTAATGTACAACTTTTCTTGAATTCGAAATCTTATCCATATGGTAATCTGAACGTCGACATATTTAAAAATCAGTATGCAATTCTCTATGATATGTATGTTGATTTTCAAAGAAGCTACTATGGAAGAGATCCGCAACAATTGTTGGATAAAGAATCATATATAACTCAGATGCCACTCATAGTTATTGACTGTTCACGACAAAATGAAACTCTAAAAAATGCTCCTGTTGACGTGCGTCTAGAAATTGAGGCTTTAAAGCCTTTCCCAGCATCTACATCAGCTTACTGTCTAATCTTACACGATCGCATTACTCAGTATAATCCTGTAAGTGGAGAGGTAAAAAAACTTGTTTAAAAAAAAAACATTACGAGATGGAGTATGCAGTAGACATGGTTGGCTTTAAACAAATGGGAGGTGATTATATTCTAAAGGAAATAGCGATTATTCCTCTTAATCACAGTGGAGATCCTATAGTTTATCTATTTAAAAAGCCGTTTTCATTGCATAGACTTTCTAATCAATTGCAAGCAGAAAATATGTGGCTCAAACACAATTATCATGGAATAGCCTGGGACACGAATGGGCTTGATTACTGTCAAATTGCTAATCTGCTTCGTGAATCATTGCAAAATGCCAGCAAAATTTTCGTTATGGATGATATAAGGCAGAAGTGGTTGCAACGTTTTAAATTTCCTGTTTATAACATTCAACAATATGGTTATCCAACAAGATCATCCATCAAGTGTGTAACTATATGCACAAACCATAATCCAATTTACAAGACTGTTTGTGCATTACACAATGTAAAACTCATGAAAATATTTTATCATCAGATTGGTAAGATGTCATCGGATTGGTAAGATGTTATGTCGTCAGATTGGTAAGAAAAAATTTTAAAAAAAAATGAAGAAAAAGTAGAAAAAGCTATGGGCTTGCCAACTCACGAGAAGGTAAACCAGTTTTACCCCCTCCATACGGATTCTAGCTCAATCCATACCAACTCTATATCCTAGTAGAGGGGGGTGAGCTCGCTCCCAACTCAGTATCTACGAGGTGGGAGTGAGTTGGCGCCCAGCTCAATATTCTAGGAGAGGGGGTGAGTTGGGATGCCTGTGAGTTGGTATGCCCATAGCCTATCTACTTGCCCGACTTGGGAAAGACTGCGCGTAACCAGTATGCCGCGATAATGGCGGCACTAGGTGAGAGTCAACTTCCATGCCAATTAGACCTTCGGCAATGCTGCCGCGCGAGCGAATACGCGATTTTTTGAAATAGCAATACTGATGAAAATTATAAACAACAAACGCTGCACTCGATTTCGGCACTCGCATGTTTTGGAAGATTAAGGAGCAGGATTGAGAAATTTATGGACACTGAAGTATTGATAAATGTTAATAAAAACGTTCATCATTTAAAAAATCATTATCTTCAAAACATCTGACACTTTCGATAAATGCTTTCATCTTATATTAATCCTGACAGACCACTAATTTATACGCAATTAAAAATTATGGCACAGTGCCATAAAAACATTTCGAAAGATGGAGGTCATTCACGAGACCTCGTGGCATACGCGAAAGCCACCGTTTCGTATGTACGGTGCGCTTCGTGTGTACCCCTGTACAAAGCCATCCTTGCAAAATTCAGCCAACGATAATCAGAAATTCAGTCATTCAACAATATTGCGGCAAACAAGTGCTACTAAAAAATTATAGAAAAGTATTTGGAAAATTAAGACTTCGAAGAAAGAGATTTCGGACGAGTCCTCGCAGTGCATTCGAAAGCGTCCACACCCACGTTTGCGCTGAACTAGAAGTTGATACTTACAAACACAAGTATTTTAAAGAAAAAATCACTGTCCGGATCCGAGACACGGCTTGGAAAAATTATTTGCCTGAACGAACAAGCGCTTTGTAGTTGACCGCGACTAAACATTCATATGCTGACAAGACGTCGGCGCGCGGCGCATGCTCTTCAGCTTCAGGGTGAATATTCCGGCGCGGCGCGGCAGGTCGCGAGAAAAAGCGTTATACACTGGACGGCGACTAATGTCTTGTGTTTACATTGCACTTTGTCTAACTCCCTATTATAAAGCAACCTGGCTTCTGTGAAAATTTAGACAATGACGACAAGAAGTTTAGCGGATATGCATATTGCGCCAAATAGTTAAACTGATAAAATTATTTATATCCGTTTGTAAAATTTTAGCGACTTCCTGGTCAAGACTTGAAAGAAAGATATTATGGTTGAGACCTCCTGGCGCAATCAAAATCCTCCACACTCACGTTTTCACTGAGCTGGGAGTTGATACGCACGTACAGAAATATTCGCAAAAAAATCACTACGTTAAGCCGAGTGACCGTTCGAAAAACTAGTTGACTAACCGAACAAACCATTTGTCGCTGGCCGCGAGTTGGACCTCATATGCTGACAAGACGTCCACGCGCGGCGAGTGCTCATCAGCGTCTGCTACGCGCCTACGAGAAATGCGTGTGTATTCCGGTGCGGTACGGTAAGCTCAGACAAGAAGCGTCAAGCAACCGATTAGTAGATAAGCAGGAGAGCGCGTGTATGTATTAAATATTTATGTTCCTATATGTAATAGAACTTATGAACAAGGAAATATTTCCATTGTTAATAAAAACCTACATCATTTAAAAAATCATTATCTTGAAAAAATGATATTCATCTGATACGTTAGATAAATTTTGTATTCTTATGTTAATCCCGACTAACCAATAATTTATATGTAATTGAAAAATATGGCTCAGTGCCATAGAAATCTTTAGAAGATTAAGGTCCATCCAGGGACCTCATGGTATACACGAAAGCCACGGTCTCGTGTTTACGGTGCGCTTCGAGTTTCTCCCTATACTAATGCAGTCTTGCTGCTGGGTAAATTCAGCCAACGATAATAATAAATTCAAACTAAGACTAAACGAACAAACGATTCATCGCTGGCCGCGAGTGGGAATTGATATGCTGACAAGACGTCGACGCGCGGCGAGTACTCATCAGCGTCTGCTTCGTGCCCGCGATGAATGCGTGTAATTACGGCGCGGCGCGGCGGGTCGCGAGAAGAAGCGTCGTACATTGGATAGCGGCTAATGTCTTGTTGTTATTTTGTACTTTGTGTATATCCCTGTTTCAATATAACCTGGCTTCTGCAAAAATTTAGCCAATGACGATTAGAAGTTTAGCGGATAATCATAATGCACGAAGTACTTCGACTGATAATATTATTTATACACGTTTGTAAAGTTTACCGACTTCTTGATGAAGACTTGGACGAAAGAGATTTCGGTCGAGAACTACTGGCGCAATCAAAATCCTCCACACTCGTTGGCGTTTGCGCTAAACTATGACTGGATTATTACTAACACAAGTATTCAAAGAAAAAAAATCACTGCGCGAACCAGAGAAGCAATTTGGAAAAATTATTAGCCTAAACGAACAAGTGCTTTGTCGTTGGTCGCGAGTGGTACTCCGTATACTGACAAGCCGACCGTGCGCGCCGTGTACTCATTAGCGCCTGCTTTGTGCCTACGAGGAAGGCATGTATATTCCGGCGCGGCAGCTTGCGAGAAGAAGCGATTTACACTGGACAGAGGCGAATGTGTTGTTGTTATGTTGCGCTTTGTCTATCTCGCGTATCTTCCTGCACTAAGGAAACCTGGCTGCTGGCAAATTCAGCCAATGATGATAAGAAATTCAGTCGATAAAAAATATTGGACAAAAAATTTGCGCCTAAAAACCATATTGAAACGTATATACAAAACTTTACCGACTCCTCGTAAAGACTTCGAAGAAACAGATTTTGGCCGAACCCTCGTGGCGCAGTCGAAAGTCTCCAGACTCACGTTTGCGCTGAGCTGGGAGATAATATGTACACACACAAGTATCCGCAAAAAGGTCACTGCGCGAAGCCGAGAAGCGACTCTTGGAAAAATTAGTAGCTTAAAAGAACAAACAATTTATCGCTGGCCCCGAGTGGGACTTGATATGCTGACAAGACGTCCACGCGCGCCATGTACTCATCAGCTTCTGCTTCGCGTCTGCGAGGAATGCGTGTATATTCCGGCGCGGCGCGGCAGCGTGCGAAAAGAAGCGACTTACACTGGACGGCGCCGAATGTCTTGTGTTTACATTGCGCTTTGTCTATGTCGCGTATCCCCCCGTACTTATTCAAACTGGCTGCTGGGCAACTTCAGCCAATGATAATGAGAAATTCACTCGATAAACAACATTGGAAAAAAATGTGCGCCTAAAGAAATTATTGAAACGTATATGGAAAATTTTACCGACTCCTCAGAAAGACTTCAAAAAAACAGATTTTGGCCGAGTCCTTGTGGCGCAGTTGAAAGTCTGCAGACTCACGTTTGCGCTGAACTGGGAATTAATACGCACTCACACAAGTATTTGGAAAAAAATCACTGCCCGAGGCCGAGAAGCAAATGTTGAAAAAAATAGTTGACCAAACGAACAAACAATTTATCGCTGGCCGCGAGTGGGACTTGATATGCTGACAAGAGGTCCGCGCGCGGCGAATGCTCATCAGCGTCTACTGCGTGCCTGCGAGGAATGCGTGTATATTCCGGCGCGGCGCAGCGAGTCGCGAGAAGAAGCGCCTACACTACACGATGGCTAATGTCGTGTGTTTACATTGGGCTTTGTCTATCTCGCGTATCTCCCTGTACTAAGGTAACCTGGCTGCTGGGCAATTTCAGCCAATGATAATAAGAAATTTCATCGATAAATAATATTGGACAAAAATGTGTGACTAAAGAAATGATTGAAACGTATATGGAAAATTTTACCGACTCCTCCTAATGACTTCGAAGAAACAGATTTTGGCCGAGAGTAGTAGGGGGACGTTATACCCCGCCGACGTGGGCGTGGCATAGTGGCGCCAGACATCCCGTGTAGTGACGTCACGGAGGGACTTTATAAACGACCACGTGTGCGGAGCCAATCACGTGCGCGAACGGATGGGGGGAGGGAGCGGGTGGCGGTGGGAGCCGGGTGGGGGGAGGGAACTCGCGAGCGGGTGGGGGAGGGAGCTCGCGAATGGGTCCGCGTGCCACCAGCTGGAGCTGGACCCGCACCCGCGCGCCACCCGCTGGAGCGCTCCGGAGCGGAGGTGAGCTGGACCCGCACCGCGCCGCCGCCGCCCGGGAGAGAGAGAGAGAGAGAGAGATGCTGAGTGTGCGTGGGGGAGAGAGAGAGAGATGCTGGAGTGTGCGTGGGAGAGAGAAAGAGAGAGAGAGTAGAGCGCAAGAGTCGAGAAAATCCCAAGTCCCGAAATGGAGAGAGTGGGGGTGCCTGGAGCTGAAATTGTCCGAGAGGTACGGTATAAACGACGCATGCGCTCTGCGTCTTCTGCCACGCGCCAAGAGATGCTGAGAGCGTGCGCGGGCGCCAGATGGTGCGAGAGAGAGAGAGAGAGAGATGAAAATTTTCAAAGTCCCGAAACAGAGAGAGTATATCTATACATAGCTGCAGGTCTGTTGTACCCGAGTGTATATATATATATATATATATATATATATGTAAGGATTATTTCCGGGATAAAATCTGGTGTATAACGATTGATTCCGGGATTTTTGTTAGTTTCCGGGATATCCCGGAAAACATATGTATGTAACGATTGCTACCGGGCCATCCCGGAATCTACGAAAGTTGTTTCCGGGCAATCCAAAAAATTGAATTGTTTGTTTCCGGGCAATCCCGGAAAATTATTTTTTTCTTTCCGGGCAATCCTGGAAGGTATTTTTGTTAGTTTCCGGGCAATCCCGGAAAATAATTTATTCGATTCCGGGCAATCCCGGAAAATAATTTCTTCGATTCCGGGCAATCCCGGAAAATAATTTTTTTGATTCCGGGCAGTTCTGAAAAACAATGTTTTTTGTTGATGGGTGGTTCGAAAATTTTTTTGCTAGTTTCCGGGCAATCTCGCAAAATCTTTTAATCATCTTTCGAGTTAACGATTCGAAAGTTTCCGGGATACATCTCAAAACTAGATGTTAGAATTGTCTGACGGACTATCACTAAAAAGTTTGAATGTATATAGTTCTTTGTCAAAATGTTATGTTTTTCTAAAAAATTAAGTCCAAAAGAATTATCAATTATAGATGATATTTCTAAATTTTTAATTATTGACCCGTACATAGGTTTCAAAATTCCCAAAATGAATATGCATCCAATAACTAATTTTATGGTAGATGATTATCAAATGACATGCGATTTTATTAAACAAAATATTGATACAACAAGTTATGATGAAATTTGGAATCAAGTATTAAAATGTTTAAAATTTGAAATATTGATGGCACATATATGTGACCTAAATTATTTAAAACAACAAATACAGTCTTACTTCAAAATAATTAAGTCAAACTCTTCTATAACTGTTATAGAAACTTTTAGATATAGATCCCTGCAAAGACAAGTGAAAGTCATAGCAAACAAAGATTTCAAGAAAAATTCAAAAATATATGATTTATCAACTTTTTATGCTAAATTAAATAATATAGAAGAAAACGATTTAGAAAGTCAGAAAAAGGATTTTTCAATTATTAAAATAACTGGATGTAAAGAATCATTACTATTATTAGGGCCAGTGGCGTTTATAAACCATGATTGTAATGCTAATTGCTTCTACGCTCAAGACCAAGTTGGTAAAATTTGTATCGTTACCAAAAGAAAAATTAAAAAATACGAGGAACTTACTTGTTCCTATGATAAGAACTACTTTGAGAAAAATAACGTTGATTGTGAATGTGCTACATGTGAAAAATTCCTGAGAGGTGCCTTTAAAACATCAAAAAAATCTATTCAGGTAATTATAAAACAAAATTTATACATAAATAACACATGTGTCATATGATATCAACATTAACACATTGCTTAAATACTGCTATTGTATGAAAAATTTTAGTCTTAATTTATTGAATACATATAACAGATCTAAAATAAATTTTTCGGCATTACATTATTTTTTGTAAAATTATTTAACTGTGATATATATTGATTATGGATAATGTATCACTAGTAAGATAGTCAAAACCATTACTGTTTTTATTTACCGTTTATTTATAAAATATTTGACTAAAGAAAGAGCACGTATCAATTCACATAAACTAAACATTATACACTTACATTGCACAATTCCATTAACTCTAATTATTTTTAAAGTTGTTTACTAATACTCATTTGATTAGCTTTTTGAGTTTAATTGATGTCTTTTGTATTTGCTGATAGAATAACATCATATAAATACATAACAATATATTAGTCGATTAAATGATTCATCAACTTATTTATTTTCAGATAGAAGATCTATGTGAAAATGAAAATTTTGTCACCAACGTAATCAAATTTAAGAACTTAATAGACACTATGAAATCAGACAATTTAGATTTTCAAAAACAAAATCAGAGAAGATTGACAAAGCCACATGCCAATGGTTTGATGTATGACAGTGCATTGTATCAAAAATTGATAACATTTTTGAAAAAGTCTATAATAATAAAAGATTTCACCAAACCTATAAGTTTTAGCGAAGAAGAAATATATAAAATAGTTGATGCTGTCTATAAAAATTATCACACATCCAGTTACAGAGCCGTTGAGAAATTTATTGCAAAGTATGACATAGCAATCAAGGAAGACGTAAAAGGTAAAGCTGCTTTTTCCCATTAACATATTGTTTATTTATGTACATACTTGTTAATCGAATACTTATCAATGGCTTAGAAACATGTTTTTCGGTTTTCATAGTCAGTGATACTTCATAAGACAAAACTTTTACACTTAAATAAATATACACACATTAACATATCAAACAGAATATATATTTAACATATGATGTATAATATAATATAAAAGATATAATATATTATTCATAAAATATAGCTTTATATAATATATATTTAACATATATACTTTAACATATAAAAGTTCAACACAATAAGGTATACGTAATGACAATCTGCAAGTTATCACTATAATTTATTAGCAAACATACAAATAAACATGTTAATAAATTACTTTGATGTGTTTAATTCAAAAGATCATATATCATTGAAATTTCCATTCACACGTTATCACCATTCAAATTAATTTTTATATTTTAGGATACACAGACATCAGGAAAATTGTAGCACCAGAGCAAAAGAAGTTAGATGATTATCATCACGAACTTATTCAAACTTGTATTCTACTTTGTCCTAAAGAGTTTGCTTTTTCTATTTATCGAGGTGAATTGCTTACAATACAAACCAGAACACTGGTTCTGTGGAAATTACTTCACGAAAGTATACCTTCCTCAAAAGATAAAGTAAAGTTCACTAATAATTTTGCAAAGTATCAAGTACATCTACAAAGGCTATCCCAAGATTTAATAAACAAAGGTATATATCATGTATAAATAGAACTATTTTCAATGCTTCAGCACTATTTCAAAAAAATTATTTTACATATATACAATTAAAATTTTAAAATATGATACGTAATATTTTCTTTTTCAGTGTTAAAAAAAGTAATGTTTAATGATGTTAAAGAAAGGCAAGTTCATGTAAAGATACCAAAACTACTCGTCTTAACCAATAATATGAGCAGTGATGAATCACAGTCTTTAGAGGTTACCAATAACTCATCCAGAAGCAGTAGTGAGTTTAATATCTCTTTACCATTCACAGAACAAGAAATGGATGAAATAATTGGAATGTAGAAACAATTATTTATATGGAATAAGAAAACGTGAAGAAGTTTATATTCAAATCATTATCTATAATTTTATTCTTTGTATTTGTATAATATAAAGCAACTCAAACATGCATTTAGTGTATTTAATGGTTTGAAACCATTGAAGCCCTCTTATACCAAAAATCAACATATAAATATAGTCCACTGCTTGAGATTTACTCAAGTTCCAAATCTACGTTAATTTTATAGTAACACACTAAGTAGAACATATTTATAAAATTAAAAAAAAATTCATTTCACATATTTACAATACAAAGTATAATTAATCTTAAATATGCAAATGCATATCACATTCAATCTTAACTTACTATTGCTTCACGGAATACTTACTTTTTACTTACTTATTTCTTCGCGGGAAAAGGTATGGTCAATGTTATCCTCAAAATTTCAGCCAAATTGATTAACCGGTTAAGACCATTTATCTATAGCAAATGATCTATAAAATCATAAAAATGCAAAAGTTAAAAAAATACGTTTGAAGTTTATGAATGATATTCATATATTTGATCAAGTAATACTTACTTAAACTCCTTAGCAATTTTTTTTAACTACTCAGATAAAAATACACATGGAACAGGGAATTTATAAGGATAATAGGGTGTACAATACATCTTATTCTAACAATATTCTGCAACTGAAAATAAATTGTAAGAAGCTGCAGATGCAGTTGAATATAAAATTAAGTTTTTAAAATGTTTGTGCTAAATTTTCCCGTTGAAAAAAACCAAATAGTTTTACCAGGTGGTAAAGACCATCTGGATTTTTTAACCTGAATAGCATAGGGTAAAACCATATAATTATTTTCGAGAGAGAGGAGAAACAAAGGTAAGAGAGAGAGAGAGAGGAGAGAAATGAGAGAGAGAGAGAGAGAGAGAGAGAGAAAGCAGCGAAATAAGAGAGAGCAAGAGCGAGGAGAAACAGATAAAATTACGTCTCTCAACTTTCTTCTCTGTGTCTTTTTTTCTCTTTACTCTATCTTGCTCTCTCCTGTACCTCTCATTTATTCTTCTCTCCTCTCTCTCATTTTTCTCTCTTGTCTCTCTCCTCTCTCCAGTCTCTCTCCTCACTCTCTCTCCTCTCTCCCTCTCTCTCTCTCTCGTGTTCTTTCATACCAGGAAAGATAGTCGGGTAAACAATAGGATCCAAAATTAGTAATGGAAACAAAGGGACCAACGTGTAATATGATTCTTCAAGCGTCAAATAGAATACTGTATAACCGATATTAAAATTATGTATTAAAATGATCGTAACAAATGATTTACAACTATTTTATAACTGATCGAATATTTGCATCCAGTTGCCCTTTCACTTGTTGGATCAAGATACGAATTACGGTAACCTAGATCGCTTTGGAGTCGCGATGAAAAATCATTCGTGGTACATAGCGATTAGCTTCCCTTCAGAGTTAGTGGCCTTAAATCACATTTTACTTCATTTATTCTTAGAACTATCTGGGTTCAGGAAGTAATATTTATTTTCAATTAATTCCGTACACGACTAGCCAAACAGAATGATGCATAGTTTAATTAGAATTGATGTGAAGCTGACTATGCCTTTCGTGGCTGAGTATTTATCAATGACTCGCAACAGCGGTTATTCTAGGATAGAACAGGAATCAAAGAATTAATATTTGTGTTTAGATAATTAGGTACGCGACTAGCCAAACAGAATGATGTATAGTTTGATTAGAATTGAGGTGAAGCTGACTATGCCCTACCTGACTAAGACGTTATCAATGACTCGCTACAGCGGTTATTCTAGGATAGAACAGGAATCAAAGAATTAATATTTGTGTTTAGATAATTACGTACGTGACTAGCCAAACAGAATGATGTATAATTTAATTAGAATTGATGTGAAGCTGACTATGCCTTACGTGGCTAAGTATTTATCAATGACTCGCAGCAGCGGTTATTCTAGGATGGAACAGGAATCAAAGAATTAATATTTGTGTTTAGATAATTACGTACGCGACTAGCCAAACAGAATGATGTATAGTTTAATTTGAATGAAGGTGAAGCTGTCTATGCCCAACTGGGCTAAGTGGTTATCAACGACCCGCAACAGCGGTTATTCTAGGATAGAACAGAGGTCAACGACTTAATAATGATTTTTAGGTAATTCCATACACGACTAGCCAAACAGAATGAGGTATAGATGAACTTCAATGAAGGTGAAGCTGTCTATGCCCAACGGGGCTAAGTGGTTATCAACGACTCGCAACAGTGGTTATTCTAGGATAGAACAGGGGTCAACGAATTAATATTAATTTTTAGATAATTCCATACATGACTCATCGAACAGAATACAGTATAGAGAAATCTGAATTGGAAAAAACTTTTCCATGCCATAGTCCGATAAGGCTAAGTGGTTATCTGCGCGTATGATCAGTGATAGAGGTAGGTATTGCATTTGTGTAGAGAGTGACATATTAATTAAATAGTTAATAGTAAGTCTATAATTGATCAAACATTTACAACTAGTTGCCCTTTCCCTTGTTGGATCAGGTTACGAGTAACGGTAACCTAGATCGCTTTGGAGTCGCGAAGAAAAATCATACGGGGCACATAGTGCTTAGCTTTCACTCAGTGTTTAGTGGCCTAATATTACTTTTTACTACATTTTTTCTTAGAACTATCTGGGTTCAGGAAGTAATATTTATTTTCAAGTAATTCCGTACACGACTAGCCAAACAGAATGATGTATAGTTTAATTAGAATTGATGTGAAGCTGACTATGCCCTACGTGGCTAAGTGGTTATCAATAACTCGCAACAGCGGTTATTCTAGGATAGAACAGGGGTCAAAGAATTAATAATGATTTTTAGGTAATTCCGTACACGACTAGCCAAACAGAATGATGTATAGTTTAATTAGAATTGATGTAAAGCTGACTATGCCGTACGTGGCTAAGTGGTTATCGATGACTCGCAACAGCGGTTATTCTAGGATAGACCAGGGGTCAAACAATAAATAATGATTTTTAGGTAATTCCGTACACAACTAGCCAAACAGAATGATGTATAGTTTAATTAGAATTGATGTGAAGCTGACTATGCCCTACGTGGCTAAGTGGTAATCGATAACTCGCAACAGCGGTTATTCTAGGATAGAACAGGGGTCAAGGAAATAATCTTAATTTTTACGTAATTCCGTACACGACTAACCAAACAGAATGATGTATAGTTTAATTAGAATTGATGTGAAGCTGACTATGCACTACATTGGCTAAGTGGTTATCGATGACTCGAAACAGCGGTTATTCTAGGATAGAACAGGGGTCAACAAATTAATCATTGTATTTAGATAATTACGTACTGCGACTAGCCAAACAGAATGATGTATAGTTTAATTAGAATTGATGTGAAGCTGACTGTGCCTTACGTGGCTAAGTAATTATCAATGACTCGCTACAGCAGTTATTCTAGGATAGAACAGGGGTCAACGAATTAATCTTTATTTTTATGTAATTCCGAACACGACTAGCCAAACAGAATAATGTATAGATTAATTTGAATGAAGGTGAAGCTGACTATGCCCTAAGTGGCTAAGTGGTTATCGGTGACTCGCAACAGCGGTTATTCTAGGATAGAACAGGGTTCAAAGAATTAATAGTGATTTTTAGGTAATTCCATACACGACTAGCCAAAGAGAATGATGTATAGTTTAATTAGAATTGATGTGAAGCTGACTATGCCCTACGTGGCTAAGTGGTTATCGATGACTCGCAACAGCGGTTATTCTAGGATAGACCAGGGGTCAAAGAATTAATAATGATTTTTAGGTAATTCCGTACACAACTAGCCAAACAGAATGATGTATAGTTTAATTAGAATTGATGTGAGGCTGACTATGCCCTACGTGGCTAAGTGGTTATCAATGTCTCGCAACAACAGTTATTCGAGGATACAACAGGAATCAAAGAATTAATATTTGTGTTTAGATAATTAGGTACGCGACTAGCCAAACAGAATGATGTATAGTTTGATTAGAATTGAGGTGAAGCTGACTATGCCCTACCTGACTAGGACGTTATCAATGACTCGCTACAGCGGTTATTCTAGGATAGAACAGGAATCAAAGAATTAATATTTGTGTTTAGATAATTACGTACGCGACTAGCCAAACAGAATGATGTATAGTTTAATTTGAATGAAGGTGAAGCTGTCTATGCCCAACTGGGCTAAGTGGTTATCAACGACCCGCAACAGCGGTTATTCTAGGATAGAACAGAGGTCAACGACTTAATAATGATTTTTAGGTAATTCCATACACGACTAGCCAAACAGAATGAGGTATAGATTAACTTCAATGAAGGTGAAGCTGTCTATGCCCAACGGGGCTAAGTGGTTATCAACGACTCGCAACAGTGGTTATTCTAGGATAGAACAGGGGTCAACGAATTAATATTAATTTTTAGATAATTCCATACATGACTCATCGAACAGAATACAGTATAGACAAATCTGAATTGGAAAAAACTTTTCCATGCCATAGTACGATAAGGCTAAGTGGTTATCTGCGCGTATGATCAGTGATAGAGGTAGGTATTGCATTTGTGTAGAGAGTGACAAATTAATTAAATAGTTAATAGTAAGTCTATAATTGATCAAACATTTACAACTAGTTGCCCTTTCCCTAGTTGGATCAGGTTACGAGTAACGGTAACATAGATCGCTTTGGAGTCGCGAAGAAAAATCATTCGTGGCACATAGTGCTTAGCTTTCACTCAGTGTTAGTGGCCTAATATTACTTTTTACTACATTTTTTCTTAGAACTATCTGGGTTCAGGAAGTAATATTTATTTTCAAGTAATTCCGTACACGACTAGCCAAACAGAATGATGTATAGTTTAATTAGAATTGATGTGAAGCTGACTGTGCCTTACGTGGCTAAGTAATTATCAATGACTCGCTACAGCAGTTATTCTAGGATAGAACAGGGGTCAACGAATTAATCTTTATTTTTATGTAATTCCGAACACGACTAGCCAAACAGAATAATGTATAGATTAATTTGAATGAAGGTGAAGCTGACTATGCCCTAAGTGGCTAAGTGGTTATCGGTGACTCGCAACAGCGGTTATTCTAGGATAGAACAGGGTTCAAAGAATTAATAGTGATTTTTAGGTAATTCCATACACGACTAGCCAAAGAGAATGATGTATAGTTTAATTAGAATTGATGTGAAGCTGACTATGCCCTACGTGGCTAAGTGGTTATCGATGACTCGCAACAGCGGTTATTCTAGGATAGACCAGGGGTCAAAGAATTAATAATGATTTTTAGGTAATTCCGTACACAACTAGCCAAACAGAATGATGTATAGTTTAATTAGAATTGATGTGAGGCTGACTATGCCCTACGTGGCTAAGTGGTTATCAATGTCTCGCAACAACAGTTATTCGAGGATACAACAGGAATCAAAGAATTAATATTTGTGTTTAGATAATTAGGTACGCGACTAGCCAAACAGAATAATGTATAGTTTGATTAGAATTGAGGTGAAGCTGACTATGCCCTACCTGACTAGGACGTTATCAATGACTCGCTACAGCGGTTATTCTAGGATAGAACAGGAATCAAAGAATTAATATTTGTGTTTAGATAATTACGTACGCGACTAGCCAAACAGAATGATGTATAGTTTAATTAGAATTGATGTGAAGCTGACTATGCACTACGTGGCTAAGTGGTTATCGATGACTCGAAACAGCGGTTATTCTAGGATAGAACAGGGGTCAAGGAATTAATCTTAATTTTTACGTAATTCCGTACGCGACTAGCCAAACAGAATGATGTATAGTTTAATTAGAATTGATGTGAAGCTGACTGTGCCCTACGTGGCTAAGTGGTTATCAATGACTCGCAACAACGGTTATTCGAGGATACAACAGTTGTCAAAGAATTAATAATGATTTATAGGTAATTCCGTTCACGACTAGCCAAACAGAATAATGTGTAGATTAATTTGAATGAAGGTGAAGCTGTCTATGCCCAACAGGGCTAAGTGGTTATCAACGACTCGCAACAGCGGTTATTCTAGGATAGAACAGGGGTCAACGAATTAATAATGATTTTTAGGTAATTCCATACACGACTAGCCAACCAGAATGATGTATAGATTAATTTCAATGAAGGTGAAGCTGACTATGCCCAACGAGGCTAAGTGGTTATCAACGACTCGCAACAGTGGTTATTCTAGGATAGAACAGGGGTCAACGAATTAATATTAATTTTTAGATAATTCCATACATGACTCATCGAACAGAATACAGTATAGACAAATCTGAATTGGAAAAAACTTTTCCATGCCATAGTCCGATAAGGCTAAGTGGTTATCTGCGCGTATGATCAGTGATGGAGGTAGGTATTGCATTTGTGTAGAGAGTGACAAATTAATTAACTAGTTAAATAGTAAGTCTATAATTGATCAAACATTTACAACTAGTTGCCCTTTCTCTCGTTGGATCAGGTTACGAGTAACGGTAACCTAGATCGCTTTGGAGTCGCGAAGAAAAATCATTCGAGGCACATTGTGCTTAGCTTTCACTCAGTGTTAGTGGCCTAATATTACTTTTTACTACATTTTTTCTTAGAAATATCTGGGTTCAGGAAGTAATATTTATTTTCAAGTAATTCCGTACACGACTAGCCAAACAGAATGATGTATCGTTTAATTAGAATTGATGTGAAGCTGACTATGCCCTACGTGGCTAAGTGGTTATCGATGACTCGCAACAGCGGTTATTCTAGGATAGAACAGGGGTCAAAGAATTAATAATGATTTTTAGGTAATTCCGTACACAACTTGCCAAACAGAATGATGTATAGTTTAATTAGAATTGATGTGAAGCTGACTGTGCCCTACGTGGCTAAGTGGTTATCAATGACTCGCAACAACGGTTATTCGAGGATACAACAGTTGTCAAAGAATTAATAATGATTTATAGGTAATTCCGTTCACGACTAGCCAAACAGAATGATGTATAGATTAATTTCAATGAAGGTGAAGCTGTCTATGCCCAACTGGGCTAAGTGGTTATCAACGACTCGCAACAGCGGTTATTCTAGGATAAAACAGGGGTCAAAGAATTAATAATGATTTTTAGGTAATTCCGTACACAACTTGCCAAACAGAATGATGTATAGTTTAATTAGAATTGATGTGAAGCTGACTGTGCCCTACGTGGCTAAGTGGTTATCAATGACTCGCAACAACGGTTATTCGAGGATACAACAGTTGTCAAAGAATTAATAATGATTTATAGGTAATTCCGTTCACGACTAGCCAAACAGAATGATGTATAGATTAATTTCAATGAAGGTGAAGCTGTCTATGCCCAACTGGGCTAAGTGGTTATCGATGACTCGCTATAGCGGTTATTCTAGGATAGAACAGGGGTCAAAAAATTAATAATGATTTTTAGGTAATTCCGTACACAACTTGCCAAACAGAATGATGTATAGTTTAATTAGAATTGATGTGAAGCTGACTATGCCTTACGTGGCTAAGTATTTATCAATGACTCGCAACAGCGGTTATTCTAGGATAGAACAGGGGTCAAGGAATTAATCTTAATTTTTACGTAATTCCGTACACGACTAACCAAACAGAATGATGTATAGTTTAATTAGAATTGATGTGAAGCTGACTATGCACTACGTGGCTAAGTGGTTATCGATGACTCGCAACAGCGGTTATTCTAGGATAGAACAGGAATCAAAGAATTAATATTTGTGTTTAGATAATTACGTACGCGACTAGCCATACAGAATGATGTATAGTTTGATTAGAATTGAGGTGAAGCTGACTATGCCCTACGTGGCTAAGTGGTTATCGATGACTCGCAACAGCGGTTATTCTAGGATAGAACAGGGGTCAAAGAATTAATAATGATTTTTAGGTAATTCCGTACACAACTTGCCAAACAGAATGATGTATAGTTTAATTAGAATTGATGTGAAGCTGACTGTGCCCTACGTGGCTAAGTGGTTATCAATGACTCGCAACAACGGTTATTCGAGGATACAACAGTTGTCAAAGAATTAATAATGATTTATAGGTAATTCCGTTCACGACTAGCCAAACAGAATGATGTATAGATTAATTTCAATGAAGGTGAAGCTGTCTATGCCCAACTGGGCTAAGTGGTTATCAACGACTCGCAACAGCGGTTATTCTAGGATAAAACAGGGGTCAAAGAATTAATAATGATTTTTAGGTAATTCCGTACACAACTTGCCAAACAGAATGATGTATAGTTTAATTAGAATTGATGTGAAGCTGACTGTGCCCTACGTGGCTAAGTGGTTATCAATGACTCGCAACAACGGTTATTCGAGGATACAACAGTTGTCAAAGAATTAATAATGATTTATAGGTAATTCCGTTCACGACTAGCCAAACAGAATGATGTATAGATTAATTTCAATGAAGGTGAAGCTGTCTATGCCCAACTGGGCTAAGTGGTTATCGATGACTCGCTATAGCGGTTATTCTAGGATAGAACAGGGGTCAAAAAATTAATAATGATTTTTAGGTAATTCCGTACACAACTTGCCAAACAGAATGATGTATAGTTTAATTAGAATTGATGTGAAGCTGACTATGCCTTACGTGGCTAAGTATTTATCAATGACTCGCAACAGCGGTTATTCTAGGATAGAACAGGGGTCAAGGAATTAATCTTAATTTTTACGTAATTCCGTACACGACTAACCAAACAGAATGATGTATAGTTTAATTAGAATTGATGTGAAGCTGACTATGCACTACGTGGCTAAGTGGTTATCGATGACTCGCAACAGCGGTTATTCTAGGATACAACAGTTGTCAAAGAATTAATAATGATTTATAGGTAATTCCGTTTACGACTCACCAAACAGAATGATGTATAGTTTAATTAGAATTGATGTGAAGCTGACTATGCCTTACGTGGCTAAGTATTTATCAATGACTCGCAACAGCGGTTATTCTAGGATAGAACAGGAATCAAAGAATTAATATTTGTGTTTAGATAATTACGTACGCGACTAGCCATACAGAATGATGTATAGTTTGATTAGAATTGAGGTGAAGCTGACTATGCCCTACCTGACTAAGACGTTATCAATGACTCGCTACAGCGGTTATTCTAGGATAGAGCAGGAATCAAAGAATTAATATTTGTGTTTAGATAATTAGGTACGCGACTAGCCAAACAGAATGATGTATGGTTTAATTAGAATTGATGTGAAGTTGACTATGCCCTACGTGGCTAAGTGGTTATCGATGACTCGCAATAGCGGTTATTCTAGGATAGAACAGGGGTCAAAAAATTAATAATGATTTTTAGGTAATTCCGTACACAACTTGCCAAACAGAATGATGTATAGTTTAATTAGAATTGATGTGAAGCTGACTATGCCCTACGTGGCTAAGTGGTAATCGAGAACTCGCAACAGCGGTTATTCTAGGATAGAACAGGGGTCAAGGAATTAATCTTAATTTTTACGTAATTCCGTACACGACTAACCAAACAGAATGATGTATAGTTTAATTAGAATTGATGTGAAGCTGACTATGCACTACGTGGCTAAGTGGTTATCGATGACTCGCAACAGCGGTTATTCTAGGATAGAACAGGGGTCAACAAATTAATCATTGTATTTAAATAATTACGTACGCGACTAGCCATACAGAATGATGTATAGTTTGATTAGAATTGAGGTGAAGCTGACTATGCCCTACCTGACTAAGACGTTATCAATGACTCGCTACAGCGGTTATTCTAGGATAGAGCAGGAATCAAAGAATTAATATTTGTGTTTAGATAATTAGGTACGCGACTAGCCAAACAGAATAATGTATGGTTTAATTAGAATTGATGTGAAGCTGAATGTGCACTACGTGGCTAAGTGGTTATCAATGACTCGCAACAACGGTTATTTGAGGATACAACAGTTGTCAAAGAATTAATAATGATTTATAGGTAATTCCGTTCACGACTAGCCAAACAGAATGATGTATAGATTAATTTCAATGAAGGTGAAGCTGTCTATACCCAACTGGGCTAAGTGGTTATCAACGACTCGCAACAGCGGTTATTCTAGGATAAAACAGGGGTCAACGAATTAATAATGATTTTTAGGTAATTCCATACACGACTAGCCAAACAGAATGATGTATAGATTAATTTCAATGAAGGTGAAGCTGTCTATGCCCAACTGGGCTAAGTGGTTATCAACGACTCGCAACACCGGTTATTCTAGGATAAAACAGGGGTCAACGAATTAATAATGATTTTTAGGTAATTCCATACACGACTAGCCAACCAGAATGATGTATAGATTAATTTCAATGAAGGTGAAGCTGACTATGCCCAACGAGGCTAAGTGGTTATCAACGACTCGCAACAGTGGTTATTCTAGGATAGAACAGGGGTCAACGAATTAATATTAATTTTTAGATAATTCCATACATGACTCATCGAACAGAATACAGTATAGACAAATCTGAATTGGAAAAAACTTTTCCATGCCATAGTCCCATAAGGCTAAGTGGTTATCTGCGCGTATGATCCGTGATGGAGGTAGGTATTGCATTTGTGTAGAGAGTGACAAATTAATTAAATAGTTAAATAGTAAGTCTATAATTGATCAAACATTTACAACTAGTTGCCCTTTCTCTCGTTGGATCAGGTTACGAGTAACGGTAACCTAGAGCGCTTTGGAGTCGCGAAGAAAAATCATTCGTGGCACATAGTGCTTAGCTTTCACTCAGTGTTAGTGGCCTAATATTACTTTTTACTACATTTTTTCTAAGAAATATCTGGGTTCAGGAAGTAATATTTATTTTCAAGTAATTCCGTATACGACTAGCCAAACAGAATGATGTATCGTTTAATTAGGATAGATGTGAAGCTGACTATGCCCTACGTGGCTAAGTGGTAATCCATAACTCGCAACAGCGGTTATTCTAGGATAGAACAGGGGTCAAGGAATTAATCTTAATGTTTACGTAATTCCGTACACGACTAGCCAAACAGAATGATGTATAGTTTAATTAGAATTGATGTGAAGCTGACTATGCCCTACGTGGCTAAGTGGTTATCGGTGACTCGCAAAAGCGGTTATTCTAGGATAGAACAGGAATCAAAGAATTAATATTTGTATTTAGATAATTACGTACGCGACTAGCCAAACAGAATGATGTATAGTTTAATTAGAATTGAGGTGAAGCTGACTATGCCCTACCTGACTAAGACGTTATCAATGAGTCGCTAAAGCGGTTATTGTAGGATAGAACAGGAATCAAAGAATTAATATTTGTGTTTAGATAATTACGTACGCGACTAACCAAACAGAATGATGTATAGTTTAATTAGAATTGATGTGAAGCTGACTATGCCTTACGTGGCTAAGTATTTATCAAGGACTCGCAACAGCGGTTATTCTAGGATATAACAGGAATCAAAGAATTAATATTTGTGTTTAGATAATTACGTATGCGACTAATCAAACAGAATGATGTATAGTTTAATTAGAATTGATGTGAAGCTGACTATGCCTTACGTGGCTAAGTATTTATCAAGGACTCGCAACAGCGGTTATTCTAGGATATAACAGGAATCAAAGAATTAATATTTGTATTTAGATAATTACGTACGCGACTAGCCAAACAGAATGACGTATAGTTTAATTACAATTGATGTGAAGCTGACTATGCCCTACGTGGCTAAGTGGTTATCGATGACTCGCAACAGCGGTTATTCTAGGATAGACCAGGGGTCAAAGAATTAATAATGATTTTTAGGTAATTCCGTACACAACTAGCCAAAGAGAATAATGTATAGTTTAATTAGAATTGATGTGAAGCTGACTATGCCCTACGTGGCTAAGTGGTTATCGATGACTCGCAACAGCGGTTATTCTAGGATAGAGCAGGAGTCAATGAATTAATAATGATTTTTAGGTAATTCCGTACACGACTAGCGAAACAGAATGAAGTATAGTTTAATTAGAATCGAGGTAAAGCTGACTATGCCGTACGTGACTAGGTCGTTATCAGTGACTCGCAACAGCGGTTATTCTAGGATAGAACAGGGGTCAAAGAATTAATAATGATTTTTAGGTAATTCCGTACACGACTAGCCAAACAGAATGATGTATATTTTATTTACAATTGATGTGAAGCTAACTATGCCTTACGTGACTAAGTCGTTATCAATGACTCGCAACAGCGGTTATTCTAGGATAGAACAGGGGTCAAAGAATTAATATTAATTTTTAGGTAATTCCGTACATTAATTGATTTGGCGCAGGGATTTTTGCAAATACCCCTACATGAACCGGACCGGTATAAAACAGCGTTTACCACTCCGCAAGGGTTATTTGAATTTAACAAACTCCCAATGGGCCTTTGTAATAGCCCTGCCACGTTCCAGAGAGCCGTTGAGTTAGTGTTCAAAGGATGACAAGGTCGTGAAATATTCCTATTCCTAGATGATGCCGTGATCTATGGAAAAACAATTGAAGAGCACAATGAAAAATTTGAAAAATTCTTAAAAAGGTTGCGAGACGCAAATCTTAAAATGCAACCTGATAAGTGCAAATTTTTGCAAACCGAAGTGATTTATTTGGGGTACCTGCTGACACCAGAAGGAGTTCGCCCAGATCCGAGAAAAATTGAAGCGGTCAAATATTTTCCGCGACCCAAAACGCAGAAATATATACGCGAATTTTTGGGATTAGCCGGTTATTATAGGCGATTTATCGAAGGCTTTTCAAACATCGCAAGACCCTTAAGCAATCTTTTGAAAAAAGAATCCGTTTTTCAGTGGTCGGACGAGACGGAAGAGGCTTTCGAAATTTTGAAAAATAAACTTTGCGAAAAGCCAATATTGCAAATTGCTGATTTCTCTAAACCTTTTGTTGTTACAACTGATGCCAGTTTACACGCAATCGGCATGATTTTAAGTCAAGGTGAAATCGGAAAAGATCGACCGATAGCCTACGTGTCACGAGTATTATCCGATACGGAAAGTCGATACGACTCTTATTCGAGAGAAGCGTGAGCCATTCTCTATGCAGTATCCCAATTTCGACCGTATTTATTAGGTCGACATTTTACAATTGTGACAGATTGTAAACCGTTGGTATGGTTCAAGAAATCAACCGATTTAACAACAAAGGTAAGCCGATGGCGTATAAAATTTAATGCATATGATTATGATATTGTATATAAGAGCGGGAAGAGCAATACAAACGCTGATGCACTTTCCCGAAATCCAGTTACCGACGACAAGCCCGAGGAGGAGGACATCGACGAGAAGCTAGTCTTAGCAGTACAAACCCTTACGAGGGCGGGAAAAATACCAGTTCCTAATTATAGGGACAAAAGATCGAAGAAGGCAAATCGATCACGAGAAGAAATAAACCAAGAAAAATTAATAAAAACAGATAAGTTGAATCGATTGCCACCGTTACCCGAAGCAACTATAGGGCAAGAAAATGACAATGAATATGTTGACGAGAACGAAAGTCCACCACTATCAAGCGAAACGAGAGGTGAACCTGTACTCGAGGACACCTTTTGCAACGAAGACGAAATAAGGGAGCAAAGTGATCACGAAGTACGAAGAGAAGAGAAATTTGTGGAATGCAGAGAACAATTATACATGCGAAAAGACAACTACATATATTTCAGCGACACAAAAGGTAACCCGTGCGACACAGGAGCAGAACAATTGTTATCGAGAAAATTTTTACCGAAATTTGCAAACCTGGAGCCAGGTGAAATTAAATGCACTACAAGAAATAATCGAAAACTTTTTGCTGCAGTTATAAAGAACGTACAATCCGCAAGCACTACCGAAATTCGGAAAAATTTGAGTGACACCTTTGAAGTATTGAAAGCATGGGCAATAAAGAAGAGCATACGCTCTATCAGCATAGCAAATAGCAATAATATTGAAAACGTAGAGTGGAGAGAAATATTGCAACTAATGCGGAAGGCTTTAGAGAGTATGCAAATAAAAGTCGTAATTTGCTTGGAGATAATTAAATACGTTGAAGAAATTGATTGAAGCAAAATCATTAAAGAAATGCATGGCACCGCCATAGGAGGACATCGAGGAGTAATAAAAACTTATAGGCGAATTAAACAACGATATTTCTAAGAAAACCTCAAAGAAGATGTGCAAAATTTCATACGCACATGTGTCACGTGTCAAGTGAAGAAATTGGTAAGGGTTAAAACAAAACAACCCATGCAAATCACAGATACTCCACACTCACCTATGGAGAAAGTAAGTCTTGATATTGTTGGACCATTTCCGGTAACAGAAAATGGCCATAACAATATATTAATAATACAATGTAATTTTTCAAAATATTGTATGGCAATACCTTTGAAGGATGCAACAGCAACATCAGTAGCCGATGCATTTGTTAGAAGATTCATATGCATTTTTGGAGCCCCAGTGACAATTCTAACCGATCAAGGAAGCAATTTTATGTCAAAACTACTACAAAGAGTGGCAAAAAGATTCTAGCTCAAGCAAGTAAAAACCACCGCCTATCATCCACAAGCAAATGGTTCGCTAGAACGCTCACACCATGCACTAGCGGAATACTTGAAAACAATTATGACCAACGAATCGTGGGATGAATTATTGGAACTTGCAACTTTATGCTACAACACAGTGCCACACGAAGGTCATTCTTTTACTCCATACGAATTAGTATTCGGGAAAATGACCCGATTTTGTTACGAATCTCAATCAAAAATTATATGACTTGCAAAAGGTTGCGAGAGAAAAATTAATTGAATCAAAACTCAAGTCCAAATATTATTATGATCGCAAGACAAATCCACAAGAATTCAAAATAGGCGATAATGTATGGCTACTAAAAGGAGGGAAACAATATAAATTAGGGGACCAATACGAAGGCCCTTACGCAGTACTGGATGTTTTTAATGGATAGCGCAATATCAAAATACGCATGAAAAATAAAAAAATAAAGACAGTCAACGCCAACAGATTACGAGTTTCACATATAGAACCATCACAAAACTAGAAATATTAAGTATGTAATTTTTCGTATAATAAATAATAAAAACCCATATATCACTACAGGTATCAAAGAAAAACAATATGAAAAGCCACCAATTCACCGATCCACTAGTACGCCGTTTCCATGACGTATATTGGATAACAAAAGGGCGAAAAAAATCCGAATGCAGTCGAAGAGAGGTGAGGAACTGTTCACCGAAAATATGGATACGATGGTGGACAGAGGAAGAAACACGAAGATATATGGCGGACATGGTTGAGACGAAGGCTTTCTGGCGAAAGCATGACCGAGAAATGCTTAATAGAGTAGTGAACGACGCATATTGGGACATTAATCATAATACCGACTTATGGGATGACCAGGATCTTTTCGAGCTGAATCGATTGTTCTTCGAAAACGATGGAGACAACTGGAAGGTTTATGATCAAGACGACATCACGGACATGTTTGGTTTAAATATGTTATTCCGCAACTTTTCCATAAGAGCGGCAGAATGTTTCGATTTCTGCAGACAGCAATGGGGCGAATTCAAAAACGGTTACGATCTCTGCAGAATGTGTGACTGCTGCAGATACTTTGAGGAGATTCATGAGACGCAGAAAGAAGAGGAAACAAGGAGACAAAGAGAGAAGCAGAACTTGAATACTATCATGAGTTATTGTCTGCAGTTAGAGCAAAATAAAAATTGTACACCTAAAAACAAGATAGAGCAAATAGCGTCCATCATGTACAATAATAGCTGATATTTCAAACAAACAATAGAAGGGATGTATTTCCGAATTCGATTGGGAAACCGCAAAGTACTCGAGCAACGAAAAACCAACAAAGAAGCCCAGAAGCTAATGCAACATAGAGAGATAGGAGAAGAAAGTTACGAATCCAGACCCTGGATTAATCACATAAGACATACATTTCGTATACAGCTTATACGAGAAATGTCGTACTTAAGGATGGGCTGGAGAGTAACCTACGGTTCTGTATTAGAGCTGGCGAAAGAAGGGTTCTTCTACACCAGAACACGCGACATCATATGTTGTTTTGCATGTCAGTCCATAATAAGGGCGGAAGGATCATCACCGAAAACACGTTGGCCAGACACCACGAGAAGAACCAATTATACCCATTCGTAGCGGGACTTCCATGCAGTAACGTTACTCAAATATTAGATCTTACAAGAATGAATGATCTGACAATAGGAGTACGTACAGCCATATATAATCTACCAAGAGCGCGATTTTTAGATGGAGAACCCGAAGAAATATACGGAGTGGTAATGGACAGACCAAGGGATAACGAAAAAGGATACATCCATGTCAGCAACTTGGAACTCCCATTTGGTAAGAAAGGATTTGCAAGCAAAAAGACATACGGAACATGCGACACGTGCAAAAAGGGAATCAAGGTAGCTCGAACGTGCAAACTCTGTAATAACGTAGAGAGAGAACTCTTCAAGAAACACTCATATACCATATGTATGGCATGCCCTAACGAAAGGCACCAAAGGAGCCTATTTTTTAGAACAGAGTGTTATAAATGCGAATATAAAAGAAGGCGATGGAACAATGATCCTCTCTTTTATGATTATGAATACCGAACCATTTTTAATGAACTTACATACGACGAGAACGAATACGAAAGCACAGAAAATGACGATTGAATAGAATTATTAGGAACCACTGCATTAACTATTTAAGAAAAAAAAAGAAAAATAATAACTAACAATAGAGGTTTAGTAGGTCGGAGTAAGAAAACTACTAAATGATTTCGTTTTGCGTGTTTATTTGAATTCGAGGAGGCGGCTCTCGTCCTGACGTTTACAGATCGGGGATTGAGAGAGAACTCTCTTCGATGAGCATCAGCGCAGCCGATGCACACCGAAAATGTCGTGAAGAGAGGGAAATGTATTGTGCACGCAGGAAAAGTGCCATCGGCCGATGCCGATTGCTGTCGAGCGTTTATGACTTAATCCGGGTCGCTTGACCCTATCATAAATGCTCGGTCCCGAAACATCTGCCGAGTGCGCTTACTCCTGCTCGCCACATTACCCCCTTGCTAGTGATAACGTTACAATTATATCCAATTATGTATAGCTTAAAACTATTATTTACATTATTGATTTTATATTTACATTGATTTTCTTTTATTGTATATAATCTCTGTGCTTATTACTTTCTTAGCTTATTACGTTACTAATTGGAATTGAGGATAAGATGGATAATATTGGGATAGTAGATTTATTTGTTTATCGTTCGCGTGCACTCGAAATACTATTAATTTTTTTTTTTTTTTTTTTACAATATTCTAGTGCATTCATTCGATCGTACGCATACCTATTTTTGAAAAAAAAAAAAAATATTTATTGGAAACCGCCTTGCAATCTGTCCGGGAATCGCACGTTCCTGCCTGATCGAGTATTGAATTTTTGTTGATGCTTTTCCGTCTTCGTTGCTGGTGGGCTGGTTTCGTTGTTGTCGTCAGTATGCGGTGTTGTTTCTGCGTTGTTGTCATCGTTCAGTAAGTGAGCCGGTTTCAGTCGGTCGATCGTGACGTTGATGTTTTGACCGTTTTTTAAAATGACGAAAGTCTTATTTCGTTTCTCGATCACTTTAAATGGTCCGTCGTAAGGATTTTGAAAAGGCTCTCTCACAGCGTCATGTCGTAAGAAAACATATTTTGTCGTTGCCAGTTCCTTAAACACGAAGGTATTTTTGTTGCCATGTCGTGTTGCTGGGATGGGCTTCACGCTATTCATGTGTTTTCTTAATTTGTCGATGAAGTCCGAGCTGCATTGCTTTTTACTGGTGATAAAGAATTCACCTGGTAAGTGTAGAGTTGATCCGTAGACGAGCTCGGCTGATGATGCGTTCAAGTCCTCCTTGTGCGCGGTGCGAATGCCTAGAAGTACTAGCGGTAGTACCTCTGTCCACGTCTCAGTGTTATGGCATTTTATTGCGGCTTTTAGTTGACGATGAAGTCTCTCTACCATGCCGTTCGCCTGCGGATGATATGGCGTGGTTCGTAGGTGTCTCGTACCTGTTAAGTGCATTAACTCTTGAAACAGGTGCGATTCAAATTGCCTGCCTTGATCTGTCGTGATTTTTGATGGGACTCCGAATCGAGCGATCCAGCCTTCGAGCAGACCTCTCGCTACGGTTTCGGCTGATATGTCGGCGAGGGATATAGCTTCTGGCCAGCGCGTGAATCGGTCGACACAGGTAAGGCAATACCTGGCCCCGTGCGATGGTGGGAGTGGCCCGACTAAATCGATGTGGATGTGTTCAAATCGACCGCCTACTCCTTCGAACTTTTGCAGGGGCGACGACACATGTCGGGTAGTCTTCGCCCGTTGGCAAGGGATGCATGCTTTAGCCCACTTCCGAGTATCTTTTACAATCGATGGCCAAATAAAACGTTGCCTTATACTCTTCTGGGTTGCACGCACTCCGGGGTGTGCGAGGTCGTGTATACTGTCGAAGATTCGTCGTCGTAAAGGTGCTGGGATATACGGTCTCGTCGCTGTTGTTGAGATGTCGCAGTAGATATCGGTGTTGGACTCAGGCCATCGGATTTTCTTTAATTCCAGGGAGTGGTTGTTATTTTCCAATAGAGCAATTAGTTCATCGTCTCGCTTCTGGGCAGCTGCTAGCTCTTCGATGTTTACAGCCGTACGGATCGCTTCGATGCGGGAGAGCGCATCGGCGACGGTGTTGTCGACGCCTTTGATGTACCTTATGTCCGTAGTGAATTGCCCAATAAAATCCAGGTACCGGAATTGTCTTGGCGAACTTTTTTCGGGGTTTTGTAGAAATGCGAACGTGAGGGGCTTATGATCTGTGAGGATTATGGCTGATCGGCCCTCGATCGCGTACCTAAAGCGTTTTACAGCAGCGTAAACAGCGTACAATTCCCTATCGTAGGCGCTGTATTTACGCTGTGCGTTGTTGAGCGCTTTCGTGAAGAAGGCGAGTGGTTGCCAGTCGCTGTCGATCTGCTGTTGAAGGGCGGCTCCAACCGCGACGTTCGACGCGTCGACCACGATTGCTATCGGGGCGCCTTCTTTTGGATGTGTGAGTAGCGCGGCGTTTGCTAAGCTTTCTTTTAATGCTGCAAACGCTGTCTCAGCTTCCTCGGTCCAGTCTACTAGGTCGTTTTTCTTTTTCTTTCCCGTTAGCAATTGGTTGAGATGGAAAACGCTGAAATGTCTGTCCCGCGTTCCGGAGACCGAAGGGGCAGCGAGTGTACTCAAATAAACCGAATGGAGTAATCACCGCTGTTTTCGGGATGTCTTCTTCCGCGACGGGGATTTGATGGTACGCTCGCACTAAATCCACCTTTGAGAAAATCTTTTTTCCGTGGAGATTCTGTGCGTAGTCTTCTATGTGGCGCATCGGGTATCGGTCTGGTCTCGTTCGGCGATTCAGTCCTCTGTAGTCGCCGCAAGGTCGAATATCAGTCTCGCCTTTTTTCGCAATGTGCAAAGGGGCTGCCCATTCACTGTCGGATGGTCTGATGAAACCTTGGCGTTGCAGCTCTTCAAATTCCGCTTTGACTTTTTTGTAGCGATCGGGTGCGAGTCGTCTCACTCTGCAGTGCACGGGAGGTCCGGGCGTCGTCTCGATGTGGTGTTTCACATTGTGTTTCGTTGGTCGATCGACGCTGGGCGGCTTGCAGATGTCGGGAAATTTCGCGAGTAATTTATGGTACGGGGTTGGGATTCTCCATGTACTACTCGGATAGATTCTACCGCGACACTGACACTTTCTCCGCTCGACGTCAACTGAGTCTCGCCGTCGACGATTCGTTTATTTTTCGGGTCGACGAGAAGTCCGAACGAAGCCAAAAAGTCAAATCCGATGATTGGTCGATCGACGTCTGCCACAGTGAAGCGCCAAGCGAAATTTCTTCGTAGGCCGAAATCGAGTGTTAGCATTTCACTGCCGTACGTCGCGATCTCGCTGCCGTTAGCCGCGTATAACGCACGCTTTGACACTTTCCGATAGCCGCGTAACAGAGCTCGTGGATAGACACACAACTCAGCTCCCGTGTCGATGAGGTACTGAATTTTTGTCTTTTTGTCACTTACAAAGAGGCGGCGCGCTGCTGGGTCGTTCTTGATTGCCTCGATCAAGGACGCCCGATCTAGTTTTTTGACTTCGTGCTCATCTTGCACGGATCGCGGCACTTTGTGGATTTGTCTCCGAACTTGTTGTGATACCAACACAGATCCTTGTCGTGATTTTCGTCGTCGTCGCGGCTCTTCGACTTATCTCTTACGGGTGTCGGCGATCTTCCTTGGCTGCGGCCACGACTTTTATTTTTCTGTTGCTTTTCTATGCGGCGTACCCGTGAGTCGATCTCTTCCAATTTCTTCAGGATCTTGTCTTCGTTGCTCCCGACAGCTGCGATTTGACTTCCTCCTGTCGGCGATACGTTGTGTATACGATCGGCCGTATCGGCGAGGTCACTGAGCGAACGTGTATCGCTTACCGTCGCTAGCATTCTCTGAGTGTCGCTGGGTAGACGAGTGAGCCACAAGGACTTTAATAATTCGTCAGTTACTTTTAGCTCGCCGGCGCTTGCTTTCATCTCTCTCAGCATCTGCGACGGAGCTTGGTCTCCCATTTTTATGGGCGCGAGAAGCTTCTGTATCTTCTGCGAGTCCGAGTCGGACATTCTTTGAATGAGGGCATCCTTAATTACGGTGTACTTGCCGTCGTTTGACTGATCGTCGAGCATGTCTTCTACGATGCCTGCATATTCTTCATCAAGAGCGGATATCAGATATGTATACTTGGTCGCTTCTGTCGTGATGTTCGAGCTTTTGAACAACGCCTCGACTCGGCGAAACCAAGCTTTTGGGTTTCGTGGCCAAAAGGCTGGAATTTTCGTCGTGAGTCCGAAAATTTCTAGACCGCTCGCCGTCGCGTCGGGCTGTACTTGGCCGGCGTTCTGTTGGTTGTCATTCGCGTCTAGCGTCATCTTGATTCGTTTGAATTCACTCACTAATTCACACACGACTGCTCCGCGATCACGTCGGGGTCACCAATTTTAGTAGGTCGGAGTAAGAAAACTACTAAATGATTTCGTTTTGCGTGTTTATTTGAATTCGAGGAGGCGGCTCTCGTCCTGACGTTTACAGATCGGGGATTGAGAGAGAACTCTCTTCGATGAGCATCAGCGCAGCCGATGCACACCGAAAATGTCGTGAAGAGAGGGAAATGTATTGTGCACGCAGGAAAAGTGCCATCGGCCGATGCCGATTGCTGTCGAGCGTTTATGACTTAATCCGGGTCGCTTGACCCTATCATAAATGCTCGGTCCCGAAACATCTGCCGAGTGCGCTTACTCCTGCTCGCCACAGAGGTATAATCAACTATCATTCAATTCTCTTTTTCAGAAGAAAAAAAAAGAAAATGAATTTACAAACATTACACATGTTTATCTGGAGTATTGCTTATCAAGCAGAAGCATATCAATTGAATAATCCAAAGGATTACACGGAACATGCGGGTATAACATTTGAGAAGATGTAAAATATACTTTTCACGGAGGGTCACAGGGAAGTAATTATCAAAATTGGTCTACCCATCAATCAAACAGATATGAATAATATCAAGAGACAATTGGCATCAATGCAAGCCATAGCCATAACCGACGTTCCCGAAAAATTTAAAGAAGATGAAGGTAAATTATGGTCAATTCATGGGAAAATTAAGAATATTCAAGAAAAACTATTTAAGATAGAAAATCTTACTAAAAATGAATTCGCATCAACAATCCACAATAACAATTATCCTGATATGATCATGGAACATGAATCAATCAAACTATTAAAAACGTTGCTCGATATAAGAAAAGAAATTTCGAACGATTTGGAGAAAATATCAACATCCGAACGACGACCCCTACCAGTGGTACTACAGGAAAAAATTGCAGGAGCCATACGAGCGTCAATAGCTAGAATAGCAGAACAATTAGACACTCATTTAACAACGCTAATAGGTCTCGAGGAAGACATACAACAACTGAAGAAAGGAAAGTTAGCCGCAAATTTCATAAGTAATAAACAATACCAGCACATCAGCCAAGTATTAAGCAGAAGTCATAAATCATGCAATCTTCCTAGAATAAACATGAATGATCAAACTGAAGTCAATAAGAATATAATAACAACTTTCAAACCCGTAAAACGAGGATTGAAAGTAAATCTACAATTCACATGTATACCAACAGCCAAAGCCACTTTATACAAAAAATATCCAGTCAACATACCACAAAAAGGACTACAATCTAGTCTGTACATACAACAAACAACGCCCTATATGATTGTAAAAGAAAATTATGTTAAACATGTAGAATGGGAAGAATTGAATAAATGTACAATCATCGTTGAGGAAATTGCATGTTTAAATCAATGGTTCCATTTCAAAGAAGAAATGGATTGCGAGGGTGATCTACTTTTGAATCCAGCTCAAGTGAATTTTAACAAATGCAATATTATTTACAAAAATTCAATTGACGAATATATACAATTTATGTATTCGAAACAACAAATAATATACATACTACAACAACCTGAAAATCTCACCTACATGTGCACTAACAATAGACAAGGTAATGAGACAATTGAAAATTCGGGAATAATACGAATAGAACCTACATGTAATATAAAGTTTAAAGGGCTGGAAATGAGCGGAAACCCGTGGGTTTCAAAAGGCAAGATAATATGGCCGAAGGCGAACATGCAGATAAACAACTTGACTGATATACTTCAAAAAAGAGAATCGCGAAATGCGTTTACACAAATCACCGAAGAAGTTACAGAAAGTAACTTATGGCAGCTCGTGACAGACGTAAAGACGACTGTCAGATCAGAAAGAATACATGATATAAATGAAATAGTACTGCGAGCGCTAGTAATTGTAACCATACTGTTGATAATAGGTACACTTACCAATATAATAATGACAAACCATAGGAGTAATAAATACGTTACAAAAAAGGCACTGAGAAAAAGAAACAAAAAAACCGAAGGACAATACGGACAATTGAACGCACTCTCATCCGATTGCTAACGAGGCCGATACTTGATTGACACCCATATCTATTCATATATATATATAATTTTAAATTATGCTCATAAATGACAATACGAAGAAAACAATAGAACTGTGTAGAATAAAAATTGATGCGTCTCTTCGAGCCAAGTTGTTTATTTAAAATGCCAAACGTTTCGGGATATTTTTATCCCCTCTTCAGTGGCTAATTTGCAAAACAACTTTCGTGTTCTACATAATTAGAAACGGACCAGAAAAAGGATAAATCGCATATGGCGGGCCTAGGACTCGAGAATTTTATTAACACAGAACGGATTCACCGGTGCCGCATTACCATCTTATGGCACCGGTGAATCCGTTCTGTGCCGCATTACCATCTTATGGCACCGGTGAATCCGTTCTGTGCCGCATTACCATCTTATGGCACCGGTGAATCCGTTCTGTGTTAATAAAATTCTCGAGTCCTAGGCCCGCCATATGCGATTTATCCTTTTTCTGGTCCGTTTCTAATTATGTAGAACACGAAAGTTGTTTTGCAAATTAGCCACTGAAGAGGGGATAAAAATATCCCGAAACGTTTGGCATTTTAAATAAACAACTTGGCTCGAAGAGACGCATCAATTTTTATTCCACACTATTCCATCATCGAGCGATAGAGTCATTATTAAACAAAACAATAGAACTGGTTCATTGCAGATGAAATCGTTATGGTACGGTATCATGATCGTGATGGAAGCAGTAAAAACAATCCATGGATTATATGGATATGATTGCGGAGATCACCTCTCAAACTTAACGACCATCTCGTTGATTAATGTCGGAGATTGCGATGTGAAAGAACCAGAATTGGATGTACAGAAGAACTACGGGCAATTACTACAATTAAATGACTATACGTCGACCCATGTCTACAAATGTGCTATTAAATTGAATCGAATAATAACCCATTGCGGTATGTATCGCCACGCATCACGTGTATTACAAGGAGAGATAGCATACTTTGTAAACCTCACACCAGAAGAATGCAAGAGTTTACAGATAACCAAAATGTACTTGGTGGGAAAAACCAAGATAGATCAAATTCTGAGAAACGGAACAACAATAAGAGCAGTAGTGTTGGCAGGAACCAATGACAAGGATGGATATTGTTCCGGTGAATCATACTCCGACGCATACGGATCATGGGAAAGCGCATATTCCGCCGGTCACGTAGAAATAATGTTACAAGATTATACAACGTCTGTACATCTCGAATCAAACAGAATAATACTTAAATCAGGGGTAAGGTGTTCATTTAAAGATTTACAATGTATTGATCATGAAGGAGCACAAGTTTTTTGGGAGCCGGTACCTGAAGATTTTTGTGGGATAAAAGCATACTTGGTATTGTACGAGGGATATATGGATAAAATCAATGATACGGAAAACAATAAAATCATGTACTCAGTAGAATCAGGGGATAAAGCCTTTGCCTTATGGAAGAAAGGGGAAATACAAAAATGTGGATATAAATTCTATGGTACCGAGCACCCGAAGTTATTCGTAATCGAGGATGTTAGAAAACAATAATTAATTGATAAAGTACCCATAAGTACCGCGAATTTAGATATGTTTGCATATGTAAATTCCAAGTTTTTATACATAGAAAAATATATCAGTGGACAAATTCAAAACATGTATTATAAAATATTGAAACAAGAATGTGAACTTGAGCGCAAGGTGTTGAAGAATGCGATATCGATCGCGACGCTTTCCCCCGAACAATTCGGATATCGTTTAATGGAAGAAGACGGTTATATCGGAGTAGTAGCGGGCGAAGTTGTACATTTACTAAAGTGCATTCGGGTCGAAATACATTTGAGAAACACTACTAAATGTTATGGTCAACTGCCGGTACGTCGCGGAAATGAAGAATTATTCCTATCCTCACAGACGCGAATTTTGGTTCGGACCGGAACCGAACTTAGCTGCGATACGCGAATTCCCGCAATGTTCCAATTCGGCAAAAAGTGGTTTAAGATGCTCCCGATGCCCGTGGAAGCGTCCCCGCCTGAGATCTTGAAGCCTCAAGTGAAGCCTACATGGAAATATATGAGTCCGGATACTCTAGCGATAGGCGGAATCTATGGAGAAAAGGATCTTACACGTCTGAGAGACATGATCCTTCTCCCGGTGGAAAAGCCCACTGTATTGAATCAAATAACTCAGGGAATGACAGGGAAGGGAGGTCGACAGGAGGGTATCGGAATTCTACATATGCTAGACGAACAAACCATGACTGCGCTGGTGAAAAGTACATGGGACCGAATGTCGTCCAGTTTCTTGACTTTCGGTACCGCCAGTGCGGGAATAATAGGTATGATAATAATCTGTAGAATTGTGAAACTCTTAATCGACACCGTTATTCACGGGTACGCGATTTACAGTCTATACGGGTTTTCTATACACCTACTTGGAGCCATAGGGAACTCGGTGACGCAATTATTGTTACATCTGGGTGCGCAACAACGAAACAAAAGAGAGGCCGCGGAAAGGGAGGAAGGGGAAAAGTTAGACAAAGTAAACGAACCCTTACTGCCTTCAGCGGTACCGACGATTGAAATGGGAAAAACTACATCCGAGTTACCACCCGCGCAAACAGCTCCGGCACAAAGGGAGGAAACGCAACCGCCTCCATTATACCCAGACGTACAACCTTATATGAGACCCCAATCTCATTGAAATCTAATGTTTCTAATCTTCTATTTTTATCTTATTTTGTTCTACTATTGTGAAGGTGAAGGGAAAGTATCATCTATAAAGGATAATTAAAGAAAAAAATATATATATATACGATATAAGGGGGAAGGAACTTCCAAAGGAAGGAAAGGCAAGAGTAAAAGCAAAACTACTAAAACTAGCAATTAAGACTATAGCATTCCTAATTAACAAAAAAAAGGGGGAGTGAAACTTGAGAAGGAAAAGTTTGAATAACCTTTTCTCCACTTTCCCATAGATTATCCGTATAATGGTTAAATCTTTTTAGATTAAATACTGATTTGATTAAATATTTTTGGAAAAAAAAAGTAGTTATTATTCAAAATAAAATTGAAAAAAAGGGTATCAAAATAAATATTTACTTCATTTCTTTTTCCTTTTGATTGTCCTTACTCCTATAATACGATCTCTACGATCGCGATATATACAATTTATATCAGGATTGAAATTATCCTCGACTCTCTCTGAAAAATGAGGAAAACAAAGAGGTGGGGGAAATGAAAGAAACAAAAAATAAACGCTGAATTTAGAAAAAAAAAATACAATATATTATGAAACTTATACATTTAAAAGTACATTTAAAAGTTTAATACTTAGTTAATACAATAAAAAAAAGGGGAAGTCCGCAGGCTAAGTTCGAAGGTAGCGGGAAACATAATTCTCAATGACATCAGACAGCGGCATTCCCAAGGTTGGTACTAACCGCCATGTCTGGAAAGAAAGAAAAACAAAAAAAAAGAATCAAAAATATGGTACATACTTATTAACAACAATTAGTAAATACTAATTGTAAGAAAAAAAACTTAACTTACCCCTTCATCCTCCCATCGCATGAGAGGAGCATCGTCGGTAAGCTCGAGACCACAGAAGGAGCAGGGCGAATCACCCCTGTCGGCGTGACACAGCACGTATCCGTCTTCAACGCCCGTAGGATTGTACGAGGCCATATTCCGGAACGCGTACTGAAAAAAAAAATTTTTAATAAGATTCTAATATAGAAAAAAAAGAAGAAGGAAAGACAAAAACCATGTTATTTTTACTTACATAAGGCCCTCCGGGGCAGAGCACATCTATATATATCCGGGCGGGCTCATTTATGGGACCATCACAGATATTGCAGTGACCCAACGGTCGCCGCGATCGCATGTGATAGGGCTCCCAAATAGAGCGCATTCCCATACGGCTGCGGAAAACCGGACTATACTCGTACACGATTCTTTCGGTTAGCTGTAATTAAAAAGAGGAAAGCATTTTTTTTACTAATCAGAAATTATAAGGGTTAAAGGTTATAAATAAATTATAAATAAACTTACGGATTCCGACGGCACGAAGTTTAACAAAAAACTTAAGACAAACCCGAACATACTGGAAGTATGAAAAACTGAAAGACACACAGAAAGACAACTGATAAAATCAACGATTTTTCCTAGACTGAGAAAAAAGTACAAGTACCGAGAAAACGATAGAAAATTCGAAACTCGCTTAAGGGACATTACAATGCGTCGCGATGGGACGGGCGACGAGCTTTCGGGCCGAGAGGGAACCGTTGCTTTGGTCAAGTGAAAGGCCGGAGATATGAAGGAGGAGGAAGATGCTTATAACTAACAAACATTACATTTTTCTAACACTATTATTAAGGAAATATATGTACATACCATGAATTTATATATAAACTTTGTTTATTGCAGAATAAGAAGTAATATGTATATGCATATATCTACATCCACAATACATATGTTCACTATGTTCACTACGAAAAATCCAATTTATAAAATATATTTTTGTAAAATAAAGAAAATTTATTCAATTTGTTAAAAACAATATAATTGTAAACATTGTATGTAAAAATTGTATGTAAAAATTGTATTGTATTGAAAATAAACAAACAATACTAAGGAATTTTAAACATTTACGAATAAATAGATAATAAATATTTGTAGAAACTGACTCTATCGCTCGATGATGGTAGATTGAAAGGATAATAAAATGCGTCTCTTCGAGCTAAAATGTTTATACTACGCCAGACGTTTCGGGGTAATTTTACCCCCTCATCAGTGGCTAAGCAAAATATTAAATTTTATTATTAAAATTTTACAATAGAAATTACAATAACTAAATTACTATAAATTACCAAGTTTAAAAAAATGAGTCGCGCGCTACATCGACGACGTGAAAACCGCAGACGGCGCTAAAAATTACAATTCGCAAATTTAAAGAAATTACAAAAGAATTTAATAAACGTTACAAAATCCGTTACAAAAATTAAGCAACTTACAAAGAATGACGCCCGAAAAACTTTTAACAAAAGTAATAAACGCGACCGGTGCCACTCGATGGTAATGTGGCACCGGCCAAGGACAAAAGTCAACTAAGCTTACAGCTAAAATCGATCTTATATATATGTTGCAATACATCCGTCAAACTGGATACTAATACAATTAAAACGTGTATAAAATGCAAAAATAAGGCGAATATTGTAGCCACGAAAGCCGCAGGGCTCGCTAAGTGTATCCAGAACACATAGCACAACAGAGGTGGCACGAGTTGTTATTCATGCAGTAGATCGGAGAGCCCGCGCTGCTCCGCACGCGACGCCCCTACCATGACTGTATCACTATATAGTACAGTATGGTTAGGCCGTTGCCCCGGCAACCCGGTTCTCCGACCTCCCACTTGGGATGTGCCGCTCCGGCCCGCCAGCCAATCACCATTGAACACGTGTTGGCTGAACTGAAGAGAGCGCGAAGCGGTGAGCCACCTCTCTCCGCGTCCTAAACTCCTGGTACTCTCTGCTCGCTACCGAGCCTCCGCAATCACAATACTCGACAATTAATGTTTATTAGGACTAACTTTTAGATTTGAAATAACGTTCTTGTAACTGGCTTTGAGGAAGCACGTGTCCTCAGCCCTATTAAGCGTGCCATCGAAAAACTGTATATGGAGCATCTCCGAGAACCGTCTACGGAAAATAGACTGCTCTCTGTCAATTATTTTAATATTGTTAAAATCAAAACTATGACCCGTCTCCAACGCATGTACTGCAAGAGGGGAATTCAAATCCCTTTTCTCTATATACCTCTTATGTTCGTATTGCCTAGTTTTTAAAGGCCGATACGTTTCTCCGATATATGTTGATTCGCAATCGGAGCAATCGATTTTATAAACCACGTTCCGTGTGTCACCCACCGCAGTAGGGTCTTTACCAAGTTTTATAAATTTGTTAAATTTATTGGTAACATTATTAACTAACCTCACGTCATTATTTTTAAATACGGACCTTAATTTATCATTGAACCCTTCGTAGTAAGGGAACACACCATAGCCTTTTCCCGAGTGTAAATTATTATTACTATTGCAATTGGAAGTGTCAATATTGCTCGTGTCTGTGCCTCTCAATGCGGCCCTTGAGATGCCCAAATTACGTGCAATTCGCTTTTTGCTAAATTTCTCGATAAAATCGGGCGGATAATCATTAGCCATTAAGATTTTTTTCGCCTTTTCAACATTCTCACAGTGGAAACGAGGATCCGACAATAATATTGCCCTATCAAATAGATTGGATATTATTGCTATTTTTTGACTTTTTGGATGATGGGAGAAGAAATTAATATATCTGCAAGAAGCTGTGTTTTTTTGGTACCAATTAGTAAATATATTGCCGCTAGAATCATGAAAAATAGAAATGTCAAGAAAGTTAATACTATTGTTTTCTTCAATTTCCGAAGTGAATTGAAGGTATTCGTTGTAATTATTAAAAGCAGATAACACCACCTCAATCTCCCCTCTGTCCACTATCAAAAAACAGTCATCCACGTATCTGCGAAAAAGTCGAACGCTAGATTTTGTAATGCTCAGACAATGCTCCTCAAGGTCCTCAAGAACTGCATTTGCAAATACAGGACTCGAGCAAAAACCCATCGGGGCGCCAGAAACCTGCTTATAAAAATTGCCATCAAATACAAGATATGTACAATCGAGAAGGGTTTTTATACCGTCAATAAATTCGTCCTTAGACATGCAATTCAAACATGAAAGCCATTTCCATCTCTTCTCTATCGCTAACAAAATTGCATCTTTTGGCAAGCTCGAAAACAAGGAAACTACATCGAATGACGCGAAACAGTATTTATCGGAAATATCTATATTAATCAATTCATTCTTTAATTGAGAACTATTTTTAATGTATGAAGCTGGTAAAGGAAAATGTTTCGATAATAAGACAGACACACACTTATCAAGAGAATAGGTAGGGCTATTAACTGCAGAAACTATAATCCGTACCGGATTATCAGGTTTGTGAATTTTTATAAGGCCATACGCTTTCGGCAGCGATGTGTGCTCAATACCCTTAGACGATAGGCCTCTGAAAGCCTCATCACACTCCAATACGCCCCGTGTACTCCAAAGGTCAATCAGTTTTTTAATCCGCTTCTTTATCCCTGCGGCGGGATTAACTTTAACCCGTCTATAAAATCTGTCATCGTTAAGAGCGTCATTGACCTTTGAAATGTACACATTGCGATCTATTGCCACCGTAGCGTTGCCCTTATCTGCTCTCGTAAAAAATAAATCCGGATTATTCTTTAAAAATTGTTTTGTGCGTTTGATATTATACAACATAATGCGTTCATGGTAAGGAGTGTGTGTCTTATTTTTAATTTGTGAATTTAAAATAGAAATAACGCCATCACGCAGTCTTCCGTCTATGCCTCGATTGAACATATAAACATTCTCCAAGCTTTTCAAAATCTCCGGCCGGGAAGAAAAATAGACGCGACGAGGAGTCAACAAGACAAAGTCAGCTAAGTTGCCACACAGAAGACCGTGTCCGTTCCAATGTTATTGCCAACAACAGTAGTAATTCTTGTTTTCCGAAATTTGTAACTGTTAGAGACCTGTTTAAATTCATTTCATGTAATTATCCGTTAGAAGTTAAATTTCTAGTCAGCAAAATTTTGAAGGCACAACGCGATACTCTTAAATGCACGTACCAATTGAAATTTTTACTAGAGTGTCGGGAGAAAGACTTTGTGCCGAAACACATTTCGAGGATGAACGTGCATAAATTTTTCCATAGTAAATTTGCGGCTAGAAAATACCATAATCACATCAAGAATTTGCAAAAGAAACTTTTTAAAATTAGAGATCATTGATTGTAATACACATATTAGTTATTTAGGTAAAAAAATATTGCACATTGTTGGTAACGTTACAAGACTGAGTTCCGAGGCCTTTTCTAGAGTAGTTTTGGATTTTTCGAATAATTCACTTTCAACGTATAAAAATAAATTGAATTATAACTGCGAGAGAAAAATATCTGACCTCTCCGCAGCATGTTTACACACTCAGGGACATGACCTTTCGGTCAGCTCGCACGGCAACACTTCGAATATTCTTGGTTCGAAGGTGAATAATATTATGTCTAATTACAATTTTAGCCAGGCGGATATTTTCGAAATAAGGAAAAAATGGCTTGTGAATCTTTCTGATTCACAACTTCCAGATTATGTAAAAAGGGTGATGTCTATGGGTGAAAAATTTAATTTTAATACTGAATTTCATTTTAAAGAAGCTATTGAGATTTTGAAAAGCTTGGAGAATGTTTATATGTTCAATCGAGGCATAGACGGAAGACTGCGTGATGGCGTTATTTCTATTTTAAATTCACAAATTAAAAATAAGACACACACTCCTTACCATGAACGCATTATGTTGTATAATATCAAACGCACAAAACAATTTTTAAAGAATAATCCGGATTTATTTTTTACGAGAGCAGATAAGGGCAACGCTACGGTGGCAATAGATCGCAATGTGTACATTTCAAAGGTCAATGACGCTCTTAACGATGACAGATTTTATAGACGGGTTAAAGTTAATCCCGCCGCAGGGATAAAGAAGCGGATTAAAAAACTGATTGACCTTTGGAGTACACGGGGCGTATTGGAGTGTGATGAGGCTTTCAGAGGCCTATCGTCTAAGGGTATTGAGCACACATCGCTGCCGAAAGCGTATGGCCTTATAAAAATTCACAAACCTGATAATCCGGTACGGATTATAGTTTCTGCAGTTAATAGCCCTACCTATTCTCTTGATAAGTGTGTGTCTGTCTTATTATCGAAACATTTTCCTTTACCAGCTTCATACATTAAAAATAGTTCTCAATTAAAGAATGAATTGATTAATATAGATATTTCCGATAAATACTGTTTCGCGTCATTCGATGTAGTTTCCTTGTTTTCGAGCTTGCCAAAAGATGCAATTTTGTTAGCGATAGAGAAGAGATGGAAATGGCTTTCATGTTTGAATTGCATGTCTAAGGACGAATTTATTGACGGTATAAAAACCCTTCTCGATTGTACATATCTTGTATTTGATGGCAATTTTTATAAGCAGGTTTCTGGCGCCCCGATGGGTTTTTGCTCGAGTCCTGTATTTGCAAATGCAGTTCTTGAGGACCTTGAGGAGCATTGTCTGAGCATTACAAAATCTAGCGTTCGACTTTTTCGCAGATACGTGGATGACTGTTTTTTGATAGTGGACAGAGGGGAGATTGAGGTGGTGTTATCTGCTTTTAATAATTACAACGAATACCTTCAATTCACTTCGGAAATTGAAGAAAACAATAGTATTAACTTTCTTGACATTTCTATTTTTCATGATTCTAGCGGCAATATATTTACTAATTGGTACCAAAAAAACACAGCTTCTTGCAGATATATTAATTTCTTCTCCCATCATCCAAAAAGTCAAAAAATAGCAATAATATCCAATCTATTTGATAGGGCAATATTATTGTCGGATCCTCGTTTCCACTGTGAGAATGTTGAAAAGGCGAAAAAAATCTTAATGGCTAATGATTATCCGCCCGATTTTATCGAGAAATTTAGCAAAAAGCGAATTGCACGTAATTTGGGCATCTCAAGGGCCGCATTGAGAGGCACAGACACGAGCAATATTGACACTTCCAATTGCAATAGTAATAATAATTTACACTCGGGAAAAGGCTATGGTGTGTTCCCTTACTACGAAGGGTTCAATGATAAATTAAGGTCCGTATTTAAAAATAATGACGTGAGGTTAGTTAATAATGTTACCAATAAATTTAACAAATTTATAAAACTTGGTAAAGACCCTACTGCGGTGGGTGACACACGGAACGTGGTTTATAAAATCGATTGCTCCGATTGCGAATCAACATATATCGGAGAAACGTATCGGCCTTTAAAAACTAGGCAATACGAACATAAGAGGTATATAGAGAAAAGGGATTTGAATTCCCCTCTTGCAGTACATGCGTTGGAGACGGGTCATAGTTTTGATTTTAACAATATTAAAATAATTGACAGAGAGCAGTCTATTTTCCGTAGACGGTTCTCGGAGATGCTCCATATACAGTTTTTCGATGGCACGCTTAATAGGGCTGAGGACACGTGCTTCCTCAAAGCCAGTTACAAGAACGTTATTTCAAATCTAAAAGTTAGTCCTAATAAACATTAATTGTCGAGTATTGTGATTGCGGAGGCTCGGTAGCGAGCAGAGAGTACCAGGAGTTTAGGACGCGGAGAGAGGTGGCTCACCGCTTCGCGCTCTCTTCAGTTCAGCCAACACGTGTTCAATGGTGATTGGCTGGCGGGCCGGAGCGGCACATCCCAAGTGGGAGGTCGGAGAACCGGGTTGCCGGGGCAACGGCCTAACCATACTGTACTATATAGTGATACAGTCATGGTAGGGGCGTCGCGTGCGGAGCAGCGCGGGCTCTCCGATCTACTGCATGAATAACAACTCGTGCCACCTCTGTTGTGCTATGTGTTCTGGATACACTTAGCGAGCCCTGCGGCTTTCGTGGCTACAATATTCGCCTTATTTTTGCATTTTATACACGTTTTAATTGTATTAGTATCCAGTTTGACGGATGTATTGCAACATATATATAAGATCGATTTTAGCTGTAAGCTTAGTTGACTTTTGTCCTTGGCCGGTGCCACATTACCATCGAGTGGCACCGGTCGCGTTTATTACTTTTGTTAAAAGTTTTTCGGGCGTCATTCTTTGTAAGTTGCTTAATTTTTGTAACGGATTTTGTAACGTTTATTAAATTCTTTTGTAATTTCTTTAAATTTGCGAATTGTAATTTTTAGCGCCGTCTGCGGTTTTCACGTCGTCGATGTAGCGCGCGACTCATTTTTTTAAACTTGGTAATTTATAGTAATTTAGTTATTGTAATTTCTATTGTAAAATTTTAATAATAAAATTTAATATTTTGCTTAGCCACTGATGAGGGGGTAAAATTACCCCGAAACGTCTGGCGTAGTATAAACATTTTAGCTCGAAGAGACGCATTTTATTATCCTTTCAAATATTTGTAGACTTACTAACAAAAGAAATGTTTGTATCAGAAAGTACCTTATGAACAATTGTAAATGAACAACGGGGAAGCTATAATATACTACCCTTGGCTCAGAAAACTAGGAAAACACACAGATACACCCGATACATACATATACACATGTACACACAAGCACACTTCGTGTAATCGACTCGAGTTGTACTCTCGTCTTTTTATAAGGGCGGAAGTGTAATGAAATAAATAAATTTCATCACCAACTGACGCACAAACACGTGAACAAATACGCAACAACGAGGAAGATTCACGACTACTGCGTATTAGCCGAAAAACTAGAAAAAGACCTCGAGAATACGAATTGCCCTTAATGCAATATGCAATATTATTGAGCAATACGTATATACGAAAAGCCAACGCCTTGAGGAAATGGAAAGTGGAAGATCGACGAAAACCTCACGCTAGTGTCATCATCTATAGAGAAGTATCGAGAAGACCTTCGACGATCATGTAATTAGGCGTGGTAGCAGAAAAGTGAGGGGACCCTTCCGAAAAATCACCTATCTGCTTAAATAGAGAATATCAACGGCGGCGCGGGCACTAAGTAAACAGATCGAGAACTGATCGATGTGTCGGTTTTCCTGCGAATAAGTAATTTCTCTAAAATACGTAAAAGTTAATGATACATATTTGATTAAGGGTGTATCATTTTTAACAGGCGCAAAAATCATAGAGAACTAGTGCGTTAATTTTTCGTACTTGAGTGAGAAGAAAATAAGTCACTTGAAAATCTCGAAGCATAAGAAACGAAAGAGAGAGAGAGAGAGAGAGAGAAAGAGAAAGAAAACATCGAACGGTCCGGCCGAATACCTGCATAGAGGCCCAGACAAGGCGGCGCCATATACTCTCTCTCTCAGCGAACGAAACCTTCACAGCGGGAGATTACAAGCAGCAGCATCGAGCGGACACATAGATATAGATATACACACCGCTACACATTCACACTAATAGCAAGGTACTTTTTCTCTCTTCTATGCTAAGGCTTTCACATAAACTCTGGTCTCGTATTTACCCGACCCCTCACCCGGTGATGTGATCGGTCAACGATCACAAATCAAGGGTAAACAGTTTGTAAAATCACGTTCAATAAACAACTAATATACATACATTTATATACATACACATATTGTGGTTACTGAGTTTTTATTGTATATATCCCGAACCATCGCGATTAACAGAAAGTTATATATGTGTGTTCAGACGTAACAATACTACCAAAGTTATCATTTCTGCGCCTATCCCTTGCCCGGATCCCACAGTTGGGGACTCGTCCAATTTGGAGTAACGTCTCGCAGCTCTTGCGTGTAATAGTGAAAAACGGCAACGACAAAAAACATTTAGTGGCTCGGCGTCGTGGATTCAACGTGTAACGAGTGTGAGCAGTTCGGCGCTGTTCAAAGCGTGTTTAACGAATGAAGAGGTTGGATCCGGCACTATATCAGTGTGAAAATGGATTATAAAATAACCAGGCTTACAATAAGTAAGCAAATCTGGTAAATTTGTATGTTTAAAAGTGCAAATTCATCGAAGCGTCAGTGCCAAGGCGTGAAAAAGAAGCGTCGCAGAGTCGACGCAGCCATTTTCCCTTCGACAGAAGATAGCGTCGAGTGGGGGAGGAAAGGATGCCGAAAACTCTCAAGCAGCATCGAGTGGGAGAGGTAACAAAGCGGAATTTTCCCAACAGCGCAGAACAACACCGAGTGAGGGAGGTTATGAAGCGGAATTTTCCCAGCGAAGTAGAGCAGCGCCAAGTGAGGGAGGAACAGTCTCTAGCTGAGAGAGCGCGCCAGCTTAACTCTGTATACTCAAGACCAAATGGGGGAGGAACAGTCCCCAGCGAACAGAGCTCTCCAGCTCGACTCCGTACACTCAAGACCGGGAGAGGGAGGAAGAGCCCTCAGAAAAGAGTGCGCCAGCTCGATACAGTACACCCGAGGCCGAGAGAGGGAGAAGAAGTCCCCAGCAGAGAGCGCGCGCAGCAAGGCGCTGTATGCTCTAGGCCAAGCGGAGGGGAGAAGAAACCCCCGTCGAGGACTGTACTGTATTCTAGTCACAGCTTTGATCGAGGGAGGACCGGCTCCAGCATACAGCGGTCATAACTTCAAATAGCCGCAGTTAAGGGGAAGAAGAGCAGAAATCGCATTCAAAGTGTGCAGCCGTCAAGACTCCAGCCGACGAGAAGCGTGAAAACTTTAAGAATACAGCCAGCCATGACGCATTCGAAGGAGGAATTCAAAGCAGAAAAGCAAGTACGCATCGCAGGGGAATAAAAGTGTAATGAGCTGCTCACGTCCATAGAAGGGTTACGTAAGCATTTTTCGGACTGGCAGGATAGCGAAAAAGAACGCATGGATCAGCTCAACTCGCATCGTGAAGAGGATCGGCAAACTATTGCCGCAATGCAAGCTCAGGTGAGAGCATAAGTTGAAAGTGCAGATCGACGCTCAGCAGCAACCAGTACAGGCCGCACGCAAGATCCGATAGTGCCTGCAGATCCGATAGTGCCTGCAGATCCGATAGTGCCTACAGATCCGATAGTGCCTGCAGATCCAGTCGTACTAAATCCAAGCAGCCTAGACTGGCTGAAGCAAGCAGCGGAAATCATGCACTCAGGTGCAGACTCAGGAGCTCGTGCAGGTTTGCCTTTCTGAATGACAGCAGTGCAGCTGCCAAAGTTTAGTGCAGAAGACGCGAGCCAGCCGGTTAAAGCCTGGATAAGGTGAAAATATTCCTAGCCGCGAGAAGAGTATTATCCGGAGCTGCGAAGAAGTGGATAGACGGCCGCAACGGCATCGCCTCATGGAACGAAATGAGGGACGAGCTGGAGAATACATTTCTTTTTACGTCAGCGAAAGAAGAAGAAAGAAGAGATGCTGCTGTCATATGTACAGGACATGGAATATCTCGGTGCTCAAAGAGATATAAGCAGCGACGAGATACGCCAATACATTATTAACGGCGTGACAAATGACGTTCAAACGCGGCTAACGCTGCTGATTGCATCGTCGAAAGTTCTTGAGCGAGAGATGACGGAACGCAGCAATCCCCAGGCCGGGCAGTAGCGTGTCACCTGTTTCAAGTGCAACGAGCAAGGATATATTGCTGAAAAGTGCCCGAAGTGCTCGCCATTCGAGAGCAAAAAGAACAACACTGAAGAGAGCAAGGACGGAAGCTTTAAATGCTTTAAGTGTCACGAGTTAGGTCACAAAGCGAAGGCCTGCCCAAAAAAGAAGCGAGCGGCAGCACTAGCAGCGACCACGAGCAAGGTCAATCACGTCCTGGTAGAGGGAAATCGCAGCCGTATACATCCCGCCGAAGGACGGCTAACAGTCGACTGTCAACTCGACAACAGTGCAGACCGCCACATCCTGCGGTAAGACATGTATGAAAAGATCAATGCAGAGAAGAAGTTTGAGTTAAAGGGCAATAAAATTTAACTCAAGGGCTCAGGCGGAGCAATCCACACACTCGAAGCTCTAGCTACCAATCTGGATTTCAGGAGTTCAATACGACCTTGAATTTCTCGTTCATGACGAAAACTTGCCATCGCCTGTACTCATAGAAGACCCGATGCTCAATCACCCTGATGTAAGGCTGACGAGAAACGGGACTGTGCTCGAGCCAATTGTAGGCGAAGCATATATCCAACACCTGCAAGTCGAGACTGCAAACCCTGTCGACGAGCTCGTAAGTCAAGTTCCTGCTGAGTTTAAGGAGAGGATCCGCAAGCTGATTTTAGGCTAAACAGCAGCGAAGGACGTCGCGTGTCCAGTCAAGCTGAACATCACCGTCAACGACACCAAGCCAATCGTCAACTATCCCAGGCACTTATCTCCAGGTGAAGAGGAAGCAGTGCGCAAGATCCTGGATGACTGTGAGGAGAGGAAGGTCGTCAAGCAGGGTACTTTCAGCTACGCAAGCCCGATAGTTCCGGTAAGGAAGAAGGACGGCACTATCAGGATATGCATCGATTACAAGAGACTGAATAAGGTCGTAAATCGATTGCATTATCCTATGCCCTTGATCGAGGATACGCTAGATAAACGACCTAAAGAACGGTTTCTTCCACGTGGACGTGGAAGAAGAGAGTCAAAAGTATCTAGCGTTCGTCGTCCCTTGGGCCTAGTATATACCATTGAGGACATCGTTCGGATTCTGCAATTCGCCTGAGATTTTCATCGAATTAGTATGAGCAATGTTCGCAGATTTAAGTAGAAGGAAGATCGTCGTTGTATATATGGACGACATCTTCATAAAAGCCCAAACCATGGAGCAAGCAGCGGACCACTTCGAGGAAGTGCTGATGGTTGCAGCGGAACATGGCGTCAGATTCAATTGGAGAAAATGTCAGGTAATGCAAGGTAGGTAGAGGACGTCAAAAATATTTTCATAAATTTATCTGCGATTATGCGAGAATCACCAGGCCGCTCAGTGATCTACTGAAGGATGACGTCAAGTTCACCTGGGGAGATGACCAAGAGCAGGCGTTCGTATCACTGAAACGCGCCCTCATTGGAGCTGATGTGCTACGGCTCTACAGAGCTCTGCATATATTCCACACGATGCAGCAATTGTTTATTGCTACTTTACAAGATACATTATTACATCAATTCAATACCTTTGATAATTTTGAATCATTGATCTAAGGAGAGTGATTTCGAGTCATTCGCGACAACACCACGTTGATAAAAACTTTCAATAAAAGAGAACCCTCTCACTATTTAATTTTAAAAAGTTTTTGATTTCTGCAACACATTTTGAGAAACGGTCCATTAAAATGTACATGTATTATAAAAGATGTATATTCCATCTCCTTAAACGGTATAGATTTTATCATTTCTGAGAGACCTCGTATTTTGTACCTCGCCACATAATCGCTTACTTATGAGTTATAAAAACTCCTTATCTTGTATTTGCATTTATTTTCAAGGACCACAAATGAAATCGGCTTCAAATAATGACGTATAGTTTATATCATAAAATATAACATATTTGATTCTCAGACAACTTGATTGGTTACCCAATTATTTAGCCTGTGCGTGGTCTTTTGGATCAGTATGATGTTAAAAAATATGAACTTCTCTCGCAGTATGAGATCTTCTAGTTTATCTTTTTATTTTGATGGTTAGTATATTTTTGGTAATCTAAAAGAGATATGACATGTTTTATATTAATAATTTAAACATTTTTATAATCGGTGCTTATACGAAAATTTTATTACAGAAATGTACATTTCTTTATAAATGTACGTCAATCAAATACATTTAAATTTTTAATAATAATATTCTTATAATCAATTGTATTATATATACTATTTTCGAAATACTTTTGTACATATTAGAAAACTTCCATTCAACGTACAATTTTTATTAAACATTTCCGAAGTTTCCGTCTAGTTCTATATTAAATATGCTATGATATGTATTCGAAAGTATTTCATTTTAAATGGGTTACAAGTAAGAATAGTACACTGCCTTATCTTTAATTAGCATAAATGATAAATAAATTATCTCGTGTAAGAATAAACAATTTTTAAAATTTTTAAAGTATTTGAAACAAATAATTTCATTTTATAATTACAATGTTTCATACTTAAAAAGGATATTTTATATTAAATAAATGTTATGGCTTAGAACATTTAGAAAACCTATTAGAAAAGAAATCACAGAAATGGGACGTGTTTCTTACTCTTCAATTTAAAAATAGCTATATAAAAATATTAATGCGTATTTTTATGGAAATATATTGCGATAGTTTTTTCCAATTACAAATCTTTGAATGATTCAAACTCATTTAAATATATTTTCACTATTTACAAAACAATATCTGACGTTTTAAATCTAATATAATAAATTATAAGTATTATTAGTGATAATATTATGAGTAGTCATTAAAGTAATGCGTAAAGCAATTATTCCCAATGCCTATATTTTTGAAGATTTGAAAAATGAATGGTTCATATGGAAAAATCTCAACTCATTTAATATTCAGGGCAGACAATTTGATACTGCAATATTACTTTCTCTTGCTCCATATAAATTATAGAAGTGCAAATAATTTTTCTAAGAAAAAGTTTGAAGAAATTGCTTCTAATTCTATTCTTAGTATAAGCATACAAAAATTATCTTATAGTTACTTCAGTTGTCTTTATTTCATGTAATATATTGTATTTGAAAATGTAAATTATATCCATGAATTGTTTTCATAAGATTAATATACTTAGTTTTTTTAAATTGTAATATCCTTTTTCTTTCATTGGCATGCAAATGCCTAATTATTGCTTATCATACTTATGAGAATGTTATTTTTTACAGTATTCGTACATTTTATAAGGAAAGGTCTCCATCTTATATATTATAGATATTCAAAAAATTATGATGGATGTTGTAACTTCTACCATCCTTATTGCTATTTGATATTGAGCTATGAATGTTTTGAATTTTTCAGGTATAAAAAAATCGTGACTGGATGTTTTAAAGCCGTTGAAGACAATTTACGATTAGCTCAAGTTAAGTACATGCTTCGAGACTATGAAGCTCCACATTCAATATCAAATTTAAGTTTATTCTAGTAATTACTCATTTCAAATTCAGGAATTTTATTTTTTATTTTAAAATTATGTATGATTATATGTATTACATTTTTATATTAAAAGTGAAATGTGTCATACATTTACTTCAATCATATGATATGCTTTTTCATGTACATTGTATAACTTAAAATACAGCCAAAAAGATCTATAATCAGGAAAATATTATGTTACGGCCATAGATATAAGAAATAGTTCTTATATCTATGATTCGCGATAGAGTCTTGACTATTTTCATCTGTAAAATGAAATCATAGTTTTGAATGTTTCTAGATTAACAAAGCATAAGAAAAATTGGTGTACAAGAAACGCGCTGATCTTGCTCTAGTGTTATTAAAAACGATCGTGGAAATCGATACATGAATAAAAAATACGATGTTCGAATTAAGAATGAAAAGTATGGTATAGTACGTACGAAAATAACTTGGACGGTGCATATCTCGTGAAAAACATGAGACATGAGCTATCCTAATTTTTTCGCTTTCAGCTCATACTATTTTTTCGTATACTAGTACTGAAATTATATACTTCCCATTAGGCTCCAGGAAGAAAAGTTGATACTTTCATCGCAGTGCGAGAAAAAGTGATTTATAAAACATGGTGATATGTTCGTTTTTCGCAAGTCGACAACTTTTTATTACAGTACACATATTTACTACAGCATATCAACTACTATTTACTAGAGTAGCTAGGACATTTTTTTTGTAAATTAAAGCTTCGAATTGGCTTCAAATATTTAAAACTTGTGTTTATATCGCGCTGATCCTGAATTTATGAAATTGAAAATAAAACTTTTACATGCTTATTCAACAAACATGAAACAGCTTGATAAAATTCAAAACTGAAAATTCAAATTTTACTATAGGTACCCACGGGAACCCTTTTTGTCTAATGCGATCTTCTTACAGTAAATCATCTGGAAACCTTTTCATATAAGTGTCTAGGAAATCAAGATTTTAAGAGCGAGAAGCTTCTATTACTAGATATTAATCGTTGAGAGAAAAAATCTACTCATCTCTTGGAATTTTAAAAATTAATTTCTTGTATTACGGAGCCAATGTTTCGATTATTTCAATCCTCCTCATTAAGACTAATTAAGAATCAAATTTACATATGATTGTAGGGTTACTGCCAACGCATCAGCTTGCCAGTATAATGATGTGATTAAGCTAAATGCGATATTACACGTTTAGGATTTCCATTAAGTTATAAACATCTGATTATATATTATGTAATATTATGAATCGCCTCTCTGCACCGATAAGTTGTTGCGTTGGAAGTGAAGTTATACTTATGCACAAATATTATTCCTAATTAAACCTGATGAGGAAGACTAAATTCCAGGACATATTGCCTTGCCAATAGTATAAATCAATTTTAAAAATTTGATTTTTATTCAACTTTTTTCTCTCAGAAATTGAGATTTTTATATAATATGAAACATATCTGTTGTAGATTTTACGATATAATATAATTAACATAACAATTGCTAAAGTATTTGTCTCATTTCGTTAATTTCTTCGTTAATGGGTTTATGAACTAAAACAAAACATCCTTATTATCTAAGCAATTGAAATATAAATTTTACCTTATAAAAGTTCTGATAAAGCAGTAATCTTGTACTGAAATTTAAATAATATGATCGTTAATTTAACAAGGCTAATTCCATTTTTGATCCTTCTTTTTCATACAGCGACTCTACATAAATATGTATGGATCATAAAGTTGAAAAATTATAGATAAAGAAACAACTCTAATTTTTTATTTTCATTTAAATAAAAGAATTTTGATTGTTAAAAAAATACTTCAAGTAAATGCTGTAAAAATAACACAGATAAGTTACAAATCCAAGAAATTTAATTGAAAAGAATTCTTTAATCATTCAAATCAAAATTCCTCGTCAGGTTAATTTATTTAATTTGACGAGGTATTGAAAAACTTATGCTATTTAAAAGTTTACGAACATTGCGTAGATTAGTAATCTAATGTTTAATGTAAGAATACAGAAAATATCTAAATAAGGATTCTGCAGGCTTAAATTGGAGGTATTATTTCTAATTTAGCTAAAAACATTACCGCTTTTTCGAAACATTTATTAATAATCTTCACAACAATTAACCCATATTTATATTTTTTGAATTATAGGGGTAATTTACTCTATTAGAAGGTAGAACTGAGTTAAATCGTGTGTAAATATAAACATACTCATCAGTTATAATATTGCCTAATCAGTTATAATAAACCTAATTATAAATGTAAAAGTAATCTATAATTTATATATTTATGTATTCTGTAGTTAACCTCGGTATTCCAGTGTCAATATATAGATAATTACATCAGTATGATTTATAACTTTGTTAGACTAGTATCGTCGATATTATACTTCTACACCGTGGTATGGTTCACTGCTTTAGTTAGTATTTAAACATTTCATGATATAGTTCAAGGATTTAAGAATAAATCAATTCGTCAGTTTTCACTCAACTTTTTATTAACGAAAATATGAATTTTAATGTGAAATTATAACTACTACTATAAATATTCTTGATTTTCTAACTCAGTAAGAAAGGAAGGTACAAAAAATTATACGTCCTTTTATGTGAAAATGGGTCAAATCAGATGAAATTGACAATTTCAGCTTTTCAAACATATTTTTTGTTAATAACAATAACAACATTATGTTTGGAAAATTTTCTCTTGATTTCTAGTAAATACTTTCAAAATCATAGATATGTACTATATAGTTTACAAAAAACTATTCATTCGGTTACATTCAGGTTTTTATCCGGGTTGGGTTATCTACCAAAAATTTGATACAGATACCTTTTAACCATATAAAATTGTTCGCATGATGATCGGAAAGTCAAGGAATTAGTTTTTTTATGAAAATTAAAAATTTCAATTCAATCGTGAATGCAATAATAATTCAACTTAACTGACTTTAAAATAAGTTTTAAAACTAGTTATATGTAAATATATATTACAAATAATAAGGAACAATTTAAATAATTTTAAGCTTTGTTTCATATTTAACAACAAATATTTCTAATTATTATCATGATTTCACTTACATTTTAAATTTTCATAAAAAGCCAAGTCATTTACATGCAAATCAGCCTGCAAGTAATTTTGATCTGGAAGGACTGCATCTCCATGAATTTTGGTTCATCGTAAATTGAATAGAAATCTTCATTTCATTATTTGAAGGTTAAGCTATTAAGTCAAATATTCAAACTTAAATACATGGTTTCGTCAGTATTTCTGTTGAATACTGAAGAAAATTTCTGAATGAAAATGTGTTTTTATCGAGAAAAGCTGTAAAGAATATTTTTTTACATTTTTTCGAAGAAAGAGTGGTCAAACAATTTTGTAAATACCGTATACCGGAATCAAATACTTATTCTTCAAAAAATTCACAATACACATTCTTCATTCATAGCTGATTTCCATTCAATCTAACACACACACGCGCGCGCACGCACACCCACACATACACACATACACCCACCCACCCACTCACACACACACACACACACACACACACACACACACACACACACACAAATGCACGTGAGTACTGAATCCCATTTCCCATAAACTTAACAACTAGTCTAGAAGACCACGAGGCCAATCGAGTTTTTATTTTTTCGATTGATCAATTTTTCGAGCTGCCGCAAGCCTTGCACAGTTGAAAAAATTTGTGTGACCTAGTGTAGCAAATTAAATAAAAAAATTCATGAGGCATTAAATAGATCAATACACACTATTAGTATGTTTTATGATAGTATCTGAGGGTCTCTCTATAGGCACAGATAAGAGAACATCTTTTGCTAGCATCTGGCCGTCGAACATGTGTCGCGTCGTGCCTCTCAACGCTGCAGGCAGCAAAGGTCACTAAAAGTATTCATCGAGAATTTTTCATATATTTTTTCGATTGAATAATTTTTCGGGTTACCGCAAGCATTTAAAATTTGCTATACAGAATAGCGTAGGGTAAGCAGGTGTTTTTACGTTTTTGAACATAACTTACAAACTATTGATGTTATTTGATATTTGTCTTGAGTAATCTTACAGTATACAGTATAGACACAAATAGATTGAAAAAAGTTTGGTACAAAAATAATAATAATTAAGGATGTTAGCAGGTGCTGATTTGCTCCAAAATGATTTATTTTTGGAGACTTTTTAAGGTCTGTTCCGCTGCTTCTAGAACCTTCAAATTGAAACACAGCAGTCTTACATCCATGTAAAAGTGGTTTCCAAAAAAATTTTACAGGAAAAGCGTGCATTACGGCGAGTACAATCAAATGAAAGTAATGATTTCAGACTACAAATGTAGGTGAAAGTAATAAATTTTTTTTGGGTTAAGCTGATGAATACTTTTAGTGACTCTTGCTGTCTGCAGCGTTGAGAGGCACGACACGACACATGTTCGACAGCCAGATGCTGGCAAAAGATGTTCTGTTACTTGTACCTGTAGAGAGACCCTCAGACCCTACTATAAAACGTACTAATAGTGTGTATTGTTCTATTTAATTCATCATAAATTTTATTATTCAATTTGCTACACTAGGTCACACAAATTTTGTCAACTGTGCAAGGCTTGCGGCAGCTCGAAAAATTGATCAATCAAAAAAATAAAAACTCGGTCGGCCTCGTGGTCTTCTAGACTAGCGGTTAAGATTATGGGAAACGGGATTCAGCACTCACGTGCATTTTTATTGAGTGCTATACACACACACACACACACACACACACACACACACACACACGCATACATATATATGTATAATAAACCTAAAAGATTGCATGCTTCCATAATAGATTTCATACATTTCATGACTTTTATATAAGGATTATTATATTTTATATTAAACGGTTCAACTCGGGTTTACCACCTTCATTTTTTAACACCGCTTGAGTCCGCTTTCATATCAACAATCGAGAATATCATTTGTATATTTATAGTAATTTTGCAATGAACGATTCTATTTAAAATAGTAAGTATTTGTGATAAATACGTACTATCTAAACAGAAAATTTGCTTTTACAATAATTCTAAATAAAAGTAGTAAAAAAGGACGAGTTTTTGTTAGTCACAACCGTTACCATTCATAATTATGCTGATGGAAAGGATTAGTGCATGGTTGTTGTACATGAATATGTGTCTGCAATTCTGGTAACTTAATATTTCCAAAATCTGCATTTAATATTTCACTGTAACTCTGAAAAAATATATAATAATTAATAAAAATACATGATGTTTAAAATTTATGACTTATATAATATAGACAAATTTATATTAAATTTATTATTAAGATATTTAAGGCGGTAGGCCGAAGTTAACGGCTTAAAGAAGAAGTTTTATTTCTAGAAAATTTCCTACCAAAGGGCATGGTAGCACTACGATGGCAGGTATAAGGTGCGTCAATACGAGTACCGTCGTCGGAAATAATAGGTACGGTTTTCTTTGTTTTAACAGCTTTATTTCTCACATATGAGCATCAAAAAAAGCTTGCGATAAAATGTAAAAAATCACATCAGGGTCATATTTTGTGAATTTTCTTATATCAAAAGATATTGTCAAGTGAAAGTTCGGCATCCTCAATTCTTCTGGTCACATCACATTTAATTTTCACGTAATTTCAACCTAACATATATAGCCTTCAATCCTGCAGGAATATTGCCAAAATGTTGCATTCACGGATTGGTGCCTACCACAATGTTCATTTTCATATTGCATCAAAAATATGGAAAATAGAAAAAAAATATTTCTCCAGTTGGGATTTGAACCGAATACCTTTTACTCACTGGGGATTCGCACGTTATCCACTGAGCTGTTATTTCGTTCTTGTAAAATAATTTTGATCCTAGGTTATATTTTGAAGGGCCTTGTTTGCTTTGCGTATTAATCTACATATTAACTTCGATGAATCGACCATTACCCTGGACCTCAATAGCAACTGCATTCCCTTCGGTCAATGATCCTGCAGCAACACCACCCTGGAATTCTTGGCAGATTGTAAAGAAGTTCGACATCTGCAAATGCCAGCAAAGAATTTTTTTTAGAAAACATGGCAATTTTGGGTGTTTGCATTGCACTGATGACAATTTAGTTCACGTGGCATTAAAGCTGAGAAAAAAGAGCGTTAAATATAAACAATATTTCAATAGCAGATTTAGTTGCCAAGATAATCGATTAAAAACTAAAGTGTACGAATCTTGTCCGCCGCTGCACGGCGATCCCTCCACTACCGTGCCGGACGGCCGGAGAATCGCGCGGCCGAGCGCGCTTAATTCGCATTGTTCGTCTGCCATTTTAAACGAACTAACCCATCTAGAGCTATCAGGTAAAATTTTATCATTTAAAGTATTATTTAAACAAGCACTGTGCTGAATTTCAACTAAAAATAGCAAGTAGTTTCGGCATAATCATCGATTGAAAAAAAATTCGTACCTCGGTTCCTATTGGTCCGATCTTGACAAAGTTTATATGAACATTCATGGCTTTTACGTACTTTAAGGAGCATGTTAATAATGTTAATAATAATAAAAACTATTTATTGTTAAAAATGTTGTTAAATATTAATTTTAAAAAAAATTCTTTTTAGCGTTTATTAAGTACGTCATAAGCTGTTGATTAAAGGCAGTGGGATCTGGTTATCGTTCCACGGGCAAACTGCAGATAAACTCGAAATTTTAGGATAAATAATTTTGCAATGAGACGCCCTTCTGAAATATTGAGATCGGACACCGATTCTTAGATTGTTCATACTAAAAGTCATACTTGAGAGCTTATCCTATATTAATAATTTTTTTGGTGTAAAAACAATAGCAATATGAAAACCTTTTTTTGTTTAACAATTTAGAGATGAAAAAAGTTCATTTTGCATTCAGCTTTAAAATTCAATAGTGAACAACTTTGCTTTCCACCTTATTTGCAACTCATTTTAATGAGTTGCAAAATAGTTATTCGCGAAAAACTGAAAAAAGTGCTTTTTTGAAGTTTATTTTGCAATAATAACAATGTTCCCGATCAGGCCCGAAGTCAAAACTTCAGCGTTACTTTCAATGGGTTACTACAAACATATTTTGACAATAAAATTAAACCTAGAAGAAAGTGGCCAACAAAAATAGAGGGCTCCTGGACTAGTATACATAGTGTTAAAATTCAAATGAGTAAATTTAAATATACTTAACAATATCACGACATAACATCGCTATAGATTATTATATTTCGTAGTCAACCAGGCTTTATTTAAAATAAGATAACCAATTTGTAAAATTAATTGTTGTTCAATTATGTTGAAATTGATATACTCATGTGTCAATATTACAAATATAATGAGTAGTACAGTAAGTTATAAACTGTAATTCCGAACTCCGTACCTCGCTGTTCGTAAATGTGCGTAGATGATTAAAACTAAACAAATATTTTCAAGTATATAAAAGATTATATCAAAGTGTTAAGTTATTAATAAACATATGAATAAGTAACCTTTTGAAGCAAAGGTAGGAAAATTATTAACGAAAGGAGTAGATCAACAAAAAAATAAATAAACAGCGGATCCACTATAAAAGGAATTAAACTGAAGAAAAAAAATAAGTTGTATTCAAGAAGGAAATCAGCGCATAAATCAAGGGGAAAAAAGCAAGATATTAAGAGTGTATGTGAATCAAATCAAATTTCACAGTAGCGGTGAGTGACCTACGGAAAGCAGTGTGTCAGCAAAACAAAGGAGCTGGGTTTGAAACATATTCTATTGATGTAAGTAGATCACTGTATTACAGAGAAAGTATTCGCTCACAAATGAATTGAATTAAAAAAAAGTTATAAATAGAAGAAATGAAGGTTTGTCAATTATGTAAATGTTATGGGCATGAAGCGTTATTTTGTCCCGAGACGGCATGTATGTACTGCAATGAAACTAATCGTGTGTCATATAATTGCACAAATATATTAGAAAAAATTAAGATTATTTGTAGAATTTGTTGTTGTTCTGATCATTCAACAAGTGAATGTCAAGTTCTTAGTTTGTATTGCCAATACTGTCAAGAAAGTTGGCATAGGGCTAAGTTTTGTAAATTTGAACTTTTACGTAAACTTCATCTTAAATATACATTAGATTATGACTTAGAAGATAAAACAAGAATAGAAGAAATCAGGAAAAATTGGATTAAAGATACAAATAATATAAATAACGCCTTTTTAATATTAGACGATAATACAGAATGTTTAAAGTGTGAAGAAACAGAATCTAAAGGAAATAAAATAAATAAATTGAAGCAAATACATAAATTACAAAGTAATGTTTCTACTAGTAACGCAAAAATAAATGTTATCGAAGATGTAAGTTTTTCTCAAATAATCATAAATTATGCTATAGTAAATAATGCAAATGATTTAATAGAATATGAAACAACTGATGAAGTTTCGAACAAAAAGGCAGGTACTTATCGAGCAAAGTTTACATTTGAAAATGATCTAAATTCATGTATTGTAAGTATAAATAAAGTATATCTACAGCACGTTGAATGTTATAATAACTTAAATGAATTTGAAGTAACTCATGAACTTTCAAACAATATTAAATATAGTAATATTTCTCAGGTTATTCCAGTTACACAAAATATTGCCTGTTCAAATATTGTCAATGGAAGTAATATACAAATTATTTATTCTGAAATTTTTAAAATTAATAAATATAAAAAGTTCATAGACGTTGAAAATAATAAATATTCAATTTCATTAATTGGTGAAAGTATACAAAAGAATATTATTAAATTTAGACGAATATCTAGAAATATTTGTAATTCAAGAATTGTAAAATCACAAAACATACATAATTGTAAAAATAATTTTAAACTAATTAACAGCAAGACGACTTATTTGCGTGAGAATCGGAGAAGTAATTTACTACTACAATATATATATTTTAAAAAAATCAAAAGTGAGAAAATTCCAATTGTAGTTATTTTAAGCAGTAGAGTTAAAAAGATAAAATCTAAAAAACTGAATGAATTAGAAATAAAAAATCATAGTATTACTTTAGATAGAGCTAATATGTTTATATATTTTAACTGTTACGTATTTATAATTACAATAATATTTTCTTATAGAAAATTGTGAAATTTATTTTATTGTGGTGATTTATTGAGAACATGATTACTTAAACGTTTTTAGCAAAGGTAATTCTTATAATATACACTGAGATATTATAATTTAATTACGACATTTCTATAGGACAAACAAAATAGCCATAAATTTATTTATAAGGAAATATTAAGAAACAGTTATAAACTGATTAAATTGTAAAGAATTTTTAGAAATCTGAGATTTTAATATTTATTTATTCATGTTTATGTCAACTATTTAAAGCAAATTATACTTTGTTATTTTCTGTAATGTAATTGTAATTTTATTGCACTATCTAGGGCCTCGAGGGAATTACATCTAAGGATGTAATATATTATTTATTTCATTTTATAACTGTTTTGAATGAGGGTTGCAACATTTCTTTTAAATGTTATACTAACTTTTATATTTTAATATGCGTACGGTTATTTAAAAATAGGTATTTACAATTATTTATTTGTAATAACCTAAAAATAGGTTGGAAATATGTTACGTACATAATGTATTATTTAATATTTGGACTTTTTGTACATATAAGCGATTGTAAATTTTGAATTTTGAAAATTATCAATTTTATTGCAATTCCATTGCAATATCTTGGGCCCCGAGGTGTAACGTCCTACGACGTTATTCATTTTTAAATCTATTTGTTATTAATTTAAACTATATTTTCAAAATTCAAAACACACAAAGAGAATTACGATGTTAATTTTGAAAGACTATATTTTGAATGCGTGTTGTAACTTAGTAACACAAGTCAGCAGTGTTACTTATTCGGCAATCGGAATACTCTCTAAAATGATTATTAAGCATTACACTTTAAGATTTGATCAACATATTCAGGCTTTAAAAGAGTCGAATTGACCTCATTTTAATTAGTCTCGTGTTTAAGTCCGAACTCCATACCTCTCGGTTCGTAAATGTGCGGAAATTTTATCGTACTACCAAGTACTCAATAAGTGACATTGTAATCGGAAAATATCGAGAAAGGAAATACATAAGAAATCATACTAAAAGCAAAACTGAGAGTGCATCATTTTGAACAACCTATCACCCATTATTTCAAATACGACGAGTAAGCAGAAAGAAAAAGACGAGGACAGCAGAAGTAGCAAAACAAGACAAGAGAAACGGGGAAAGGTAAGTCAAATAATTATACTAAAATACATATCAGAGCGAGTAACGAGTCTAAACCTAGCCATTTGTCATATTCTATACGCGCTCTCAATAAATAATTAAAATACATACATTTCTCTCAAACACATGTCCTACCCATGAGGTGAGAGTGTAGGTGGGACATAACAATACAATAGATTTTATAGCATACGTATTTTTGCGTGCAAAGAATAATGCGTTTATTCTATTTATTTTATCCATTTATTTATTTATTTTATTCTAAATGCAATGGATTTATATAATTCACTGTAGAATATTCAAAGATTTTTAATCATAAACAAATGGACTTAATCAGCATTAACCATTTTTAAAAATAGTTACCCGTTGAAAATTATAAAGTCCGTAACTTGGGTAAAAAGGAGGTAGACGTAAATATTGAATTTTGTTAATTATAGCTAATTTGTAAAACTAGTTATATTTTTTACTTGGTATAAAAGACCCATTGGAAATAAATATTTTGGATTTCTTGTTTTTTTAGTAAAAGAAGTCACCAAAAAAGTTTTCAGCAAGATTGGGTCTCTGAAGGTATTGGTGTCCTCTTTTAAGTGTTTGCTCCGCGGTCCATCTTCTCTATTTACGTGCGCCGATGATTTTGATCTAACTCGCCCTCTCTTTTCGGGGACACACCTAATAGCGTGATCTTATTTTGACATCGATGTGGAAAACTGATCAGCGCTTTCCCTTGGGTGACGACATTCCTGTGTTTTTTCCTTGAATCTTCACCTTGAATTTTATGGGTGTTACTCTTCTTGATTTTCATTGAAGCTCAGTTGAGCTCGATTTCGTATCTATTTAGAAGTAAGTCCTATTCTCGGAGGTTTTCTCTTGATTGTGGTCCGTTAGTTTCGTATTGTCGTGTTTGCTTTTATAATACCTTTTGGATTAGAAGTATTTTTGAAGAGCGATGATGGAGAGACCCTCCCAGAGTATTTTTCGATAACGGATAAATGGGCCCGAGTGGCGAAAATGAGTCATTTTTGAGAAAATAAGGATTAAAGGTGACCTTTTTCAGTGGAGATTGGAGCGGCAGAGCGCGCAACTTCAGACAACTGTTCGCTAAGTCGAATGCAATAGATTACTGTTATTATTCACATAAACCTACATAGTTAATGTGTTTTGAAAAGTAATTCTGTGAGCAGTGGTCAAGACGTAACGAGGGCCGAGCGGATAGAAGGACGGTTTGCACTGTTCCGGCTGCCGTCAGATAACACGCACACACTCACATACGCACGTGCATTTTTCCATACAACCCAGCATTAAAGCTGTAGTTTTGCATAAGGAAACCAGGTATTTGTTAGTGTACCGGTGCCTTTTCTCCTACTCGACGTTCCCCGGCAATTTCAGCGATGAGGCTAATATCAGGAGTAAGCTAACGACTCGATTCGCGCCGGAATGACTGTATATTGTTAAGAGAAATGGATGTTTTCGACGATTTCATTCGATAGTCGAAGAGGGCTCAAAGAAGGATTTTGCAAAGCTGAACTAATGGCAGAAATCGAATTAGAATATCCAAGTAACTCATAAAAGATTTATTACAGTAACCATATCTGAAAAATTATAGACATTAACTTATATTTCTATTTATCACGCATGAATATTTTTCCAGATTTCATATGCATCTGAAATGATTCGTCGAAAACAATGTTATTAACCTTAAAATGTCTCAGACAAAACGCAGTATCATAGACTACTCTTTTCTCAGGCAGTAAGTAGGTGATAAGAAGTTGAACACCGTAATATTCATGATATAAAGTTTACAGTCAACTATATCAGCGATTACCATGTACTGCCCCAAAACATGGATATAATCTATCGATACATGCTATCGCGGTATACATTTCAAGTGAATTGGGGAATTGCCCCTTGATTTCTTCGAGTATGAATGCGACAATGCAAATGACTAATTCGAGATACCAATTTTTTATCGTCTGCTCATTTTTAAATAAATCTAATACGTAGAGTTTATAAATCAAAAATTTTAAATGAGATACCGTTGAAATATGGTAGTGTTAATAGTGAAATGATAAAAAAGTCGATCAAGTTCTCTGATTATATACTATTAATATTTATTATTATTAATTACATTATTATAATACATATTCTTTTGAAGCTTATACTTGTCTACAGTTTTGTATAAACTGATCCAGTATTTTCAATTTTCAAGGTATTAAATTAGTAAGAGCATTCATTCAATGCTTCAGGATCCCTGAAATCCCTCTAGTAATATTCCCCGCTCATCGAGAATCCCTCAGAGAGAATTCCCAGATGATGGAGAATCATTCCGAGAGTATTCCTCGACGATGCGGAATTCTTCGGAGAGCATTTCACGATGATGGAGAGCGAATTAATTGATCACGGAGAATCCCTCCGAGAGTATATTTCTCTGTAATGGAAATTCTCTTCGGAAGCACTACTCTCAAACATAAAATATCTACGACAGTATATATTGATAACGGAGAATCCCTCCGAGTATATTTATTGACAACGAACTATCCCTCTCAGAATATGTCTCGGTTACAGAAAACCCGTACGAGGCTATTTCTTTAAAACAAAGAATCGCTCCGAGAGTAGTTATTGATAGCGCAGAATTGCTCCCAGAGTTTATCTGAAAAATGGAGAAACCTCCTGGAGTATTTCTTGATAAGAGAGAATCCCTCCGAGAGCACTTCTCGAAAATAGAGAAACCCCCCGGAGGATTCCTCGATAAGTGAGAATTCGTCCCAGATTATTTCTTGAAAATAGAGAATACAAAGTAGAGAAACCCTCCTGGAGTATTTCTTGATAACACAGATACCCCCCCCCCCCCCCGAGAAATTTTATTGATAAAGGAATATCTCTTCCAGAGTATTACTTGATAACGAAGATCCCCCAGACAGAATTTCTTAAAATTGGAGAAACCCTTCGAGAGTATTTTTTACATAAATAAAAAAGTGTAACTTTTGGATCGACTTGTGTTACACTATCTGGTGGATTTCTACATATACATAATAGTAACCGCACGTGTGCGGGTGACGCGCTGTGGTCTCAAGAGCGGCACTTCCTGTGCTCGAATCGCCCTTTTAAGGCTTTGCACTTGAATTTGGAGATGATTTGGTTAAAGGGGCTATCCGGCTTTTGTCATTTATTTGAAATATTTAATACTTTTATTCAGTATCATCTATTAGGATTGGTATTATTATTATTGCAGTTGCAACCGTTTTTAGTAGTATTCTATCGCCTGAAGAGCTGAAATAAAATTATTTAGTATGCTGTACGAACGACACTTCACACATTATTATAACTCTAATGAACGTATGTAACGTGGAATTTAGATCGCCCGCACGACAATTCCCGCTAGTGTACAAAATAATTTTTAATATGCCGGCTGCCTCCTCCTCTCCGGTAGTTGATTCTGAAAACGGAATATCGCGCGGGAAATTGGTAGCAATAGGGTTAATAAATAAATTAAACAATGATTAAATTGAATGAACACCAATCAGAAATATGTATTCTGAAATATAATTACGCGGTTTCGATACCACAACAATATTCAAGGAAGCTATATAAAATCATGGGCCAACGACCAAGTTACTATCTCCCAGCGTGATCGGTTTAGATGCTAGAATAGAAAAGGGGCCGTGAAAAATCTACGGGGAAGCTATTACTTAAAGGGAATCCGCGGCCACACTCCTTCTGGAAATATAACTCATCTGCTCCACGCGCTTGTAAAAGGGAAAAGATTTTTTTCTCTCACTCCCACGTGGGTATACAAATACCAAAAATTATAACAATTTATATAAATTCCTCACCACAATAATTCCACCACAGAGAAAGAAAAAACAAAGATAACTCCGCCAAGCCTCCAGAGACGAAAATCCAATTCCAGATTCTAATAACAGGAAAAAACATAAAAGTTTAAAGGCGTTGGGCTGCACACAAATTCAGGATAATATTCTAAGTAATCCAGAGAACTATGGAAAGAACTGACTAACCAGGAATCCAGGAATAGAGTGACCGAGGACGACGCTCCGCTCGAGGAAGAAGCCGCGATTTTTCCACCTCGCCTCCTTCTTCGCGGAAGCGTCGTTCTGGCTTCCATTGGTCCTGTAAACCTCCAAAATCTGCAATTGGCCTATTTAAATACCACTACTAATCCATTGCCTATCTATGAATTTCCCAGCGCCCTCTTTTTCTATTCCTAATTTTCCAATTGGCTGATAAATCAATTATCGCCCTCTATATCTTCCATCAATATGCAAATCCGCGCCTCCTTTAGTAATCTCGATCAATCAATCAATATTGATGGCTATCAGGTGGCTCCAACATGCCATCAGATTACTCCCCACTATCTCTCTCCCTCCCACTCATACGCACGCTCTCTCTCTCTCTCTCTCTCGCACGCATACGCTCGATCAAACGATCGTTGCCTCTCTCTTCACATTCTCTCTCTCGCTCACGCCAACTCCCTCTCTCTCTCACATACACATACTCTTATGCATGTGACCGCATGCGCTCGCCACTACCTCGCTTCCTACCGTGCCCCCTCTCGAGCGCCGGCGCGCTGCGTAGGTGTGACTCGAGACATCACATCCTGCGCTCCGCACGCGGTCGTTTAGAGGCAACTCCTACGAGCGCCACCGAGCGCTGGCTCCGCTCCAGGAGCTGTCAACTCGCCGAAAGTGAGTCAGCTGGCCGTGCAATAATGTTCACGACACAGCAATAATTATTGCTATGTCGCACATAGAAAAACAAATTGGTTATAGTAACATTTCTTTTCTTAAATTTTAGATTAAGTATCGTACATCATTTTTGGTTTTTAAGTACTTTTTACATTTGCAATTGTACATTCAAAATTTTCGTGCGATTTTCGAGCACAGGAAGAGCCGCTTTTGAGTCCACTGGTGACGCAGTTGTGCCACGGGCTGAAAAGTAATTCGCGAATAAAAGCACGCAGCGATTCAACGCAAGCAGAGCCAACTATTGTAGTGTCCTCGAGTACCAGCTGTATAGATAAATCGTCGGCGGCGTCGGCACACTACACCGACCAACAGAGCCACGAAGCATACGAGCCTCGTGGCTCGCATGCTTCGTAAATTCCTCTCTCTCTCGCTCTCGTTGCTGTAGCGCTGCGTCGTGCTTCCCTCTCTCTTGCTCTGCGTGCTGCATTCCCTTACTCTCTCGTTCGCCTCGTGCTGCTGCTGCTTGGCGGCAGGCTGCTTTCAGCGCCGCGCCGCGTTGCCTTCTCCTGGCTCTATCAGCTCTCTGCTCGCTTTATCTCTGTAAACACCACCGAGTGTAAGATTTTATTGTCTTAACTGGGTGGTGTCCAGGCGAGCAGCCATCGACGGGATCCCCGTCACAAATTGTATATAGATATATACACAGTGCTGGCATGAGACCACTGTATATATAGATATACACAGTGCCGACACGAGCCTACTGTATATATACATAGATGTACATGAGCTGTCAGCATGGGCCCACTGTCGATGCGCGCGCGCCTGCTACAGCTCCAATGCGCTGCAACTCGGCCGGTATGCGTTGCGACTTGGTCGGTATGCGTTGCGACTTGGCCGGTATGCGCGCATATCTATCCTTACGCTCACAGCCCAACACTGCCCACCTCCTGCAGAGCGTGCCTACAGCAGCAGCCCAACACTCCCAACCATCTGCAGGCCCAACTCGCTGCGAATGCAGGTTGCTAGACCCCTGCTATGAAAGCAACCTGCCGCAGATTGCTATGAGCGCAGATATACAACCTGCGGCGAACGCAGGCTGCTACTAATACTAAACGCGCGTGCGATGTAAATGCGCGTACGACATTTATACATATATATATTTATAAAAGGTTATGTGTATATGTATGTGTGTGTGCGTGCGTGCGTATATGTAAAAGAGAGAGAGAGAGATAGTGGGAGAGAGACAGAGAGAGAGAGAGAAATTAGAAATTAGAATTAGAAATTATTTATTATTAGGCTAGGGACTCAAGGTCCATAATAGCCCCTCACATTGTACATTACAACAAATTATTTACAATTATATGACAATAATATAACAAAATATACAAGATAAAGTACATAGAGAGAAAAAAAACAAATATATAAAAGTAAGACTAATGAGTAACTATAAGTTACTATAATATATCGCTACGCACATGTCAATCGAATCTACGCATATAACATTCACGCGTTGGCACCCTGACGTTTTAGCAAATACGCATACAGCGCTGTTTTAAAACAGGGACGCATGTAGAGCGCCCTGACTTTGACAGGGAGGCAATTCCATCTATACGCTGCTCCTATATAAAACGAGTTGCGAAGGCACTCCGTAGAAAATTTATCGATCACGAGGTCAAGCCTCGTGCCATTTCTACTTAGACGGGCCTCATCAGGGACGAATTTACAACGTAACGCGAGATAGCCCGGTAGGCGGCTGCGCAGGACATTTGCAAGCAGGCACAGGACAAGAAAGTCCTGACGGTCGGTAAATTTGAGAATGCCTAGCGTATTGTAAAATGGCGTGATATGTTCAAATATTTTGACACCGGTAGCGAATCGTATCGCCGCGTTTTTCGCTCTACTTAATTTCAGCGCAAGCTCCTTTGAGAGATCAAGCTGGATGCCCGCACAATAATCCAAGTGGGGAAAAACAATGGACTTTATAAGCATCGTGCGCGTTGCTGGGGGTAGATAGCCTTGACAACGGCGAAGTTGGCCTAACGCTGCGTAGCATTTTCTGGTTACGGCGTTACATTGCGCTCGCCATGAAAGTGTGCTGTCGATAAGTACACCCAGTAACTTAAAGGCTTCATTTAAAGTAATCGTCTCCCCATTTAGTCGCACCTCCGGCAAATCCATAGCTCGTAGTCGCGTGGCGAAGCCCCTAGAGCTGATCCAAATCGCCTGGCTCTTAGACGCATTAACAATCAGCCCATTTTCCGAGGCCCAAAGGGATACCCTAGCAAGATCGCAGTTTACGCGCGCTACAATGTCGGAAGCCGCCGAAATAGTGCCAAAGTGGTAAATAACAAGTTCATCTGCGTACAGATGGCCATTGGAGTAGAGAAGATCGAGCAGAAGTTCGTTGATGTAGAGCGAAACAGCAGGGGGACCTATGATGCTCCCTTGCGGGACTCCAGCTTCCCTACGAAGAGGTGAAGACCTATCGCCATTATCAAAAATAACCGTTTGCAGCCTGTCAACTAGGAACGACCGAAACCATTGACACGCTAGTTGCGAAAATCCCATTTGACGGAGCTTATGAGTGAGCAAGTCGATGTTAACAATATCAAAGGCTTTTGAAAAATCTATGCCCACCATTAATGTGACCTCCTCCTCGTTAATACTCTTTCGCACATCGTCGATGATTTTTATTAGTGCGGTGTGCGTACTATGGCCCCGTCTGAAACCCGACTGAGAATCGCTCAGCACAGATTTTTCCGCTACAAAATTCATTAAATGATTGTAAGCTATGCGCTCAAGTAACTTCGCAATAGCGCACAGTATGCTTATCGGGCGAAAGTCCGCGATTTCATGTGTTGGCGTTTTTTTAGGAAGCGGTCGCACAATGGCCAATTTCCATTCAGTAGGGAAGAAGCCCGTTTGAAGAGACTCATCGAAGATGTGAATCAACGGATACATTATAACAGGAAGACAGTCCTTTAGATGACGAAGCGGAATATCGTCGACTCCAAGTGCGTTGGAGTGAGCAGATGCTAGGGCCTCAAGAATATCATCGACTTCCACGTAGCGAAAATAAAAGTCACTGTCATCGAATGTACGAGTCGCATACGGCTGTATAGGAAGCGCCACAGACGGGCTCCCAGTATTGATAAAATATCGATTAAAACTATCCGCGTCGGCGGGCATCTGCTGAGTCGCCGTTTTGTTCCCAATGCCAAGGTTTTTTATAATACGCCATGTCTCCTTCGAATTTTGAGACGAGTTCAATTTATTCCTAAAGAGAGAGAGAGAGAGAGAGAGAGAGATAGTGGGAGAGAGACAGAGAGAGAGAGAAAGAGATAGTGGGAGAGAGACAGAGAGAGAGAAAGAGATAGAGGGAGAGAGACAGAGAGAGAGTGAGAGAGGTTATATATATATATATATATATATATATATATATGTATCTGTATGTGTATGTACTGTAACACTCGATTTCGCGAGACCGAGTGTTATGTATCGGCCTTGTTCCTGGGAATCTCTCCTCGAATATCCCGGTAGGCGCCAGACGCTGTCTTTCAACGTCAGAGCCTCGCGGCTCCTTTCCACGAGACTCACTTTAGGGACAAGGCGGAGGTAGTGTTCGCGAGATGTTAAATGGCTAGCTCAGCCCCGAAATTTACGATAAGGAGAGAGGGCGGTTCGGGGTTATTAACGAACGCCTGTCTAAACAAGAGCTCTTTTTATTCACAAAACTTAACACTAATTCACACTAATTGAGAGAGAACCTTTAGGTAGCAGTTTGACCGTGCATCTAACGTATTCACACTGAATCTCGCATAACATAACCACAACTTAGGTTGCCTCGCCCTTAGCGAATCGCCGCTTTTACAGCTCACCTATTCCTAAAGTTAGCCCTTGTCAAACAGACGACTCTCGCGCGTCTCAAGGCTTTCACTCACATACGCCCACGCGACGCTTCACTCACTCTTTGTTCGAAGACAAAATCGTACATGTACGCGCAGTCACTGCCGAACCTATTCCGATCACACTTGCCTAACTTAATAGTCGCGATCGAACGCTCCTTGTCCGATCGCTCCTGTTTAGCCTGCGTTAGACCGAGAACCTGCCTGCGTACCCACGCCTTACGACACCTCTTGTGCCTCTAAACTATTCGCGAGCGTCGAACGAGTTCCCCTTGTACTCGTCGACGCGTATTTCCCACGGTACTCACGATTCTCATTCTACAACACAAGACAGGTAGCCCCGAAGCTCCTAATATCAAGTACTTTCGCGACTTGACAGGTAGCCCGAGGTATCACTCACTCGCAGAAATTCTCCCTTATAATTAACTTTACTAAGAAGAGACGCCGAAGATAACCGAGTTAGCCGCGCCGATGTTAACGTCCTCGATGAACAACGGATTTTCGCGTAGAGAAAGCCGCACGTGAAACTGCGCAAACGCCCGCGAGGGAAACTTAGCTTTTAAGTACGAAACGACCCAATGACCTTTATGCTAATCCAAGTCCAATTTTCCACGCCAAAAGGATCCACCCAAAAGGTAGCATAAAGTTCACACAGAAATCCCAAGGAAGCAGGCGGTGAGCTGTCCGAGCTGGAGCGGCTGGGGCAGGAGAGTGCCGACTCGCGCTCTCGTCGCTCACCTCGCGCTCTCACTCTCCCGTGCCGTCGCTCCGCGCGCGCTCCCATTGGTCGGATCGCTTGGGACGACGATCTCGCGCTCTCGCGCCGCAACAGGCTCGCTTGCTCCATGCATCATTGACCGCTACGCATGCGCGCTCGACTATTCGATTATTATCGACGCTGGAGCAGATAGCAGCGAAATTCGAATGCTTATTGTAACAGGTATAGGTAAATAACTCTCAGCATATCCGTCTGCCTAGGCCTTTGGTTCTGGAGTATGCCTGTTATTAAGAGCGCCGAAGTTGACGTTTTACTTCCGACGTTCCTAGGAGAGCAGCCATTACGTTGGTCCTGCTGCATCAGACGCTCACGTAGGAAGCCCCGCCGGTCCATCAAATACGTCCGCTCTTCGATGATTAACGAATAGAACGCCCCGGGTGAATCTGGATGGCTTTTGCCGGAGTTAGATGTCCTCTTATGCCCATTCCTCCTCTCGCCGTTGAATGAGTGTTGGAGAAGTCCTCCGTATTTTTCTTCTCTCGCCGTTATCTCTCCGCTCATCGCGTAGTTACTCGAGAACGAGAACAAACGCCATTACCACATGCACAAAAAAACCCCATTCATACGACCTTGAGACGCTTTACCCCGGCAGCTCGAGACTCGATGTAACGCGGCAACATTTTGCCACGTTACAGTGTATGTAAGAGAGAGAGGTTATATACAAAAAAAACATGAAGAATTATTTTGTAAATGATAATGACTGTATTATTTTTTTTCGTTCAACTCCACTCTGTACATCTGATTTAGTTTTTCTAATTCTTCAATCTTTCGTTTAATAATTCATTTTCATTCTACAATTGAAGATATAACAATCTTTATTTGTGTATAACGCGATCTGCATGATCTACGTCATCCCGATGTTGTTGCTGAAATAATAAACATATATAATTTTTTACATTAGTATTAGCAATAATTGTTGGAGTGGTGGAAAATTAGTGAGGTTGTTTTTAATAATAAGTAACTTTATTACAATGTGTGATGTGTCGTCGGACACGACTGTCTCCTTCCGAGACTTACAAGCGAGAGAGAGAATGAGCGCGAGTATAGTATATGCGAGCGCTCTTCTCTATAGTGTGTATCTATATATGTGTGTTTACATACTCGCGTATTCGCGTTTTCGGAGTCGCGCTTGTCTCGATGTACAAAATCATATATATACAAGAGATGGCGCGACCAGTATTAATTCATAGAACAACAAGCAAAGAGTATAATATTTATACAATATTCAACACGCCTCCTTAAATTTATATTCTTTGCTTTTACATTCAGTCTTGTCGCTTTTGCAATTTTCAAGTATATTTAATGCTTTTCTGTGTTTTGTGAACTTTTCTCTATTCAAACTTTTTGTTAATATATCTGCTAGATTTAACTCTGAATTTATTTTTATAATATCGATTATTCCATTTTCATAATATTCATTAATGTAGTAATATTGTACTTCGATGTGCCTTGAATTTTTTGTATAATTTCCAAACTTTGCAATCGCTATTGCACCTGAATTGTCTTCGTATATGTTTATTCTTTCATTGAATTTTTCTTTAAACATTTCACTTAGCAGATTTCTTACAAATATTACTTCGGTTATTGCATCTGACATAGCCGTATATTCTGCAAGGGTTGAACATTTCGTTACATTTTTTTGTTTATTTGTTTTCCAATAAATCAGATTTCCATAATATCTTATAATATATCCAGTTGTGGATTTTCTATCTATATTGTCTCCGGCAAAATCTGAGTCTACCATGCAATCTAGTGTATCACATTTTAAATTATTAAAATACGTTAATTTTAGATCTTTGGTATTCACTAGATATTTTAATACTCTCATAGCATATTTGAAATGAGTTTCATTATAACAACTTTGGAATCTACTCAAGTAGTTTACACTATATGAGATATCTGGTCTCGTACCAGTACTTATATAAAGTAATTCTCCTATTAAGTTTCTATACTTTATTGACTCATTTTGTTCAGTTGCTTTTTCTAATTTTAGACTCGTCTCCATAGGAGTGTTATACAATTTTGCATTTTCTAGATTATACTTTGCAGCTAAAGATTCAATGTATTTTGTTTGGCTTAGTGTCATTTTGCCTTCATTCTTATTATAATCAATGTTTATTCCTATGTATTGGTTGACTTTTCCTAAGTCTTTCATTTCAAAATTTTCCATTAATTTTGATTTTATTTCATTTATTTTATTTCTATTTTTACAACAGATTAATAAATCATCTACGAAAACTAGTATATATATTGAATCTCTGCTTGCATTATTTACATATAAACAATAATCATGTTTGCTTCTCACGAAATTTAATTTTTCCATGTACTTATGAAAACAATTATACCAAGCTCTTGGGCTTTCTCGTAAACCATATAATACTTTTTGCAATTTACAGACTTTGTTATTTCCTACTTCATAGCCTTCTGGTTGATTTACATAAACCTCTGATATTACTTCACCGTTCAGAAAAGCTGTTTCTACATCCATTTGATCAATAAACAAATCATTTTTACAACAATATGATAATAATATTTTAAGTGTTTGCATTTTTCCTACGGGTGAGTAAACGTTTTCTATATGTTCTCGTTGTTGAAAGCCGCGAACTACCGATCTGGCTTTATAGGTATTATCGTTTTTTCGTCTAAATACCCATTTGACATCAATGATTTTTTTGTTTAATGGCTTCTCTACTAATTTCCAAGTTTTATTTTTCTTTAAACTTTCGATTTCTGAATTCATTGCAGTTTTCCACTGTTTTGATTCGCTCGAATTTATCGCCTCCTCGAATTTATGAGGTACATTTGCATCGATGTTATTAATATAAATAAAATGCGCTATAGGATCACCGTATCTATTTACAGGACTTTTCTTTCTTTTTGACCTTCTCGGTTCTTTCAAATTAATTTCGTTTTCATTTTCACTATTTATATCATTTTCATTGATTTCTGTAATTAAATTATCTCTACTTTTCTCGAGAGAAGAAGTAGGGATAAATAAATTTTTGTTTGTGTTGCTGACAACACTATCATATTCTTCTGAATCGCTTTCAGAATTTTCCGATTCACAACTTTCATGCTTTTCATCTGATTCGTTAAGACAAATTATTTTTGTGTCTTCTTCGACAACCTGTACATGTCTCGTGTTAATAACTTTGTTATTTACTAAAACTCTGTAACCGTTTTCTGTATAACCTACTAATATTCCTACTGTTGCCTTGTCATCCCATTTACATTGTCTTTTGACCTCTGGGATTCGGACAAAAACTTTACTACCATAAATTTTCAAATGATTAACGTTTGGCTTTGTGCCAAAGAATATTTCGTAAGGAGTTTCATTTTCTACAGTATTTGCTATAGTGCGGTTTTTCAAGTAAGCTACCGTTTTAATAATTTCAGGCCAATATCGCCTATTTATAATTGCTTCTCTTTGTAAGCATCTGCCTATGTCCATTGCTGATCTATTGTATCTTTCCGCTACACCATTCAATTCATGCGTGTACGGTGGACATGGTAATAATTCTATTCCCTTATACTTAATAAAATTGTAAATCTCCTTATTCAAATATTCTTTGCCATTATCGCACTGTATTTTCTTAACCCTTTTGTTAAACTTATTTTCAACTAAATTTACAAATTCTATAAAACAACTTGCAGTTTCAGACTTATGTTTAATACAAAATATTCGCGTGCATTTACTGTAATCATCGACAAAAGTTAAGAAATATTTTTCTCCACCATAACCAGTCGTTTGATGCGGTCCATTTAAATCAGTATGAATTAATTCTAAAATTTCAGAAGTTTTTGTTCGATTATTTTGAAATGGTACATTTGCCATTTTACTTTGAATGCAATTTGCACATTTCATATCAGTGTTTTCAATTTTATCTGGTAATCCCTCAACTAATTTTTCTTTAACTAATTTATTTAAGTATTGAAAATTAACATGACCTAATGCTCTGTGCCATTTTTCTTTCGCGGTTATTTTTACTGCATTTATACATTTTTCTTTCTGTTCATTCACTAGAAAACCTTTTATATAATATAAATTATTTACCTTATTTGCAACTACAATTAATTCTCTATTATTGTTATAAATTTTCGCGCTATCATTTCTAGCTACTATCGTATTACTTGCAGTTATTTTTGAAAAACTTAATATGTTCTGCTTTATGTCTTTTGCAAAATAAACATTGTTTAGATTTACATATTTTTTACTATAATAATTTTCAAAATAAATTTTTGTATTTCCTACTTTTGTAGCTTTGAGCGTTTTACCGTCAGGTAATTTGACATCTATCGGTTTTTTCAAAATAACAGAATTTTCAAAATAATTATCATCGCGTACAATGTGATCGGTACAACCACTGTCTAATAACCAAAAGATTTTCTTTCGATTTTCGCTACCGTTACAATCACTTTCTAAATTTACCTTATTTGTCTCTGGTGTATATACTTGCGTTGACCATGACTCGCTCGCGTAATCTTCATGTTGCTCTTTCGTGCTGTGCGATGAATGTTGTCCTCTGCCTCGACCTCTGCCTCTGAAGCCTCTGTTGCTGCCTCTGTGACTACCTCTTCCTCGCTGATTTCGACTTGGTTGAGTGCTGCTGCTTTGACCTTGCTGTTGTCCAGTCCAACAGTCTTTCTGCGCGTGGCCATATTTTCCGCAATTATAGCAATTTCCCTTTATTTTCGTGTTGAAAGTGCTTACATTGATTTTGCTATCACTTTTGTTATTGTCTATGTTATGTAAATTTTTTTCTTTTATTTTCGATTTAACATAATCGACCGTATGTTGTTCTTTGGGTATCACATCAAGAAAATCACCAATATAACTGTAAGTTGATGGTAGTGCTCGAAGTAAATAGTTTATCTTTTCTGCTTCTGTTATCTTACCGCCAGCACTTTTAAAATCATTTACGGCTTTTTCGAAGTCTACGAAAAATTCTTCGATTTCTCTATAACTTTTAAGTTTGATTTCTTCTATTTTATTTCTTCGCAACATTTGTAAGGCTGTTGACTGTGTTATATACATTTTGTCAAACCTTTTTATCATCTCACACGCTGTTATGCATTCACTTACATATTCAAGCTGCTTATCTGAGATAGCACTTGTTATAATTGCACGTGCTTTGAGATCTTTTTTCTTCCAATCAGCTTCTGTGTCTGAGGCAATTCTTTCTCTTTTTATTTGCTCTTGACATTCTTTATATTCAAGCAAGATCATTAATCTTGTTTTCCAACTGGTATAATTTATACCGTCAAAAATTGGTATAATTATATCTTCAACTTTTGCTTGAGCCATTTCGTATTCACTTATTTTTGTGTAAATTTCGTTTCTCAAAACACAAACTTCTTTGGTTATTTTTATAACTTTTCTCAAAATTGTTTTTCTAATTTTTTCACTTAGTGTTTCCTTATTTTCTTCGATCATTAATTATTTGTGCAAATTCATAAAATTTTCCATGTGCTCTATCACGTCACTTAAACACGTTTTATGTGTGCCGACCGTAATCTCTTCGCATCACACTTTTTTCTTCAGTTTTTCACAAAAATGTTTTTATCAGTCTCTTCTAGACTACTTTTATTTGTTATTTTCACTTATATTTCTTTTTGAACTATTCTTAGTTCAATTATTTTTCACTGGAACACTTTTGTATTTTCCACGTGGCTCTCACACCTCACTAGCACATTTTAATATGTCTTACTGCACTTTTTTTAAAAAAAAGTCACAGTACGGCATAAAAAATTTCCAACCACGGTCTGCTACCATGTTGGAGTGGTGGAAAATTAGTGAGGTTGTTTTTAATAATAAGTAACTTTATTACAATGTGTGATGTGTCGTCGGACACGACTGTCTCCTTCCGAGACTTACAAGCGAGAGAGAGAATGAGCGCAAGTACAGTATATGCGAGCACTCTTCACTATAGTGTGTATCTATATATGTGTGTTTACATACTCGCGTATTCGCGTTTTCGGAGTCGCGCTTGTCTCGATGTACAAAATCATATATATACAAGAGATGGCGCGATCAGTATTAATTCATAGAACAACAAGCAAAGAGTATAATATTTATACAATATTCAACAATAATGAAAAAGATAATGATAGAGAAACCTCTAACGTCTCAATATCTTCTCTGTATTGATGTTCCATGTCGCTGATTTCTTTCAGTAACTGATCAATTTACGCATTCTTTTCATAAATTGTATAGGTGAGCAGGAAATGTTCAATCGATTCAGAACACTCAATTATCGGCGCATAAAATGTATGACTACTACCAAAACTAATCAATGAGTCTATGAAATTGCTCATTGTTCCGAATAAATTACTAGCTGCTTCGATTAAGTATCTTTTTTGTAAAGACAGTGGTCCAGCGGAGCCATCTAATACCCTTTCACAAAAAAAAATATTTATTATTATTATTATTGTTGTTATGTTTATACATATTATGTTACTCTTATTCAACTTACATATCATGCACAGCTAATAATATTACAATCTCCTCAGTCATTTTTGATGTTGTAACGTACTTCTCTTACGAAATGAAACACAACAATGGCGAAGCAACAATGGCGGTCGAGTGTTCCAATACCACATTTTTGCTACGTACATAAGAATCAAGCTTGAGAATTAGAATCGGAATCTCGCGGAATTACCTATTCTTCCGCGCGCGTAAGAGAGAGCGAAAGAGATATGACGCGTGCGCGCGGCCCACTTCATGCTACAGCGCATATACATGCTATTGCGAACGTTACGTGTTATAGAGCGCGCGCAATTCAATTCACAGCGCGTATATACTATTGCAGGTGTCACGTGTTACAGAGCACGCGCAATTCGCTACCGCAGCGTGCAATTCAATTCGCAGCGTGTATACATACTATTGCGCGCATCATATATGAGCCATACGTATAAGTTTTATAAATCTATATGTATGTATGTATATAAGTTGTGTGTATGTGTTATAGTTATGTGTATGCATATTCGTATATAAATCTATATTAATAAATATACAGACTATGTATATAAGTAATGTATATTCCTCTCTCTCTCTTAATTTATTCGCATTCCATTACATAGTCATCTAATGGCGTCTGCAACTTTTTCATATATTTCTGCATAAGCTGCACGTTGCGAAGAGCACAGCTGGCTCTGTACATCCGATTATGATATGGCAAACTGTTACAACTTTTATTTGATTTAATGACGGATATCCTATCTCGGCTATATCATGAATGTAAGGACCGTATTTACGGAAGGTAAATAGGGACGCGCGGATTACTATTATATTTTTATTTCGGGACCTAGCCTCGACCCGTAAGTCTTATGTTCATTAATTGTTAATATTTGTCCAGGCTTAAGTTTGTAGACAACAGCCATAAATACTGTAAGAGTGTTGCCATTGACTGCTCTTCACAGAATCTTGGGGTGGGACACGATCAATGGGACTAAAGGTGTGACTTATTGACTCTTTGAAAAAGCTGGAGCTGGAGTATTTTTGTTGTCCCGTCAATTATGCACGTAGGACCACCGGCGATGGGACATTCACCGATATATTTCGTACCTGCTGTGTTGGGACAATTTCTTGTCCCCTTGTCTTATGCTGGGGTGGAACAACTTTTTCTCTGTCCTAACTCTCCCACTTGAGTCCTGCTTGTAGACTACAGGCCTGATGATGTTCTACTTGTAGTTGGGGTTGGGTATTTTTTACAATAAATTTATTTTAAACAAAATTTTCAAAGTTTAATACCAAATTGTTTTGTACCTTTGTTCCAGCTTTTCAGTAACCAAGCTCTTACAATCCTTGTCCTTGATTATAATTTTACAGTAGCAGTTTCAACGGAGTGGGTTTCTTCGTAGTTGTACAGTAAATCTAGTCTTATTCTACTTACACCGATTCTAGCCTAATATTGTATACAGAGAAGGGTTCTAATTTTCTCCGTGTACAATCTTAACCTACTTACAGGCTACACGACTTTGCGTGGCAAGTATTGGTCCTTAATTAAGCTGTGAGTTTCAGTCACTTTCGCCAGATTTATTGACGGTCCCTTCCAAAGTGATGTCTTTTGTCGGCAGGCCCTCGTAGCCGAGTCTTCAAATAATAGAGATCTAACTTGTCTATACTCACTCTTATCAATACCCAGCGAGACTACTCAGCTTTCTAGGGTTGAGTCCTCGTAGCCGAATAGGATAAGGTGATGTATATGTCAGTCAAATGCTTCCACGCATTTACTAACTCAGCGAGACTACCCAAACGACTACTCGCGCGTTCACTCTGCAAAAGGCCCGGAGCAGCGCATCTCCGGAACTTATAAAGCCTCAGAAATGGCATACTTAATCCAGCCGATCAAGGACACAAATAACCAACACTTGCCACCCGAATCAATGTTTCCTCACTCCTCGGATCAGTAGGCCGCGCAAAATGCTGACGCGCGAGTCAGTAACTCACTCGCCGCACGCTAACGATGTCACAATCGACGCAGCATATGTAGCAATCAGCCGTCATCCAATACTTGCAAATACATTTTAACGCACCGTGGCTGAATGCTACATACTAAATTTAAAAATACCATACTCTATTAAATAATTAATAGACCTGGCACGTTACATGAACATTAAATTTACAATGTTCTAACCATCTTTTCTGAATAGAGCCAATGACTTTAATGCAAGATGCATTTTTCAGAGCGGTACGAAGTATATTTCCAATATCGGCATATTCTTTATCACCAGATTGCCAAGATAGTCCGTGATAGTAGCGTTCAAGCCAGACATTTTCAGCTTTATACTTCTCCGTAAGTCTACGCCAATGAAAAGGCGCCTTGAAGAGATACACTTGCGGATCAGCATCCAGCGGAAGTATAGCGAGCTCTTTGAGAATGAAAGCATCGCCTAGTTGCCTAAAGCCTTGCATATCAACTAAGTACTCCATCTCGAATGATGCTCAACTGTGCAGATGTAGCCTCCTTTATACCAGCATCCTCACCACCACCACCACTTTCGAAGCAAGTTCAAACAAGTTTTCTTACGCCATTGGTTCGATTATATTGAACTATACCATCATGTATAATCAAGCAGTTGGCGGATGTTCCAGCAGGAAAATTCTGCTACGATTCGAATTCTAAGCGAACATCGACTGAAGCAGTTTTCAGAGACTCGGTTTGCTTCCAGCAATCAATTACTATTAGAGGAAGTTTTGAAATATATCTTTGCTTCTTTAGCAGAGGCTCTACGCTCTTGCCGTAGTATGCGTTTTGAAAATTTACATACATATCGTAAAGAATAGCAAACTGATTACGATCTATATCTAGATTGAGATTGCCGTAGGGGTAGTACTGAGAATTTAGGAACAGTTTGACATTGCTAATTTCGCAATAATCGAAATAGCTGGGATTCTCAGACCTTGAACCTTTACGATTTGTTTGAAAGCCTAGAATGACAAAGCGCGGTTTTTCCAACTGATTGAATGTCTTAACAGTCCAAATGTGGCGCGACGTAGTAGGAAGTAGTGGGTATTCATACAATTCCCAACTATGAAAACTCATATCAATCGATTTACTCTTCTGAATAATTCCAAGCAGACGAATTTTATGTAAATTAGAGAGTACTACGTAAGGCATAAGCTACTCAATTTTTATCAACTCAATCTTGTAATCTTCATATTCTGCTGGATCAGTTGCAGTTGCTCCTTTTGTAGCTGTCTGAATAACTGCATTAAAATCATTTCTTCCAGTGAGGATAAGTTCATACTTGACATCAACGACTATCTATCGATAGTCTTCAGCAAAGCCTAGAATCATGCTCAAAGGTATTGACAGATCAAAGTAGCCTAGATTATTCATCAAATCATCTTTCTCCTCAATGTCGAGCCAACCGGCATTCTGTATGATTAAACTCTGACTAGGATTGATCGAAGGCCATTCTTTTGTGAGCGTAGTTAATCCAACGTTTTTACATTTATCGATGGCGATATAATTTATCTCGTATCGTATTTCCTCAAAAATTTGACCTATAGCATTATTAACTAATTTAGTATTTCGTACTTGAGTATCATCAGCTTTGATTAGTCTACCGCGTACGTATAACGAGCTGCGAGACGGTAATAGACACAAGTCTTGATGTTAAATTAAGACACATATTTCATCGCTGTTCTTGTACGATGAAGCAGTGTACGGCTGATGAGCATGAATCTCATAATTTGAGAATGAATCATCAAAGATCACTGGTGACTGTGTACTTAGAATTTCTTCCATTTCTCTGAAGACAGCAGAGGAATATACACGTTATTTTCCACCAGGGTTTTTTACTCTTAGACCGACTCCTTTTAAGAACTGTATATTTTGCCGTGTTAGCGTTCCGAAGGCTCGCTGACGACTGATAACTGGCTGACACATTGGCTTGCTTTTATACCCTCTACCAGCGTAGACAATACCCATTACGCTTGCTTCAGATGCAATCTAATCGTGATGACTTCACCACGAAAGTTTACTAGATTTCCGTCTTGATCGACTGTACGTAACTGTAAAAAATCGATTGTTCTTTGAGTGACTGGAAGATAAATAACTTGCGATGGAACTTCAATAATCTTATAGCTCGGTGGTACTGCAGGGAAGAACTCGTGTATCGAATGCACTCGCTCTCCGTTTATGTAAGCGCCGGCGGTGATACTGCACTTAACTCTTAGAGCGTTTACTTTGAGAATGGAGACTGGCAAATCAGAAATATGTGTAGTATTAGCTTTGAGAACTCGCTGCGTAAAGTCTAGTAATGAACCAATACAATCTAGTGGACGATAGTCTATCATCTCACTCACTGCTTAATGTATCGACAAGATGATTTTTAATGTCTTTAATCTCGTAGCTACCCGTTGGTAAGTGAATGATCTGTCCTCCGTAGAACTTGTTGTTACTTGTACCGATATTAGGAATAGAATTGAACGTCAACAATTCGACTAATCCGAGAACGTGATTCTTGTTAGCGGAAAGTTCGATCGGAGGAAAGTATTGAGCTTCGAGTATGCAAACTCAATACTTTCCTTCGATTCGAGTATGGAAGTCTTACCAGAGAGAGTCAAAGTAAATGAATTGTCCATGACAGTTGAAACAATAATAACTTAGAGACTACTTTTACAGCTCCTTATATAGTCTGCCAGCCAAAAACTGCAGACAAAGATGGCCACAGTTGAATGTATTGTAGTCTTGGTATCGTTCAAGATTATATTTGACTTTATCGACACCTAAGTAGATCAATAGCTCTATCGGAGGTTAAAGATCTCCAAAACTGTCAAAGTAGAAAACACTGGAGCCTAGTTTACGATACGCAACCCAGTGTGTACCAGGACCGCGCGTATCATCCAAGTTCACTATAGCTGACTCGTTATAATGCAGCCCTTTAGTAGGCAGAGAGTCACGCATAAATACACCGCAAAAGTTTGAAATCTTCATATTCTTAGCATATTTTGTGAGATGAAAATCTATGAGCGCTCTGTTAGGCAATCTTACTTCGAGGATCTTTTTTTTTAATCCTTTACCAGGCTTCAAGTGAAGACCTAGTCCTTTCTTGTGAGGCTTCAAGAAGAGTCCCATACCGAGAGCAATCTCCTCCATCTTTTTATTATGTCTCTGATTCTCTTCCTTTTCGCAGCTTTAGCATTGTTAACGGCCTTGGCTATTCCAGCAGCATCTCCAGCGAGGTCGCCAGTTGCACTAAGACCGGCAAACAAGGGAATGAGAAATAGAAGGAAACCGCGTACTTTAGCTGGAACTGGCAATATTCGAGGAACAACTATATTCTGCTTCCCGCCAGCTTTCCGACAAATTTCTCGCGCGCCTTCTAAAGCTGAGAGAATGAGCTTATTAGTGCATTTGCCTGGAACAACTGATTTCGAAGCATCCTTTACAACTCTCCGAAGCGTAGTTCGCGACTTCTTATTCACACCCATTCCAAATCTAGATTTTAATTTCATAATCTCTGTAACGGGAAAAGCAGCTGCTCTTTCTTCTATTCCCGAATCTTCCGCTTTAACTCTTTGCCAAGCTTTCTGAGCAAGAACTCTATCAGCAGCGTTTCTAGCTTCAATATTTTTGCGATTTTGCGAATAAGCTATATCGTGCTCTTTGCAAGCAACGTCAAGAGGATTAATTCCCGGATCACCTCGAGCAAGACATTTAGCTAACTTAGTACTAGGACCACAGTACTGGAATCCCGGTATGTGAAGTTCAATTGGTAACTTATTAGTGAGACGATTTGCAATTCCACGACCTTGTCGATGGTATTTGCCCATATAGCACCCAACACTCTGGGAATATTGCTGGAATGTTGCTTTGGTAAGTAAAGTAGGATCAATTATGTTGCGGGAAGGTTACGTAACCAGCTGGCCACGGTCAGGCAACATTGCTGCGAAGTCGAATGTCCGTTTTAATATTACATCGATTCGATCGGTATTCCGTACCCATCCGTGGAAAGTAATATTACAGTAATATTGCAGTAAGCTTATTGTACATTCCCAGAACATTAATATATACTACATTTTTTATCGACTTTTTCGAAAAAATGTCTTCCCTATTGAAATAATACAGCAATGTTATGGTAACATTGCACAATGTTATCACAACATTACTGGAATATAATATCTTACAAAGGGATCAAAGAAAAATGGTTAAAAAAAATTTCTCCGGTCGGGATTTGAACCCAACTCCTTTCGCTCAGTAGACTCGCTCGTTATCCACTGAGCTATTATTTTGTTGTTGTCAAATAATTTTGAACCTAAGTTATATTTTGATGGCCCTCGTTTATCTCTCATTTTACCCTATACATTAACATCAATGACAACAACAAAACAATAGCTCAGTGGATAACGAGCGAGTCTACTGAGCGAAAGGAGTTGGGTTCAAATCCCGACCGGAGAAATTTTTTTTAACCATTTTTCTTTGATCCCTTTGTAAGATATTATATTCCAGTAATGTTGTGATAACATTCTGCAATGTTACCATAACATTGCTGTATTATTTCAATAGGGAAGACATTTTTTCGAAAAAATCGATAAAAAATGTATAATATATTAATGTTCTGGGAATGTACAATAAGCTTACTGCAATATTACTGTAATATTACTTTCCACGGATGGGTATGGAATACCGATCGAATCGGTGTAATATTAAAACGGACATTCCACTTCTCAGCAACGTTGCCTGACCGTGGCCAGCTGGTTACGTAATCTTCCTGCAACATAATTGATCCTACTTTACTTACCATTTGCTTCCGGAGATTTGCTTCCAGACAGCATTCGAGCTGTATTTTGCGACCCATCAAATTATGGCAAAACTAACGGCTTACTTGCTCTCATTACGCACCCTAATGGCGTTAGATTCGAAAATATATACGTCTACTCAAAGTCTCTGAATCAGTCAAAGTTAAGTTTTTGAAAAATCTTCTAGAGCCTTTAGAAGGTATACAGTATTTCGCATTCCGCGAGCATGAAGAGGTCGTAGCTCCTGACGATCCTCTCCCTAACTCAATCATGATTTTTGACGATGTTGCTTGCGAGAAGCAAAACAGTATCAAAGCTATTACTGTATGGGAAGACATAAAAGCGTTGATTGTTTCTATCTTTGTCAATCATATGCACAACTTCCGAAGCATCTGGTACGCGATAACGTAAATCTGTTGGTGATCTTTCGACAAAATGATTTACATCTAAAGCATCTGTACAACGATCATGTTAATTTCGATATGATTTACATACAGTTTAAGGATTTATGCTCAAAGTGCTGGTCTAACGATAAGCATAGCTTTTTAATGATTGACAAGGATAGTCCAATCAATGGAGGCAGATATAGGAAAGGTTTTGACTGCTTTGCTATAAATATAGCACGCGCAAAGTAAATAGCAACAGTCGATCTCTATCGATTGAAGAATCAACAGCATGAGTGATATTCAAAAAGAGAAGAATATTCTGCAGCAGCTTGTGCAGGCTCAAAATGTAGTCAAACGCAAGTACAGCATGTTGAAGGCAAACAGACAAAATTTTGAAAGAGTCGTTGAGGATACCTTTAAGCCAATTGTAAACCCTTTACATCAGCTTGTATCTACTAGACAAAAGTCTGTGCCACCACTTAAAAAAAGAAAGACTTTGCTAGATGATACTATAACAAAGAAAAAAAGATTGATGATACTTTTGACAACTCTGATGATGATGATAATTTAGAAGAAACTTTGAACGATGAAGCTAAGATAGATAACGATAATTTTGAAACAGCTGATAATGCTCCCGAAAAAGAAGAAAATGATGATGATAAGTATATGCAGATATTGAAGCGAAAAAATGATATTAATAAAATTTATGGAGTTCGAAAGGAGGGTAGACAGTGGTTGTTAGGTGATTTACCTATTATCTTTGGTGATAAAAGCATTAAAGTGAAAGATGGACGATATACAAAAACTGTCGGTTTAATGGAGCTGCTGATAGCTAGAGATCCTAAGAATTATAATCCAACTGATTTGCAATCTTATCAAACTATCCTCGAAACAACATATGCTCATATGAAACAGTACAAAGATGATGAATCGATTCGACTTCATAATAGTAAGAAATATACAAATATCATAGCGCCTCTGTTTGGGGAGAGAGGAGGAGCGTTACTTAAGAAATGTCTACCTCGATACAAAATTGCTCGTCAAAATATCAAAATGGACTACATCCATTGGAACGATCCTAATGAGTTAGTTGATAGGCTTCGCTTACTTATAGCTGAACAGTCAGTTGGCAATCAGAGTCATATTAATGAAATTCATTCGATTATTGAAGAGTTACGTGAGGACGACGATATATATTGAGCGCATAGAGTACTGACATTCATTTTAAAGATGAGCGTCGACGTGTTTGGACGTAATCTGAAGAAGAATGAAGGCAGTCGCGGACCTCAAGGGTTTGGCTTCAAAATCACAACCGATTGTCACTATGCCTTGAACAAGATGAAGCAGTCAACTTGGAAACTATTCAAGCAGAAGTTCAAAAATACTAGAGCTTATTTCCCTATTAAAACATCAGCTAAGCAAATTAGATGATATCGTTAATGCATACAGAGATAAGCTCGAATTGATGTTGTCAAGTCAACGGAGGGATATCAAGACTATAAAAGAAGCTGTAGCACAGATCATCAGTAACATTCACTCTGCAGACGCGCAACATGGAGCATAAAATAGCAGTAGTTGAAGAACTTCGCAAGCCTGCTCGTCACAACTATCCTCGTCGAAAGTTTGATATGCAAGGATTAGATGAGACATGGCAAGCTGATTTAGTTGAGATGAAGCCATATGCTAAGGAAAATAAAGGTTATAGGTATCTTCTCACAATCATCGACGTATTCTCCAAGCCTGCGTGGGCTGTTTCCATAAAGAAAAAGTCTGGTGAAGAAGTTACAGCGGCAATGAAGTCAGTACTGCGTCAAGGTCGAGTACCGAAGAATTGACATACAGAGATCTCGAGTTTTACAATAGCAATTTCAAGAAGCCCATGAAGCGATACAAGATCAATTTGTACTCGACTTATATTACTCTTAAAGCTTCTATATGTGTACGTTTCAATCGTACTCTCAAGAGCAAGATGTGGCTACAATTCAGTATTCAAGGAAATTGCAAGTGGCTCGATATCTTATCTGATTTATTGGAAAATTATAACAATAGTAAACATCGAACAATTGGAATGAAGCCTAGCGAGGTCTCGCTTGATAATCAATTTCAAATTATAAAACGTTATACTCAGACAATTAAAAAACTAAAGCATCCTAAATTTAAAGTAGGAGATAGCGTTCGCTTGAGCAAAGTAAATCAAGTGTTCGAGAAGTGTTATACAACAAACTGGTCAACAGAGATATTCACAGTGAGGCGAGTAGCGCCAACGATTCCTGCCACTTATCGTTTGAAGGACTATCAAGACAAGCCTATTAGTGGAGGATTTTACGAGCAGGAACTATCAAAAATAAAGTATCCTGACGTATATGTCATTAAAAAAGTTTTAAAAAATACGGAAATCAAGTCTACGTCAAGTGGCTTGGATTCGATAAGACTCACAACAGCTGGATTGATAAGTGATGCTTAGGAAAAATAGACATTTAAAATGTTGGTGTTTTTGGATGTTTTTACGACAAATCGCACACGTTATTAGCTTTGAAGCACACTTTTTGCATGCAACAACATGACCGCATGGAATAAACGCTACTTGAATTTCTTCGTTATAGCATATCTTATAGGCATTCCTTTCATCAATAGCTGCTTGACTTGAAACTTGATACTTGTATGGAGCGCAAACATCACGTGAAGCTGGAGTAGATGCGCTACCGATCGGAACGTTACCGCAAGGCGTTTTGCGTATGAATCGACAATGTCCACTCCATCGTTGATGTTCCACCATAGGATCATTTCCATCTTCCCACCGGCACAATTCAATTTTACATGCAAAGCAACGTACTTTATCGATTTGCTCTGTAAAGTAAAATCCTGCAGCTACGAGGCTTGCTGGCTCCATATAGTCCAACGGCCAGTTTTCGAAGCTTCGTAGCCTTTCTTCTTCGAATCTGTAATCCATCGTTCACTCGATGAGCTACTAATGATCTTTTCAGATCGCTGCACGTTCTTATGTATAGCTCTCTCCTCCAGCAGATAACTTGTCGTTTTAAAAGTGGTGAGGGCCTCGACCTCCCCCCACCCGTAAGATACAACCATCCAATGAACACAAAATGATCCCCCCGTTAAAACAACAAGTTAGCTCACTTAAGCATTACCAAACTCAATACTACAACCTCCAAGATATTTTAGGTTGAGTTCGAGCTTGTTTGCAGCATCAGCCATCTGGTTGAGTAAAGTATCATTCTCATGGAGAGCAGTGGATACTCGACTAGAGAGGAAGAGATCAAACTCTCCACCTAGAGTCACCACCACCTTCACTCCATACTTAGTCTTTGCTTTTTTCAGCGATGAGACCAAGTATACATGATACTTCTCCAGCTCGCAGAGCTTCTTCGTAGGTAAGAAGCCTCCAGCTGCAACCTTATTCAATGCTGCGAAATCCATCTTCTACGAGGAATCTTCTGCGAGGAGAACATTTGGAGATCTTTGAGGAGTAGTGTGCACTAGCTAAAGTGTTTACTCGTCGATCGACTGGTGAGAATGATCTCAGCGGCTAGCCTCACCGCCTTATGTACAGCTCTCTCCCCACTCCATAGCCACCGCTATAGCAGTTGTTGTGGTGGGGTTTCGAACCACGCCTCCACCCGTGAGGTACAACCAACTTGAATTTACCTCTCCGTCTTCTTCTTCTTCTGCTACATCGAGACTACCTACTGCAGTCTGGGCCTCTTCCTTGCCGGCTTGTTCTCCTCGTTGCAGGGGCAGACGGTAGCGCCCTCTGCGAGTGCCGCCTCGCAAGCCCAAAGACTATGATGTCCCCACGGCAAAGTGTCCTTCTGACCGAACACAAGATGACGCTTGTCGTCGTGGGGACTTAGTGCGACCTTCTCCTGCCGCTCGGTGGTCACCACCTGTCGCCGCAAGCGGATGGTCTGCTGCTGGCGAGTGATGACCTCGCGGCTGAAGAGACACCGATCATAGTCTTCGGGCTCGATTCTAGCCTTTACGACGGAGCTCTTCACGCCCTTAGCCTTCGTTATGACTTACTGCGTAGCCCTCGAAATACTGTTGTAATACTACCAGCGCATTCATCTTTCATTACCCCCAGGACTTTCTTATTCCGACGAGGCATGTCGAATTGATTGTCCTTGGGGTAGTCGCTGGTGACGAACCGAGCGATATCTTCCTTCATCACTCGGTAGATGTCGACACCCTTAATATCATAAATGAGACTGTCGGTGTCAGTGTAAAGCAGTTTACAATGTAAACAGCTTTACACTGACTACCGTACCTCTCACACATATATGTGTAATAAAAATCGTACACATTGATTTTCGAGATGTCGAGGACGGAGAGACCCACATAGATGGGTTTGCGTATTGTGATCTTCGTCCTCTCAATCTGAACGGCTACAAGATTCTCCGCGAAGATGGAGCTACTGTGGAAAGTTGGCTTGACGATCAGGCTCTCTGCACCGTACCGTCCTCTTGGTGACGAGCTTGATGTCAACAGCCTTCCGCTCATTCTCCATCGTCTTCCCGTAGACTGCGTTGATAAGCAACTTGAAGAAGAGTTTCTCGAACTAGTTCTTTGCGTTCTTACGCTTCTCAGTGTTAAGCTTTACGTACGGTCTGCCAGGGCTTTTGTTCAAACCGCAGGACCCTATGAATCTTCCGAGTGATTAAGCTCTGACTCACTGCCTGCTTCAAGGCGCGATAATGTACTAAGTACCGCTCCTTGTCATGCAGCGTAGTCATTTGCTTCTGCTGCTTGGATCCCGGTGCAGCTCGATGTTCAGGGCAGAGCGGCAAGTCTCGGTGCCTGTCGTGGAGGCTCACCGGGTATTCCAAGTTGACCTCCAATATGTAGCCATAGGGATCGTTGGCATCGACCTGAATGATATTTCCTCAGCACTGACGTTCTCTGCCCATTGGAACTTTCCATAGGGTAGAGATTGCGTCATCGCCCAACCATAGACGTTATTTACGTCGCAGTACATGAGGACTCCTCTAGCGGGTGGTATCCCTCTCTCAGGTAGCAGTTGTTCGCTTTTGCATTGCGGTTACTGCATTGGCTTATACCACCCCGGATACCTCTCTCAACGAATAGGAGCATATCAATATCAGGAGTTCCAGCGCGACTGCGGTATACTTGAGCATAGCATCCCAAGTAAACCCGGAGTGATGAAGTAATGAGCGGGATCGAGACCGTACATTTCGAGACACGTTGAGCGAAAGTTCTCAAACACATATACCAGACATTCTGTGCATGCGCATACTCCGCATCTACTATACCGCTCTCAGTCAACTGACTGTAGAAGTCGGCTTGGGAGGGGAGTTCCATCTCCTTTAGCTTGCCAAAGGACTCCCTTACTCCCTTACGTTGGAGGAGCTCTATCTGCTCGCTTCCATAGCCATCCTGCTCGAACTCTCGCTTAGCGATGTCGAGATGATCGAGGTAGGAGGCTAGCTTCTCGAGGGAAGACGCCATGAAGTGGAAGAAGTCGAAGATGGAACGTGGAAGATCACCGGGATGTAATGTGAATTCTGAAAATTCAGATTACATCCCTGGTGGGCAGCTCCACGGTAGCGACCGGTTAGGTGGCAGTGGTCGCGCACCTTCGTCTGCTTCTGCACAAACTGCTTCTTGCAGATATGACAGGTGGTAGCCTGAGCAAAGCATTGCTCCTCGTCAGCTGTTAGCGCTAACGGTTTCGGATTGGTGTAAACCTTCTCCAGTTCACACCGCACCGCATTGAGCTCAGCAGCAAACCACACAGCAGGGGTTTGTGCATCGTTGCCATCTACGTGTCTGTCGCTACGATAGCCAGAGTAGCCATCATTGAAGCTACTCGACACGTAGTAGCCAATACTATAGTGCTCTTGGAAAGCGTGCTTGTCTTGCACAGGCTTCAAGACACTCAAAGTCAGCGTATATGGCGTAGGGGACACGTTTAGATCGCTTTTCATTCTTAAATTTGAGAATTTTGTCCTTCTCGTTAGGAAACTTAACCTTACATTTGTTGACTTGAGTACAGTCAACTTCGTGCTCATTCAACGCATGTTCAGTACTGAAATAGTGTAAGCAATGGTCACAAATTGACATTCGCTTACCCTTCGTTAGCTGACTGCTTACCAAGCGAGAGAGGTACTTGATCCATACATAGTGGAACTTGGGGAGAGGATGCTCTTCCTCCTCCTCCGTTTCTTCCTCCTCCTCGTCCACGTAGTAGTCCTGGACGAGAAGCAGATTGACATGGTTCTCCTTCTTGTTAGAGGTCACATGACACGGTGATACCTCGTAACATTCTTTCGTTGACTTATATCGATCTTTCCGAGGCAGTGGTTATGAAAGGGTTTAAGACGTTTCGGCGATCATTGTCGCCCTCATCAGGAAACTGTCAATTTTATTAGATAACAATAAACATACAAACGGAAGAAGAACAGAGTAATACATACAAAAGCGATATTTTTGAAACTTATATATTGGAGCAGATATGATTTGTGTACATCTCGATAATCCTTTCCCCCGGCTAGTTAACAGTGGGGGAAGAGAGAGGCCGAGTGACACAGCTATTGTTTATGCGGCTTTGTCAGCTACTGTCTCGGAAGTGAGGAAGTAGTCGGCAATCGTCGCTTATATACTGCGAAAAGTCTTTAACGCGGTTTGTTTACGTATGACGTCACACATCACCTAATCATTTCGATGTACACAGAATCGATTTTAATTCTTAAGCTGGTATATTAAATGTGTGTACACGTTATTGAGTTTCTGCGTATCCTCTTTCTTATTGATACCATTATCTTGCAAATGTATATGCATCATTTCCGAGATTAATCTTTTATTTAACTTATATTCTTTGTCCTTTATACTACATTTTTCAAAATTAAATTTATGATTGTATTTTTTAATATGTTCGGAGATGACACTGTCCTTAGACTTCCTATGTTCCTCAATACGTGTACACACATTTTTTTTTGTTTGGCCTACATATGTAGCCATGCAATCATTAGATCTAAGTTTATAAACAACATTTTTCTCTAGGTGTTTCTCTTTTTTATCCTTTCCTTTCACAATAATATTGCCCATATTACTGTGTATTTTTGGAATAGTTGTAATGTTGTTTTGCTTAAACGAATGATGCACTCGCTCATAAAAACCATTGACGTACGGTACACTAATCTGATTGTTATATACATTATTCTTCATACGTTGCTCCGGTTGTTTTGTCATTTTAATTGCAGATAATCGTTTTTTGACGTATTTATCTATGAAATCAGAGGGGTAATCGTTATCAAATAATAGACCTTTTATAATGCCAATGTTCTTCTGGTGAAAACATTTATATGATAACTTCACCGCTCTGTCAACTAGATTATACACCATGGTAATTTTTTGACTAATCGGATGGTGAGATTTAAAGTGCAAAAGTCTACCAGAGAAAGTTGGTTTCGTGTACCAATCAGTTTTTATTCCACCTGCTTCTTTAATCAATAATACGTCCAAAAAACTTATGGATTTTTTTACCTTCATTTCATACGTAAATTGGAGTCTACTATTATATGAATTAAATATTTTCAACGTTTTATCTACCTTTCCTTTCGGAATACAAGCAGTGATATCGTCGACATAACGGAAATAGAACTCAGGTTGATAAGTTAATTTTGAAATGCACTCCGTTTCAAGATCATCCATAACAATGTCAGCGAATAATCCTGAAATCGGAAAGCCCATGGGTGTACCAAAAAGTTGTTTGTAAAATTTACCATTAAATTGGAAGTAAGTATTATTCATAAGCAGACTACAAGCGTCCAAAATCTCGTCAAGTGGAATTTCAAACTTTCTCGCTATTTGTATGTATCTTTTTTCGATACTCTGCATGTCTAATGCTTTATCAATATTTGTATATAACGATTTTACATCTAAGCTAACAATACAGTGGTCATTCGGAATTTTTACATTTCTTATTTTTTCTATGAAATCGTAACTATTTTTTATGTATAAACGAGGTTTATTAATACTATTTTGTAAGATTTTAAATAAATATTTTGATAAAAAACCCCCACTAGGGGTCGTCACTTTGACGTGTGCCCTCGGGGCCAGTGTGGGGGCTCGTCTGGCAGGTCCAAGATGCCGGCCCGGCCTCGGTGTCGAGAGTGTGGTGTCCCGAACCGGGTCGGGGGGGGGGGGCGATGCACCCGGGGACGGGAGCATCGGCCGATCGCCCCCCGGGCTTGGGGTTGGGTTCATCCAGGCATGGCGGCGAAACTGGACTGATGCGGGGTACCGCCTCTCGGGTTCGGGAGTAGCTTCCCTGGTCTGGGATCCCCGTAAAAAGGGCTCTTCCGGCTGGGCCTCTCCCTGGGACTGGGAATGGGTCTCGGGGTTCTCGAGAACGGCCATGCGCGTCCGTCAGAGGTTAAGAACAACCCCCCAATGCGTTCGGGAGGAGGCGCAATGGGTATTTTTATCCAACCCCTAATCCCAAGGGGTGGCTGTCGTGCCGAGCAGACTGGTTGGCCACCGGGGTCCAGGTGGTCGCGAACGACGCCCAGGGGCCGCAGGGTGAAGTCCCTGCGTGTGCACATAGCCCTCCCGGACAGAGGACAGCCCGGGGCTAAACGGCCGGCCCTCCCCTACCGAGCGAATTGCGGTAGTGCTCGGCTAGGGTACACTATGCAATAACAACGACACATACACACACGAACAAGACACTACACTGTAGGATCACTCAGATTCCCCGGAGCCGCGACCTCTTTCTGTGCCACTCCAGTGGGAGTCCTCTGTTCCGCACCGGAGGGTACAGCGGGAAAACTGGGTTAATGGCGCTCCTGGGCCGCCGGATAGTTCTAGGGCCTCGGGTTGGACTAACCAACCGGACCTGACCGCTCCATCAGCCGGCGAAAAATCCCGTCAAGCCTGCTGCTGCCGGCTGGTGATCGGATAGGGCCGCACCGGGTTGGGCGGGGGGCTCCGCCGAGGCCACTGGTAGGGGAGAGGGGCCTTTCCAGCGGGAGGAGCGGGGGGGGGGGGTATCGGAGCCGGGGAGGAAGGGTCTGCCTGCCACACACAGACACACACATCCGCACTATAACAATGTATGGAAATGAGTGAAAAAAGAGAAATGGTTCCAAAAGCGTCTGGAACCGACGGGCTCCCTACCCAAAGTAAAGTAGGACCAGAGGCCGAGGCTGACATGCCGGAAGCCGTGGATAAGGGATTACCGGAGGTCTCGGGGGTAACCCCGATGACTGAGGGTACGGCAAAAAGGAAAAAACCCTCGGGGACGGAGAGAAGGAGGAGGGCGTTAGCTAGAAGGGAGGATGTGGGTACACCACTGACACCCTCTAAGAGAGCGCACTCTGACAGCTCGACTCTGAGGTCTCGCTGCTGTAACCTGACGCTCGACTGAGCGCGGAGGAAGTGAATGGGGTCCTCGACCGCATTGACGGAGAGATTTTCGACGCATCTGACGGCGCCTACATTCCCAACTTTTGGGAGAACTGACAACAGAGGGTCGCGTTGATTCTCAACTGCAAAGCGGCAGAGGACAAGACGTGGCTGCTAGAAAAGGTAGAGAAGTGGAAGGGCGAGGGATTCCAGGTCAAGGCGGTTGGAATGGGGGAACTATCTAAGGTGACTAGGGCCTTGATATACTGCCCGGGGTCCAAAGATCCCAAGGTGGTAATCAAGAATATAGGACGTCAAAACCCAACCCTCAAGGCTGAAACCTGGGTGGTGACCGGTTCCCATAAGGCCACCAGAGGAATAGAGGCCGGGGGGAAGGAGGAGATGGTGGTGAGGATACTCTTAGAGGGGGAGGAGGTGGAGGCGCTTAAGGCCCACGACTGGCGACCTTTTCTGGGGAGTAGTAGGGCGCATGTCGTCCTCCTGAAGGGTAAGGACGAAGGCGAAGGGGAGAAGAAGGATGAGGATGCCATGGAGGTGGTAACCACTGTGGCACAAGTCGGGGCGAAAGCCGTAGCGGGGGCAACCCCTAATGCAAATTAGGGGGGCGAGACAAGGCGCGGGCGCGACCACGGGGGCTGACTGTATGGCAGCAACCATAATTGCCTTCGCGCAGATCAACTTACACCACTGCAAAAGCGCCACTGCTATCCTAGCAAAACGCATGGCAGAGGTGGACACAGGTATCTGCCTAATTCAAGAACCTTGGATTCATAAAGGCAGGGTAGCAGGTGTGAACAGCTGCGGAACTCGGATCAGTGGTTCAGGGGGCTCGGTAAGAGCGTGTATCATAGTAAAATGACTGCAGGTGGAGACAGTGCCTAGGTTCTGCACGAAGGACCTGGCGGTGGCTAGGGTGAAGTACACAGATACAGAGGGGGTAGGTAGAGACCTACTCGTTGCGGCGGCGTATTTTCCCTATGAGGGAAAATGCCCGCCAAATGAGGTGGAGGTGCAGGTTAGGGAATGTGAGAGGAATGGAACAGAGCTGCTGATGGGCTGCGACGCGAATGCGCACCACACAGTTTGGGGAAGTTCTGACATAAATAAGAGAGGGGAGGGTCTGCTAGAGTTCCTGGCAACCACGAATATGGATGTGATGAACGTAAGAAACAAACCGACGTTTGAGAACTCGATATGGAAGTAGGTTATAGACATTATTCTTGCAACAAGATCTCTGTGGTCAAAGATAGAGGGATGGAGGGTCTCAGAAGAGGTTACGATGTGTGATCGTAATCAAATTGTGTTCGGTATTGAGGGAGGGAGTACTTTGGCAACCTATGGGAACGTACGAGGAAAACTGTGAACTCAGGAGAAAGGTCAAACCTAAGGGGGCCACCCGGTGGAGTAGCTCACTGGGGAGGCTCCGCAAGGGCGTCATAAGACTCCGTAATAGGTCCAAGCGAACCAGAACGGAGGAGGATATGAATAGGTTTAGGCAAGCACGCAGGGAGTACAAGTGGGCCATCGAGGAGGCCAACGAGTGGACGGACCTTACGGATACGGCCAGGCTGTGCAGGATTCTCCAGCAGCCTAAAGGCTCCTTGGCCGATACGATAAAGGTTGGCGACGACTGGGCGGAAAGTCCGGAGGATGCTCTCTTAGAACTACTCGGGAAGCATTTCCCGGATCACGGAGCGCTGGTTGAGGAGGAAGAAATAGGGCCTATGAGTTGCGACTGGCGAACATCACAAGCAGAGAAAGATTGAGATGGGCTTTGAACTCTTTTGAGCCATACAAAGCTGCAGGATTGGACGAGATTTTTCCGGCGCTGTTGCAGCAGGGAGAGAAGATACTCGGGACTGCTATGGAGAAGCTATTTAGAGCGTGCCTGGTACACGGGTATACACCTGGGAAATGGAGAAGGGCTAAAGTTGTGGGTGACTACAGGCCGATCAGCCTGACCTCGTTTTTATTCAAGACATTGGAAAGGTTGGTAGACAGGTACATTAAAGAAGAATACCTGGAGACGGTACCACTACACAGTGGACAACACGCCTACCAGGCGGGGAAATCGGTAGAGACGGCATTAGCGGAGGCTGTATACCGAATAGAGAAGGGTATGGAAGGGAGAGGATTAGTGCTAGCGGCTTTCTTGGATATGGATGGTGCTTTTAACCACACTACCAGGGAGGCCATGGCGGAGGGGATGGTGAAGCACGGCGTTTCCCGGACGGTGTTTAACTGGATATGGGGCATGCTGGGCAGCAGGGAAATCGAGGCGCACTGGGGCGCAAGCTCTAGGAAGGGATGCCCTCAAGGAGGAGTACTCTCGCCTACTCTGTGGTGCTTGGTTGTCGACGGGTTGTTGAGGAAGCTGGAGGATGCGGGTATATATGCGCAGGCGTATGCTGGCGACATCCTGATACTAGTGAGGGGCAACAATGTGAATGTGGTGGCGGGAGTCATGCAGTACGCGTTGAGCCTCGTGGAGGAGTGGTGCAATTCGGTGAGGTTAAGTGTGAACCCCAGGAAAGTGAACGTCATGTTGTGCACAACCAGGTACAAAACCAATACGGTAGAGGGGCTTGCCTTGAATGGCATTCCGCTGAAACTGTCGAAGGAGGTGAAGTACCTGGGAGTCACGATTGACTCGAAACTCAACTGGGGTAAGCATATAAGGGACAAATGCACAAAGGCTGTGCATACCTTCTAGCTCTGCAGGAGAGCGATAGGCGTGCACTGGGGATTAGGGCCGGCTCAGGTAAGATGGATATATGAATCCATCATAAAACCGAGGCTGGCACATGGAGCCATCGTATGGGCACATAAGTGCGACCAAAAGGGACATGCGGGGATGCTGGACCGGGTCCAAGGGCTGGTAGTGAGAGGGATGGCGGGTTTTATGAGGTCGACCCCAACGGTTGCCCTGGAACTCTTGCTAGGAATCCCATCGCTGGCTAAGGACATTAGGGCTGGCGCCTTCAAGGCATGTGTCAGGCTCTCCGGAGCCAGGTCGTGCGATAGGTTTAGGGATGAAGGGATAATGAAGGAGATCATGAAGGATTGTAAGTGGAAGGATTGTAAGTGGAAGGATGGTTGGTAAACTACGGTTTACTAAAACATACAGGGTTGTCATACCGCAACGATCGGAATGGAGTGGGGGCACGCACAACCTACTTAAAGTGGGAGAGGTGTGGTTTACGGATACGCGTTAAAGATTTTTCGCAGTATATAAGTGACGGGTGCCGGTGACTTCTTCACTTCCGAGACAGTAGCTGACAAAGCCGCATAAACAATAGCTGTGTCACTCAGTTTCTCTCTTCCCCCGCTGTAAACTAGCCGGCGGAAAGGATTATCGAGATGTACACAAATCATATCTGCTCCAATATGTAAGTTTCAATAATATCGCTTTTGTATGTATCACTCTGTTCTTCTTAAGTTTGTATGTTTATTGTTATCTAATAAAATTGACAGTTTTCTGATGAGGGCGACAATGATCGCCGAAACGTCGTTTCTTGAGATAGGGATTTGATTTTCTTAAACCCTTTCATAATCACTGCCCCGAAGAGATCGATATAAGTCAACGAAAGAATATTAAAAAATTACCGAGGGATAAAATCATATTAGATAGTGTATACACACTCATCTAAATACCTCGTAACGTTGTCCTCTCTTCTTCAAGATATAGAGATTCACCGACACGCTGTTCTACTTCTCGAACTTACGGATGTTCTTAGCTTGTACTGGGAACTCAATTCCCTTGAAGAGCAGCTCATTAGCGATCTCTCTATACTTGGATATTCGATATCCTTAGCTTAAGAATGTAGTGCAGACAAGATGGCCGACTTGAAGCACTCCTTGTCTCGGTTCTGCACATTCACACTCCCATTCATAGGCTTGTACTTATTGATGTGTACGGTAACGCTCAGAATCTGCCGGAGAGTCCAGCCAGAACCTGTCTTCTGGAATTTCCATTGCAGTCTGCAAGGATTGCTGCGCTTTCTCTATGAATCATTCAGAGAGGTTCGTAGTTTCAATAATGGCGGCATTTTTAGTGCTGAAGTATTTACTTCGAAACACTCAGGGCCATTGTGGACTATAGCATACTCTACTGCAATTTCAAGCCGAACCTTGATAGCATCGTATTCGGTAAGTACTGCCTTGATATTTTCTTCAAAGAGAGGTAGAGCATCGTTCAAGAATGAAACCATGTCAAGATGGCTAAGGTTGGTAATAATGCCTGATCTTATACGAGTATCAAAAGCTGAATGGAAATCATCTGATTTAACTTTGGGTTGATCAACTGATGCTAAGCAAATGTGCAGAGATCGTCTGACACTTTTTCTTTTGCTCTCTGGTCAGGGCTGCTGAACCAGTTAAAATCTTCTCAATTCTCTCGAGAGCTTTAGAGGTTAGCATTAACCATCTCTTTAAATCCTCTACGTCAGCATCACCACTGTGAGCATAACGTAGAGATCGTAGTAGCCAAATGACAGTCAACTCAAGATACTCGATGGTAGACATCTGTAATAATCTCAAATTAGTAATTATTATTGAAAGATGATTGCAATAATAAATATAATTATAATACTTATCTTGAGGAGTCTTGAAAAAGTCTTCTACTAGGATCTTCTGCGAGGATGATCTTCTGCGAGGAGAACGCCTGGTGATCTTCGAGGAGTGCTGTACACTAGGTACAATGTTCACTCGTCGATCGATTGGTGAGAATAATTTTTTGGTGCCACTCTGCTGGCACGGGATTGGCTGCCCTACCGCTACTTGTAGGTTTGCAGGTTTGAACATGTTTAATGTTCGCTGATTGGTCTATCACAAGTATAATCCTGCAGAGATGTATCTCCACCTGTTGACACTCACAGCGATGGCTCGACTGATCTGCAGAGAGCCTCCATTGAGTTTGCGCACTAGTCCTCGGTAGGGTATGAGTGGTAGGGTAACGCGGCGGCTAGACTAATGCGCAGAGAGCGTCCGCTGAGGTTGCGCACTAGTGCTCCGTACTGCGAGCGGTAGGGGGTAACACGACAGCTCGACTGATGCGCAGAGGGCGCCCGCTAAGGTTGCGCGGTAGCGGAGCGGCGGCTCGAATGGTGGGGGTAAGCGTTATATAAGAAGCATCATCGCTCAAGAAAGTAATTATTCTTCGATATGGAGTACGTAGTAGACGTGTAAGATTTCAAGACCGCTTCCTACGATTTCTTCTTCAAGGAGATGGCCATTGCTGCTCTCGAAGAAGATTCAGCATCCTCTGTCTTCCTCTTCAAATCCTACTGTGAATGGTCCTCGCTCTCATCCTCGACTCAATCACAATGTTCCTGGTTGGAGAAAAATTTCCACGGAATTCCCTGGACCTCGTGTGAGAGTCTATACAGCGAGTTCCGAAGCATCATGTTGACTATACTTGTCGATGCAAGCAGAATATATGTTAAAGGATTAGAAAAAAAGATGGCTGCAAACAATCGTACCTAATAAACAGTAAGTATTATATAATTAATTAATTAAATGATTAATAATAATATAATACTTTTTTGTAGCATTCTATTCAACGTTGAGTATCTAGGATGTCCTCCCCTAGCTATGCTGCGATCGCAAGTATTTACTCTATGTATGTACCGTCTACTATGTTGGAATCCTATGTGCGCAGCTCGAAACGTTCAAGGAATCAAGAAGTTTCTATTGGTTCAACGATCGTAAACATTGTACATAATAATAATAATAAAAGGAAGCTATGGAGAGGTACACATAATAGTTGCACTTCACAGGTGAGGGTGTAGCTGGGGCCCTCACCGTTCCTTAAAAAAAAATATTTTAATTACTTTCGCTTTTTTTGTTTAGGAAGGATGGAGGCCCCAGACTTTGAATTAGATAACGGTAAAAATCAAAATTTTCCTTTGCATAGTTTTGAAGTTCAAATATCGGGATCATGTTTCTATGATATTAAAAGTTGTCTAGACATTCGTAACACTGTTAAAATTAGGTTTCAAAAAAAAAATCCAATGGCAAAAAGTGATTCTTCGAGAACTTTAAATTCAAGTGCAAATCGTTAAAAGAGCGATTCGAGCACAGGAAGTGCCGCTTTTGAGACCACAGCGCGTTACTCAAACACCTGCGGGTATTTAAATATATATCTCCCTATATTATATAGTTGTTTGCAATTGGAGTGAGATTCAGGGCCCCGCATGGCCCACGCATTGTGCTTTAGGTATAACCAGGGACACTTTCCATGTAAGAGATGGGTCCGCATGAGCCCGCATTGACTCTGCATTGGCGCCGCATCGGCCCCTGGATGGACCCCACATTGGCCATATATGGGGCCCCGCATTAGTCTCATGCGGGGCCCTGCAATCATGACTGGAGGCGATAGATGGACAGTGAAGGGATTATGATTGAAGGCGGTAGGTGGTGGATCTGAGCGATAGAAGGGTGGAAACGATAGAGGGAGGCTAAGGGATGTGATTGAAAATGATAGGTCAAGGGTGATAGGTGGATCATGACTTAATGAAATAGGTGAATGTTTGAGGTTATGGTAGAAGATGATACGTGGAAGCTCAAAGTCATAGGTGAAGGTGATAGGTAGAGGGTTACACAGGGAACCCATACGTATATACAGGATTATAAGTAGAGGTAATAGGTGAAAGTGAAACGGTCATGATTGAAAGTGACAAGTGGAGTCTCCAGATCATTTGTCAAGGTGATGCGTAAAACATGAAAATCATAGGTGGAATATAAAGATAATAAATTATGCAAGTGGTGAAGGGTGGAGGTTTTAGATGTATAATGAATGGATAGAAGGAGCATAAAAATATTATGATTGGAAATGATTACTTGAGGGTTTTGATAATATGCGGAGATAAAAGCTGGATGGTGAAGGGATAATGATTTAAGGCGATTAGTATAAGGTGAAGGAATCATGGCTGGAGGCAATAGATGGAGAGTGAAGGGTTCATAATTGGAGGAGGTTGGTGGAGAGCGGAAACGATACGTAAAGGGTGGAGATGATCGATGGAGCCTGAGGTATTTAATTGGGAGTGATAGGTCGACTGTACAGGTGATAGGCGGATCATCACGTCATGCAATAGGTGGATGTTGGAGGTTATAATTGGAGATAATATGCGGAAGCTCATTGTCATAGGTAAAGGTATTAGGTAGAGGGTTACATAGGAATTACAACATAGCTGGAGGGTGAAGGTCATGATTGAAAATGTAGGAGGAGCGTGAAATTGTTATGATTTAAAATGCTAAGTTGAAGGTCTGCGAAAAATTAAGTTGAAGTTATGGGGGTTGGCGAGCGGAACGAGCAGGGAGGTACCCCCTAGTATATATGTATATATATATACTAGGAGGGGGTACCCCCTGCTAGCTCCACTCGCCAACCCCCATTATTTCAGTTGTTATTTTGCTAAAGAACAAAAATAATTTGCAGCAACAATTTCAAGAATTGATTTTCAACTTTTAGATTTTCAAATCTCAATTTTTAAATATATGCATATTTTATTGACTGTTAGAACAATAATAATTCTTAAAATTTGCCTACTGCCATAAAATTCATGGTATATAAATGATACTGAATAATGTTATTATAAAAATAGCTCCACCCTCCGTCTACCACCTCTCCCTATCTTCTCCACGATGGTCCCTAACCATGAAGTCTATTAATTACCTATCATCTTCACCATTCAACCTTTATCTACCACCGATCATCTACATCCTCGACACCTCACCTCTAGTTTTTTCCTCCAGCGTCCACTCAAAACCCCTATATATCAGCTCTACTCAAGACTTCAAACCTTTATCTATCACCTTGACCCATGACCTTTTCATCCACCTACATCTACCCATAAACTCCACCGTCTCTCAGCTATTAGCACCTCACTCACATCATCTATAATCTCGAACCATGAGGCCGATTAAATCATAAAATCTACCCTTTACCTATGACTTTCAACTAAAATTATTATTCTCTGCGTTTGTTCTCCACCTATCACCCCATTTAATATGTAACGCTCCACTTATTACACCAACCTTTTCTTCTTGACTCTCCACCTATCATTTCCACCTTCCTTCTATCGCCTCCAATCTCGACCTCTAGCCTCCAACTATTACGTCTAATCATGACCCCTAACATTGACCAATTACCTACACCCATTGCTTCGCCTACACACCTGTCATTTCCAGGGCTAAACCACCTGTTAACGATCATTTTCAACCATGAAGTCTACCAACTATCTGTCACCTTCACCATTAATTTCTATCCACTACCGATCATCTACAACCTTGACCCTCGACCCTCGGCCCCTGAATATTTTAATCTTTACCTATATCTCGACCTATGACCTTCTTATTCTCCTATTACCTCCACTTTCTATCTCGACCCATAAAGTCCACCGTCCTTCCAGCTAATTGACCTACCACTTACAACTTTCACCCATAACTATTACCACCACTTACCACCTTCAGTCGCAGCTTCTACCGAACACCTATTCCCTGCAATTATGTCCTCGTTTTTTACTTATCACTTATCCCTTCCACTTATAACTCCAATCGTGACTTCCACACTCCACCTATCTCCTACACTATCTACGTGAACTACGCACACTCCATTACTACAGTCATAACCTCCACCCTTTACGCATAATCTGCAAATATGTTCACACTTTCTACCTAAACCTATCACCTCCACACATGAATTCCATGCACTACCTAGCATCTTTAGTCGTAATCTCAAACCGCACCACCTATAATGTTGACCCATGAAGCGTACCGACTAATTAGCACCTCCACTGTCCATCTGTTACCGGCAATCCAGTTCTCCTACTCCACGTGTCACTTTCCCCTTCGACTTATGACTCCAATCATGACTTCTGACCTCCACCTATAACCCATGATTTTCAGCCTCCATCTATTACATCTAGCCATGAACTTCCGATCAACTTATTATCCTACACGGCCTCTACTCAACACCTGCCATTTCTAGCTCTGAAATTTACCTCATACCGAGCACCTCTATCATCCATCTATTGCATTCAATCATGTCCTTCTTCTCCAGCTATCCCTACAACGTTCATTTATAAATACAATCGCGATCTCCACCCTCTACACATAATCTCTACTTATCTCCTACATATGTGACTTTCTGATTACACTTATTACTATCTCTGATCATGTCTTCCGACTTCAATTATAATCTAAACATTCCGCTTATGATACTAACCGTAACTTTCACAACCAAACCTTTCACTTACGACTTCAATCGCGACCATTACTCAACCTATCCCTACACCGTCCACTTATTACTACAGTTATTAACCACCACTCTTCACACACTCCTCAACCCATGAAGCTGACCATCTACCTAGCACTTTCTCCTGAGGGGGCGCTGAGGGAGGGGGCTGAGGGGATGCGGAGGGGGGTTGAGGGGTTGTGGAGAGGTGGGGTTAGATTAGGGAGGGACGAGGGGGGGGGGGCAAAATGCATAAAAATAACCAAAGTTTTGTAACGTTTCTTAGTTCTTTTGAGGGGGGGCTGAAGAGGCTAATGAGGGGAGGGGTCGAGGGTGGGCCAAATTCCAGCGCGGCTCAAAACAACTATATAATATAGTAAGATATATATATATATATATATTGTGATGGTCTACCGTATAAAACTTATACCCGGTGGTGTTTAAAGGAAAAATCCGAGCCAGGCAGAGATGAGAATGAGTGAGCGAGAGAGAGAGAGAGAGAGAGAGAGAGAGAGAGGGAGAGAGAGAGAGAGAGTACGGCCGGAGACAGAGAACATAGGCAGCGCCGCACGAGCTAGTGAGAGCGAGGGAGAAGGCGACAACAGCTGAGAGACATCGCCGGCAGCGCAGCACAGCGAAGCCACGAGGCGTACGCGCGCGAGCGACCGCCGCCATCTTGGGTGGCAGAGCGAGACGTACGAGAGCGAGTGAGAAAGAGAAAGATATCTGAAACGAATGCGGTCGAAGGAGTGGAGGCACACGGCGAGCCTCGTGCGTTATTGGCGACGAGTGGAGGGCTGCGGCTCTGTCCACAGCATGCGCGCGAGCGAGAAGTATTGAAGCGAAAAAAATCTAAAAGAAACACCGAGCGAATGAAATGTACAGCCAGACATGACGACAGCCAGATAGACCGAATTTAAGAATTCGAATCTCGCGCGCGACGACACATTAGTTAAGAGGGCGCTAGAAGGATGTAGGTGAGATATTGTACTAATGCGATATCACGTGATTAGACGGAGATATATAGGGAATTACACACGTGCGACAGAGACAGAAAGAGACGCCGCGACCGAGAAGACGCAGAACGCAACAGGTAGTATTAATATCCAGTGGGTTGCAGATTTGGCGGGACGTTCGCCAGCACTCAATTTCCCTCCGCAAATTCTCTGTAAAAAGTCTCCAGTAATTCACACTGTTGAGATTCGTTTCGGAACAGTCTTTGCGCCGCGCGACATTTCAGGGCACGAGACAACGCCGTACGAGTGGACGAGCTGTTGCCAGATTTATGCCAGGTAGAAAAAATACATTACGTCAAGTGAGCGTTTCCCCCGCGTCGGCTGGACATTGCCGCCAGAGTGTGCTTTCCGCGCACGTTTATTCAATTCGTTCTTACTTGAATAAATGCCAGGTAAATTAATCGGACATTCTGTGTGTGTTTATTTCGCGAGCTTCCCCGCCTATCCTTTTTCGAGTATTCGCGGCCGTGAGAACTAATCCGTGTTACCGCTGAGTAGCCGGCAAGCGGATAGTGAACCGGGCGTCCAACACATTTATTACAATTGTTTCTGAAATACGGTTCACTAGGCAGCCCGATAACAGGGTGTCACCACGTTGTGGACCTCTCGACGGCTTCCCCGAGAGAGAACAAAACCACAACGTCACAATATATATATATATATATATATATATATATATATATATATATATATATATGGGTGGTTCTCTGACAAATCGAGCGGTCAATTTTTTGACCCTAACCAAAAATATTTTTAAAATGTTCCTAAGAGACATGTGAGTATCCCAGAATTTTTTCAGATTTTTTCCATCAAATATCTTCGAGTTACAGAGGGTCAAAGTTGATGAAATCAGGTTTTTTTGCTTTTTCTGACTACTTTCATTAATTTGTAAGGCCTCAGGGAAACATTTTTCACTATAAAGACATATAACATTTTTTTCTGGAAACTATCTAAAGTTTAAAAAAAAATTTTTTGAAGTCATACGTATATGTTTTAAGAAACTTATAAGTCATTTAAGCTTTAAAATCAAGTTTTAGGAAAGTTCGATCATCCGGATCAAAACCAAAAAATTCATGAAGATACCTTATTTCAATATAAAAAAGTATGCGAAAGACCCATAATGTCAGAGGCCTTGGTTTCTCTGTTAAAAATCATTATAACAGTGCATATTTGAAAAAAATTTAGTTATATTGCTCTAACGAAGCATTTAACCAATCTTATCAATTAAATAAGTTCGTTTATAATAATTTCAATCATAAAAAAACTAACAAAGTTAGTGAAATGCTTCGATAGAGCAATAAAACTAAATTTTTTTCAAATATGAATTGTTATAATAATTTTTTGCAGAGAAACGAAGGTCTCTGACATTCTGGGTCTTTCGCATACTTTTTTATATTGAAATAAGGTATCTTGATGAATTTTTTGGTTTTGATCTGGATGATCGAACTTTCCTAAAACTTGATTTTAAGGCTTAAATGACTTATAAGTTTCTTAAAACATATATATATATGACTTCAAAAATATTTTTTTTGAAAACTTTAGATAGTTTCCAGAAAAAAATGTTATATGTCTTTATAGTGAAAAATGTTTCCCTGAGGCCTTACAAATTAATGAAAGTAGTCAGAAAAAGCAAAAAAACCTGATTTCATCAACTTTGACCCTCTGTAACTCGAAGATATTTGATGGAAAAAATCTGAAAAAATTCTGGGATACTCACATGTCTCTTAGGAACATTTTAAAAATATTTTTGGTTAGGGTCAAAAAATTGACCGCTCGATTTGTCAGAGAACCACCCATATATATATATATATGTTACAACTGTATGTTATAATACATTTATGCCTTAATAGTAGCAAATGTACAAAAGTGTCTGTGAAACTCTGATCAGCTGAAAATGAAAATATCACCTGTCAAAATCAAAAGTTGTATTTTTTATCTGAAAAAAATATATTTAAATTGTAGCAAAAATCTAAGACCAACAGTATTCTTGAGATTTTTCTTAATTTCGCTTCGTTTTCAAGCTAAAAATCGATGAAAATGGATAATTTTAATAGTAAATTCGACAACCGTGTGCGGTAACCAAATAAATAAGGAAGATAAATTTTTCAGTGTAAATCTACGCTACTTTCGAAATGTTACATGATCCTTTCCTAATCTAAAAAAATCAATTAGGTTATTGAATTTATTAAAAATAGCTTATATGGCTTCGAAAAAATACAGTTAAATTGAAAAAAAAGTTCTAAGAATAAAAGTATTTTTGACATTTTTCATAATTTGGCTTCGTTTCCGAGCCAAAAATTAAAGTATATGCCAAATTGCAGCATGAAATTTATTATTAAATATTAGCCACCGGTTAATGAATAGAAAGGTGGTACACGTTTTATGTTTTTTTTTTATTTTAAAACTAAATTAATCTTCGCTTAACTGAGCTGCTCTTCGCTGTATATTACGAACTGCACTAGTCTACGCTGCAAAAATGGGATAGAAAAAAAGGGTCGACTGAACTGCGCACTACTCTTCGCTGCAATATTTGAACTGACATACTTTTTCGCTAGGAATTATGAAATAAATTATTCTTCGCTACAAAAATATGATGTGCACTGATTTTTGCTGCAAATATGAAGTGAACGGGTCTTCATAAGGGTTTTGAACCACACTACTCTTCGTACGGAGCAACGATATGATATATTGTATGAATAACTAATTTTAAATAATCATAATAATTATTTTATAGAACATTTTATTTAAATAATTAATAGTGTTTTATAAAATTTATTATTAATAAAATTTTAACTTTTCATATATTTTTGAACAACTCAAAACCCCTAATACAGCATATGACCATTTTCTATTATTCTTAAGTACGGTATAATATATAAATAAAATTATTTTAAATAAATACTAATACTAATACAGTACGCATATACAGTGTTATATTTATTTAGTAAGCAATCAAGAGTTTTATTTGGGCCATAGAAGTCCCACAATAATTATGAATACAATTCCGACCCCTTCTATAATAAAATTAATTATGTAAGCCCATAAACAAATAGCTAATCAAAACACCTTGTAATCATATGTATAATAGAAATTGATGAAACTTCTTAATAATTTATAAATTAGTTAAATTTTTTAATTTACAACACTTTTTTTAATAAATAAATTTTAAATTAATTCCATTTCTTTAATTCTATTGATTTTTAATACTTTTAACTTTTAAAAAATATTGAATTCTTTGTGTTGGATCAGGTATGTATAATGTATTATGAAGATTTATCGTTCACTATGTTTTGTAAATTGTACTGCATATTTCTAGTATATATTCAACGAAAACTCGGTAAAAATTGGTTAGATGAGATTTTGGCGTGAGGTCTCAGGTGAGATGTCACTTGAGATATATACTGGTATCTCATCTGAGTTTAGCGGTAGGGATACATTGAACAGATCATAACGGAATGGAAATTTATGCCATGCATGGTTAGGTCATTCTGGTGAATATATTGCTATTCATAAATAAATTCTACATTTCTAAATTTTTGAAAAATCGTTATTTTTAAGTATTTTAATTAGGCCAAACTTGTGAAAAGGATTGTTCTACCACACTTTTTACAGAGTTATTTCATGAGAAATCTTACTGAAAATACGACTTAAAAACCGTTTTACAAACCGTTTTTTTCTCATGAGTTCTGAATTTATTTCCGTAAAATAAATAAAATCCGTAAAATTAATTTTTCTATGTGTAATTTTATGTTAATAAACTCAATGTGTAAAAGTAAAGGCATTCAACAAATTTGAATTTGCCACTCGAACAGGTTGTACCTCACAGCGTCCGGTCGAGAATGAAGATTACTGTTTGATCGGTATAGTAGAATTTTCTGTAAAGCAGCAGAAAGCAGCCAAACAGCTGTTTTTCATCCAAGACACTGGATTAGTGCAGTTAGTCTGCTAGCTGCTGTAACAATGCTTATAATCTGAGTGGTGTTGTTAAAGTGCAAGAGCTTCTGCAGAGAAGAACAATTATTCAGATAAGTATAGGAAACTAATTAATAATAATTGTGTTCATAATGACCTTTTTCTTTGTTGGTTTATTTTTTGCTTTTAGTTATACGGGTGCAATCCAGCAAGATGGAAGTTTATATTGACTGTCTGGAGTATTATTTTGCATACTTTTTAACAACTTGAAGTGTATTTAATAATGGTAAGTATTGCATGTAATTGTAATTCATAAACATAACTTGATTATGAATAGCTAACGATAATTTTTATTTTATTTCCAGCTTCTAAATGCTATTATCACACAGCATGATATGCACATACCACCAAATCTACTTTATTGTATGTATATTTGAGTACCAAAAGCAAATCGAGGTATGCCACATAGTTTCTGTAAGTATAGCTGAGTTCATTTGTATGATTTACATTATAAACTTTAAATGCCTTTTACTCAAATTTAGTTTTTTCATGGTTTTCATGTACTTGCCGCAGCTTTCTGAAGGAACCGTAACATCAATCCGGATGAACCAAAGTGGAAAACCTTCCTTATGAGTACGGTCACAAACTGAGTGGAGCAAAATTGGTAAAAATAAGTTCAAAGTCAATGTTACGTATGTTTACATATGTAACATTCACTATAATTATTAATATTGTCAATATATGTTTAATTAATTATATTAATTTTGTGTTTTTCAGGAATCTGTTCCACTTATTCTGAGACCAGACTCATAAGGAAGATTTGGCACTTTGATTCATCAGAATTGATAGTACGGTTCCATCAGAACCATGCGGCAAGCAAATAAAAGTGATGAAAATCATGATTTTTGGTAAGCAATTCCTTTAAGGGGTTATGCCTGAGTTAAAATTCAAAAAAATCAAATTTTTTTATTTGATTTTTTAATAGCAAATTTACTGTAGAATATACTGTTGAAACTCCTTTTGCCCGAAAAAATTTCGTTACAAAATTATAGGCAAAATACTAAAAATATATAATTTGTCAAAATTAAGTATTTTTCATATTTTATTCTATAGCGCTTTTGTTTATTCAAAGACATTACATTTTTATAGAAAATTTAACGTTAAATGTGCATACAAACTCCTTTTGATAAAAGACAGTTTTATTAAAAATAACACAAATTATTTATTTATGAATTATTGCATATAGTAAATAGCTCATTCTGATAAAAGCATAGATTTTTTTATTGTGAATGTTAAAAATAAAATAAATTTATCTGTTTTATTAATTTAATCTTTTTAATAAAATAATTAGCATGCGTGCAAACTAAAATATTTTTATAAATTACCACCTAAAAACATGGTACCATACAGCATATGGAAAAGTCAATCACTGTTTTACCAACCTAGTTAAGTTTGCTATCAGACAGCTCTTTCGTCTGCTTGATCTGCAGTCTAGTGCAAGCTTGATCTTGTGAATTTTGATCTGAAGTGAAAACTTCTGAGTGTCAGTGGTGTTTAAATTTAGATAAGTATTTTGGACTCTAAATAACACATTATTTGTGAAGAACTTGTTCTTTGTGAGTGTGTTCTTTATTTTTAGGTATATAAGCTGTCAATGGCATGTGAACGATAAGGTACTTCTGTGTTCGATGCAAGGTTAGATGTTGTGGAAGTTGGCTGTAACTATTAACAATCCTAGAAAGTCATGGGTAAGCAATACCAACAATTATATTCATATGAAACATACTGACTGTGAATGCGTATAAAAATTTATATTTCAATTTCAGCTTTTGATACTAGTATATCAATATGTGTGGCACCCGGGTCTTAATATATCCCTTAATACAGGGATATTTTATGCCAAAACACAAAAAAATATGCCAAGCACTTTCTGTAAGTACTACCCGATAAATGGAAATAAGTTTCATGTATAAACTTTAAATGCAGTTTTCTCAAGTTTTGAATTTTTGTGATTTTAGGTCAGTTGCCGCAGCATTTCTCAACAACTATGGGACCGATTAAGCTGAAATTTTTTAGAGAACTCCAGGAAGCCCTTCTTCACTGCTTGAACGGAGGGAAATTGGCTAAGGTAAGTTTAAAGAATGTTACGCATGTGAACATATGCATAATTCACTATAATTATGAATATTATGAACTTATGTGTTTCTAAATATTTAAAATTTTTATTTTTCAGTAATCCCTTCCATTCAAGCTGAGGAGAAAGACATTTAGAAGAATTGCCATCCAGTTTGGTTTGAATTCATCACCTGGATCATGAGAAACCTTACGGCAAAGGATAAAATATACTGAAATTTAGTTCTTCACACATGGTTCTTCACACATAGTAAGTATAGATATATAAGTTTTTAAACACATGGAAAATTACAACTAATATGTACAGTTTAATCACGAAAAAGTTTGTATTTGATATTACTTGTACAACATTTTTTTTTACCTGTTAACTGATAATTTATTTTTTTCAGGTTTAACTCAGGCATAACCCCTTAATTGTTTTTAAATGTTATACTCACTTTTTGCATATTATTTATGCATAAAAGTGATGTATAATACTTGTATTTGAAAGCAAAAATATAGTTTTTAGAGCACCTATATATCTATTAATTTTTTACAACACTAACAATTTTTCGTTTTTTTCAGGTTTTAACACTGTCATAACCCCTTAAGGTGTCATGACAGGGTTAAATCCTGAAATAAGACATAAGTAGATTAGTGCTTGTAAAAAAAATATATATAGGAATGCTCTAAAAATTATATTTTTCCTTTTAAATGTAAGTGTTACACACCACTTTTATGCATAAAAAATATGCATTAAGTGTGTTCAATATTGCTTAACAATTAGAATAATTTACTTACCAAAAATCATGATTTTCGTTATTTTGGTCTACGGTCCGCAGCTTTCTGGAGGAACCGGTTCATCTATTCAGCTAAAGCAAAGTGGTAAATCTTATTTATTAGTGTGGCTGTAAGGACCGTATTTACGGAAGGTAAATAGGGACGCGCGGGTTACTATTATATTTTTATTTCGGGACCTAGCCTCGACCCGTAAGTCTTATGTTTATTAATTGTTAATATTTGTCCAGGCTTAAGTTTATAGACAACAGCTATAAATACTGTAAGAGTATTGCCATTGACTGCTCTCCACAGAATCTTGGGGTGGGACACGGTTAATGGGACTAAAGGTGTGACTTATTGACTCTTTGAAAAAGCTGGAGCTGGAGTATTTTTGTTGTCCCGTCAATTTTGCACGTGGGACCACCGGTGATGGGACACTCACCAATATACTTTGTACCTGCTGTGTTGGGACAATTTCTTGTCCCCTCGTCTTATGCTGGGGTGGGACGACTTTGACTCTGTCCCAACTCTCCCTCCTGAGTCCTGCTTGTAGACTACAGGCCTGATGATGTACTACTAGTAGTTAGGGTTGGGTATTTTTACAATAAATTTATTTTAAACAAAATATTTAAAATTTAATTCCAAAATGTTTTGTACCTTTATTCCAGCTTTTCAGTTACTAAACTCATACAATCCTTCTCTTTGATTATAATTTTACAGTAGCAGTTTCAACGGAGTTGTTCTCTTCGTAGTTGTACAATAAATCTAGTCTTACTCTACTTACACCGATTCTACTCTAATATTGCATAAAGAGAAGGGTTCTAATTTTCTCCGTGTACAATCTTAACCTATTTACAGGCTACACGACTTCTCGTGGCAAGTATTTTCCTTAATTAAGCTGTGAGTTCTAGTCACTCTCGCCAGATTTATTGGCGGTTCCTCCAGAGTAAAGACTTTTGTTGGCAGGCCGTCGTAGCTGAGTCTTCAAATAAAGGAGTTCCAAACCGGTCTATAATCACACTTGTCGATGTCCAGCGAGACTACTCAACTTTCTAGGGTTGAGCCCTCGTAGCCGAATATGATAAGGTGATGTATATGTTGACGGATTTCTCCCCGCATTTACTGGCTCAGCGAGACTACCCAAGCAACTACTCGCACGTTCACTCCGCAAAGGGCCCGGAGCAGCGCATCTCCGGGACTTATAAAGCCTCAGAAATGGCATACTTAATCCAGCCGATCAAGGACACAAATAACCAACACTGCCACGAGAAGCAATATTTCCTCACTCCTCGGATCAGTAGGCCGCGCAAAATGCTGACGCGCGAGTCAGCAACTCACTCGCCGCACGCTATCGATGTCACGATCGACGCAGCATATGTAGCAATCAGCCGTCATACAATACTTGCAAATACATTTTAACGCACCGCGGCTGAATGCTACATACTAAATTTAAAAATACCATACTCTATTAAATAATTAATAGACCTGGCACATTACATGGCCACAAACTAAGTGTAACAGATTCCTGAAAATCATCAAGTTCAAATAATTAATTATATTTATATTGGCAATATTAGTAATTATACTAACCTAATACTAATACTAATTTAACATACCTTTTCCAATTCCGCTCCACTTTGTTTGTGGAGAAATATATCCCAAATGTATCTCTAAAATTTTAGCCAGATTCATCCACTGGTTGCTTAGAAAACCTGCGGACCATAAACTGAAATCATAAAAATACAGAAGTTGAGACAAAGCCACTTGTAGTTTATGATGTAAATGATACGAATAAACTCAGTAATACTTACGGAAACTATCCGTCATACCTCGATTTAGTTTTGGTTTTCAAATATACATGCAATAATGTATATTTGATCCTGCACGTACAACATGATGTTTGATAATAGTATTTAGAAGCTGGAAATAAAATAAAAATTATCGTTACTAATTGATAGTCAAGGTTTATTAATGATTACAGTTATTTCCACTACTTACCATTATTAAACACACTTTGAGTTGTTTGAAACTTGAAGGAGAAGACGTACGACTCTCTCTCTCTCTTTCTCTTTCTCTTGTAAGGGCTGGATTTGACTCCGGACCGTCTGAGTTCTTTACAAATAATTATTTTTATTTGGAAGGTTGTCCTTGGTCCCGAGACCTTATGTTCGTAAGTTAATTATTAATAATACAATAGGGTACTAAATTCTTCAATGTTGGAACCTTAGCTAAATCCACTTTTCCGATCCTACCTTTATTGATGGCTGGTAGTCCTTTTGTTTGGTCTGTATCAGTCTATGCAGACACACTAATATAAAATGCGGACACGCTGCTGTAAAATGCGGACACGCTACTGTAAAATGCGGACACGTTTCTTTTACGCGGACACGTTGGATTTGTGGCCTGAAATATTGTATAGGTGGTCTAGGATGTATTTCGTTCCGCCGGATGCGTGTGTGGACGCATTAACGTATACGCGGACTCACTTGGAAAAAGTGCAGACACGATTCGACCAAATGCGGACACGAGTACAAAAATGCGGACACGAGTACAAAAGTGCGGACACGATGGTTTTGTGTCCTAGAATGCTGCTAAGGTGGACTAAATAGTATTTCGTTCTACCGGATGCGTGTGCGGACACACTAATGAATATGTGAACTCACTTGGAAAAGTGCGGACACGATTTGGTAAATGTGCGGACACGGGTTGGTAAATGCGGACACGTTCCGGCAAGAGCAGGCAACTGCAGACATGCAGCTATATCGGAATAGGACTTGAGGATGTTTTTATTTTGTCCTTTGCTTTGTTAGGGTTAAAACCTTTAACTGATGTTTGAAGGGTTAGGTTAGTAGGGCTAAGGTACTTTTGTTACTTAAATAATCTTATCTTCTAATACGTCTAAAATACTTTGATATTTGTTATGATTTATTATTTTGAAGCCAGACAAGTTCGAAGGTACAAAAAGGGTCTCACTCATTCATCTCTCATTCCGATTACAATAATGATGTTCGTTCTTCTTTATTTTAGATTTTGTCTTAAATACTGAGATAATAACTTACTGATAGAACACACGCTGTAGGATAAAGCGTCCTTCTCTCTAGGGCGAGTGCGTGCGACCTTAACACTACACGAGCTAGTCGTGGCAAGTTGTATGGACTTAACTAAGCTGCGGCTTTACCCACTCACGCCAGATATGTTGGCGGTCCTTTCGTCGCAATGTATTGAAGTTGAACAGTACTTTTAACCGGAGCAAATATGCCAGCTTGCCTGCAGAGTTCAGTGGATTTCTAGGCCCTCCGATAGCGTACAGGTAGTACCTTGACACCCTCTTACGATCTCTGGTATAGTCTTCTTCAACAGCTCCAAATAGTCAGCTAGTCTTCAGCGGCAAGTCATAGTGACGGCAACAGCTTGCTTTACCGTGTGCGAAAAGGTTAGACGAACACTGGTACTTGGTTTGGTCGTGAAAGGCCCCGCGCGGACCGAGTCTTTGGCTTATAAAGCCTCTTCCTCGACCAGGGCGTTAGCTGTTTAATTAATCCGTGGGGATACCGTGATCCAATCAAAACTCGCCACTTAGAGAGAGGTTACAAAAGATAAACAATCGCTTACAGTATAAAATGCTGACTGCTCTTTCTAGATTGAAACTTACGCTTACTGTTCCTCGACCAGCTCGCGAAACTGGTATATTGTAATACATACATTGTCAGTAACCTCCTTCATACACTCGAGGCGTACGCAACAACAATCACACTGTCAGCGCTCTCATTTACAGTCATACAGTATACTACGCGAAAAGCAACCACTCAGCAAGCATATTCGATTGACAAATAATACATTCAATCAATCGTGGGATCTTACACTCTCTCTCTCTCTCTCTCTCTCTCTCTCTCTCTCTCTCTCTCTCTCGCGGCGATACCCTGGGCCCATAGCGCGACCGTAGAGCAGGATGAGCCCGGATACGCACGAGCTCAATCGAGCCTCCTAACTCGCCGAGCTCGATCCTCGCCTCGTCGAGCTAATTTGGAGAAGCGTGAACACATAGCGCGAGCGTGCGCTTATGTAACATCATTTGCAGAATAAACTTACGAGCAAGTGCGCTCTGTTTGCTCAGTTCTATAGCAACGCGAGAGATTCATTTACGCCTCCCTCTTCGCGTTGAGATGTTCTGCATCCAATCCCCCCAGCTCGCCGAGGAGAACCTGAGCAGCCGAGCGAAGCCCGGGTAAGGTTTTTGTGCACAAAACCCCTTTTGCGTTGCCGGTCACACAGCTAAGAGCGACCACGAAGGCTAGCAAGTGGCCATGTCACAATTTCTCCGAGTAGTAAAGATTTAGGATAGCCTGAATAAAAAAAATTTGAGCCGCTCTATCTCTCTGAGAATCACCCTCATATAAGTCCAGTTAATTCTGTAATGTTCAATTTATTTGCATGAGAAGTTTTCAATTCATGATTTTACACCCAAAAATCGGGTTGGGTACACAAAAATGAATTTGAGTTGAAAATGAATTGCAAATATAGTTCCTTCTTTTCATTCAAGTCAAAAGTTTTGATCCAATGCATTTATATTATAGTACTGAAATACTTCCTAGCCTCAAATTTTTACCTTTTTAAAGGGATCAAGAACGTTTCAAAAATCTCGAAGCTATGTGTCGATAACTTAAAATTACAGTTTCCTCTGTAACTATTGTTCTTTTAAAGTTAGACGAATTTCGTAAACGTAATTGTACATAAAAAAACAAAATTTATTTTCAAGCATGGATAAAAGTTTCAAAATATTAGTTTATTTTAATAATTAGCATAAACGAGTGGTGCCATCTTCTATCTTTCCTTAGCTGAAGGTTTTTTTTGCATTCTCCTACTAGTCTGGGCTGATCAACGCACACCAACGGTAGCAATGCGTGGCAGGCCAACATGTGTTCACCACCTTCTGAGAATACAGCACAGCTTACTATGCAGTAGCTACCTACGCATGTCCCCGACGAAACGCGCGATGCTAAGAGTATGGGCAGAAAAATTTGGGCATCAAATACTAGGGTGAAAAAATGGGTAGTGTTTCCGAAAATTTTATGAGGGTAAAGGGCGATCTCGGAGGCTGAACGTGAACAATTCATAATAATTCAAAATTTGCAAAATAAATACTTTATGAACAGATATATAATTCTACAGAAAAGGCTTATTTCAGCAGAATTTGAATGATAAAAATCGAATGGTAACTACCTGAGATTATTAGACTAGTTTGATAATCTTCACTTACAGACTGTGAATTGATAACAGTGAAAATGCTCCGATTTTCGTGATTCAAGTTTTGTAACTATAAGCAATCATTACACATGAACTGACGTAAGCCAAAAATTACCTTTGTTTAAAAATTGTTTATTTGAAAATTGAGAGTAGAATTTTTTTCTAATGCTGTCTTATATGGGTACCCGTACAGAGAGGACTAAGCCTTTTATGACATCAGTGGCAGACCCTTGGCTAGAGCGTTCTAATGAGGGTCACACCCGCTCACACCTAAGGGCACAACCTCTACAAATAAAATTTTTCCTTAAAATTTTTTAATTTTTCAATATTATGAATTTTTGTATAAAATATTATTCGTTTTTAAAATTTACTAATAATAAAAAAACTTGAATCATAAAAATCGGATGATTTCATATTAATTAATTTAGGCCAAGCGCCCTAGCTTTTTTGTGGACTTAAAAGTAGCTCGGCAACGGATACCGCGATTATATAGAGAAAGGGAAGCCCGTATACTTTTGGACACGAAATCTGTGCGGGAACGTTGTTTATTATTAATAATAAAATGCAAAAATGCATTTTTTTTTAGTTTTTTGCTTTTAACTCGTAAAATAAGAGATTAACGTAAAAAAGTAAAGAGAGAAAAGTTGTAGCTGATTAAATTGCGAAGAAATTCATATATTGAACGTCTCTATCCGATGAATGGACATGGAGGAAACCTCGGAAAACCATGGAAAACACCGCAAAATCGACGTTTTTTTTAAAAATTGAAAACTCAGCCATTTTTACACTTTTAAGGCTCAAATTTAGAGTGAAGGAAGGGCTTTATATCTACTTTCATGTTGCCAAAAAATGGAGCTCTGCGCCAATTACTTTTTGCATAATTGCAAATTGAATTTTTTATGTGCGATTTTAGTGCATTTTTGTGTGCGCGAGCACGAGAAATTGGGGAGTCCTACTGGAATTTGGAATACAGCGTTGAAAATTTTATGATTTGAACAACGAAGTGTATATTTTGGATTTGCGAAAAAAAGGTTTTGAATCGATGAAAAACGAACTGAAACGTGAGCGCAAACGGCCGTGCGCGCGGCAGTGGTGGCAGAGAAAGTGTATATAAATATACAAGCGCGCTACGACGCCGCGCGCTCGGCCGTTTTCGCTCACGTTTCAGTTCGTTTTTCATCTGTTCAAAACCCTTTTTTCGCAAATCTAAATAACTACATTTTCTTGTTCAAATCACTCCAGTTATTGGGGACATAAAAGTAGGTATAAAGCCTTTCCTTCATTTCAAATTTTAGCCTTAAAAGTTAAAAAATGGCTGAGTTTTCAATTTTTAAAAAAACGTCGATTTTGTGATGTTTTCCACGGTTTTCCGAGGTTTCCAAAAAACTAAAAAAAATGCATTTTTGCATCTTATTATTAATAATAAACAACGTTCCCGCACAGATTTCGTGTCCAAAAGTATACGGACTTCCCTTTCTCTATATAATCGCGGTATCCGTTGCCGGGCTACTTTTATGTCCACAAAAAAGCTAGGGCGCTTGGCCTAAATTAATTAATGTGAAATTATCCGATTTTTATGATTCAAGTTTTGTTATTATTAGTATATTTTAAAAACGAATAATATTTTATACAAAAATTCATAATATTGAAAAATTGAAAAACAAAACTTTGTGATTGTAATCATGAAAATCTGAGCACTCACTTTATCAAGTACTTACCAGTCGATTTTTGTCATTCAAATTCGGTTAGCCTTTTCTAGTTTTATAAATCGTATACATCTATTAAATTTTTTTGTTAGCCAACTTATTTATTCAAATTCGAATTTAATTTGAACGATCTAAATGAACCGTTATAAAAGGGACACTACGGCCTGCGATTCCGGCCTACCCACAGGTCAAGTAGTATAAACTTCCGCGCGGTCTAAGCGTTTGGTACCAGGTGGTGAACACGTGTACCAAGTTGCCGCTATCTTTTACTAAGAGCGTAGTACAGCTTGCAGCGAGTGGCTATGTACACTTATCTCCGGTGAAATGCACGATGCTGAAAGTGTGGGTAGAAAAAATTTGGCATGAAAATCTGTGGTGAAAAAATTCTTGCTCGGGCCGGTCGCGCGTGCTGTTCGAGCTGCATTACCGATCTTCCGGGAAGACTTGAGAAATGAAATTCTGCGCCTCCTGTTGCCTGTCACAGAAATAACATTTTTCCTCTTTCTTACCCTCTTCTTACCCCTCCGAAAGGTAAAAGCGGAAGAGTTTGTTTGCTACACGAAGATTCGGTTTTATTCTTTCATGCCGCTCGAAAACTTAATATTTTTGTGACTATTATATACCTTATATAAATTAGTTTACGGGTAAACTCGGTTTTTATGCGTTCTTTTCGTCAAATAACTTTCATAATGCATTTTCTCGGATGCATGGTACGAATGCAGTGCTTTTTATCGCCTAGCGGAGGAAAGCGGAACTTATTTTTTAATATTTTTTCAAAATTTTTTAAATATTGCAGTCATGCCGTAAATTTTACGTCTTTATGAATTATTTCCCAAATTTTCACAGCGATCATAACAATAGCCTCGGAGTGGTTTCGAATATACGAAATCACTGCTTTTTGAACGTTCTTGATCCCCTTCTGACTAATAGTAATACATAACAGTTAAAAACAGCGTTTAACAATTTAATTTTTTTTTAACAAATTTTCATGATGTGCATTTATGAAATATGAGACTTAAAAATTTCTAAAGCTTTCTGCGGTGAGGTTTTTGCCTCGCGTAAGAATAACTCTCATCTAATTATCGACGTTTCCAATCTTGTCGACTGTTAACGTAATCGCTTTCGAGTGACGTTGAGAATGGAGTCATCAAAGCTCTCGTTGTCGCTGAGTTTACCCTTGGCCAGGACATAGTCGCAGCTTTTGTAGTATTCATACCTCTTTGTATCCTTGCCCATCGTGATTAAGGGGTTATGACAGTGTTAAAATTTTGAAAATATTAATTTTTTTTTTATTCACTTTTTTCACAGTTAATTGTCCGTAGAATAAAGCCCTAAAGCCGTTTATTGCTAAAAAAATTTGCCTTGAAAATATCGACAAAAAACTGATAAATCTGTTTCAAGTAAATTTTTGAAAAATCGTTATTTTTAAATATTTTAATTAGGCCAAACTTGTGAAAAGGATTGTTCTACCACACTTTTTACAGAGTTATTTCATGAGAAATCTTACTGAAAATACGACTTAAAAACCGTTTTACAAACCGTTTTTTCTCATGAGTTATGAATGTATTTCCGTAAAATAAATAAAATCCGTAAAATTAACTTTTCTATGTGTAATTTTATGTTAATAAACTCAATGTGTAAAAGTAAAGGCATTCAACAAATTTGAATTTGCCACTCGACCAGGTTGTACCTCACAGCGTCCGGTCGAGAATGAAGATTACTGTTTGATCGGTATAGTAGAATTTTCTGTAAAGCAGCAGAAAGCAGCCAAACAGCTGTTTTTCATCCAAGACACTAGATCAGTGCAGTTAGTCTGCTAGCTGCTGTAACAATGCTTATAACCTCAGTGGTGTTGTAAAAGTGCAAGAGCTTCTGCAGAGTACAAAAATTTTTCAGATAAGTATTGGAAACTAATTAGTAATAATTGTGTTCATAATGACCTTTTTCTTTGTTGGTTTATTTTTTGCTTTTAGTTATACGGGTGCAAGCCAGCAAGATGGGAGTTTATAATGACTGTCTGGAGTATTATTTGGCATACTTTTTAACATATTGAAGTCTATATTTAATAATGGTAAGTATTGCATGTAATTGTAATTCATAAACATAACTTGATTATGAATAGCTAACGATAATTTTTATTTTATTTCCAGCTTCTAAATGCTATTATCACACAGCATGATATGCGCATACCACCAAATATACTTTATTGTATGTATATTTGAGTACCAAAAGCAAATCAAGGTATGCCATATAGTTTCTGTAAGTATAGCTGAGTTCATTTGTATGATTTACATTATAAACTTTAAATGCCTTTTACTCAAATTTAGTTTTTTCATGGTTTTCATGTACTTGCCGCAGCTTTCTGAAGGAACCGTAACATCAATCCGGATGAACCAAAGTGGAAAACCTTCCTTATGAGTACGGTCACAAACTGAGTGGAGCAAAATTGGTAAAAATAAGTTCAAAGTCAATGTTACGTATGTTTACATATGTAACATTCACTATAATTATTAATATTGTCAATATATGTTTAATTAATTATATTAATTTTGTGTTTTTCAGGAATCTGTTCCACTTATTCTGAGACCAGACTCATAAGGAAGATTTGGCACTTTGATTCATCAGAATTGATGGTACGGTTCCATCAGAACCATGCGGCAAGCAAATAAAAGTGATGAAAATCATGATTTTTGGTAAGCAATTCCTTTAATTGTTTTTAAATGTTACACTCACTTTTTGCATATTATTTATGCATAAAAGTGATGTATAATACTTGTATTTGAAAGCAAAAATATAGTTTTTAGAGCACCTATATATCTATTAATTTTTTACAACACTAACAATTTTTCGTTTTTTTCAGGTTTTAAAACTGTCATAACCCCTTAAATGGACATTCGCTTTGCTTGACGCACTTGCCCATCGAGCACAAAGCCGTGCTTACAGATCCAACCGGGTCTGCAGATGGCAGGCCGTTGGGAGACGGCTGGTGCATATTGCAACACTGAGGAAGATATAGCAGACGTTTCGGATTCTTATGACACCAGCCAATATCGGTAGAGCCAACACGTCCTTGATGCTTGAGCTTTATAGTGACGTCGTTGAAAACAAGCTTCGTCTCCAACGTGAGTTAATATTCCGTCCAGATTTTTATCTTTTTGTAATATCCTCCAACAATAGCAGTCTCCGCCTCTGCATACATTTCCCAATCGTAGCAAAACTTTGTCAGCAGAAATTTGCACTAGGGGAAGTAAGCGAGCTATGAGAGTAAAGCTTGCACCTGTCTGGCTTTTCCAACCCGATAGGAGCTAGTAACAAGAAGAAAAAAGTTTCTTAATTATCCACTTCGGCGAACTATCTTTCTACTAGGAATATCGCGTCTGGGTAACCATAGTGCCATATAGCCGCCTACACTAACTCCTGGACGGTCATCTTAGCTGAACTGCGACCTCGTGCAAGCGACGTTCAAGGCTACGACTCGTCAGGGTACTGCGGCAGGATTCGATTGTCCGGGATATTCGCGACTGACCTTTTCGTAGTGAACGTTCCACTCGCCTCAAAAGGCCATTTTTCAGTATATACATTTACGTATTCGCTCGTCACATCTACGTACGAGACAATCGTGGCCGCAGTACTTGTAAGCAAGTAGAATAAGTAGAGTTATAAGTTGGGTATGGTTAGAATGTCTTAAAAACTGTCTTAAACAAATTTCTTAACAAAACACAATCGGAACGTTTAAAAATTAATGTTTTTTACAAATTGATTTCCAATCACTGATCCTATTACTCTAATACCATTAGAAAGATATTGGAAAAATCTTTAAATCGAGGGTTTATTTTTTCTAGGTTTAATACGTGATAAGTTAAATATTAGCAAAAGAAAGAAAAAATAAGGTTTGGAATAAAAAATTGATGCGTCTCTTCGAGCCAAGTTGTTTATTTAAAAATGCCAAACGTTTCGGGATATTTTTATCCCCTCTTCAGTGGCTGTATAATCGTTTAAATACAAGGTTATATTACAATTATAATATTAAAAATAAGTGAAATTGAAAATTAGAAATATTGAAGTAATTACCTAATTTGCAAAACAACTTTCGTGTTTTACATTATTAGGAACGGACCAGAAAAAGGATAAAGCGCATATGGCGCTATAAATTTAAATTTAGAAAATTAAACCAATGTTTACAATAGAACTATTACAAAATTTAACTATAACTTACGGCCTAGGACTCGAGAATTTTATTAAAACAGAACGGATTCACCGGTGCCATAAGGTGGTAATGCGGCACCGGTCGAGGCAGGACATCAACTAATGTCTCGACGAAAATCGGGCAATATATATTGCGCAATACATACATTAGATGCTGTACCAATACTTAGAATTGTTATATAAAATATAATGCAAACCACATCGGCGATGGATACCTCGAGCTTCATCCGTATACCAAGAACGAATAACACAATAGAGGTGGCACGCTAATACTCAAGTAGCAGAGCGGGGGGCCCGCGCCGCATCGCAAGAAACGCTCCTGCCATGACTATATGACTATATAGTATACAGTATGGACGGCGCGTTGCCACGGCAACCCGGTCTCCCCGACCTCCCACTGGGCTGTTCCGCTCCGGCTCGCCAGCCAATCACTATTGAACATGTGTTGGCTGAGATGAAGAGAGCGCGAGGCGGTATGCCACCTCTCACTGCATGCTAAGATCCTGATACAGTCCGCTCGCCACCGAGCCTCCGCAATCACATTATTTACAATTAAAATTTATTCGGACTATTTTTTAGGTTTGATATAACATTTTTATAACTCGCTTTGAGGCGGCACGTATCCTCAGCCCTATTAAGTGTGCCATCGAAAAACTGAATATGTAGCATTTCTGAGAACCGTCTACGGAACATAGACGGTTCTCTATCTATTATTTTAATATTGTTAAAATCAAAATTGTGTCCTGTCTCCAATGCAAGAAAAGGGATCTTAATCTATGTTCCGTAGACGGTTCTCAGAAATGCTACATATTCAGTTTTTCGATGGCACACTTAATAGGGCTGAGGATACGTGCCGCCTCAAAGCGAGTTATAAAAATGTTATATCAAACCTAAAAAATAGTCCGAATAAATTTTAATTGTAAATAATGTGATTGCCGAGGCTCGGTGGCGAGCGGACTGTATCAGGATCTTAGCATGCAGTGAGAGGTGGCATACCGCCTCGCGCTCTCTTCATCTCAGCCAACACATGTTCAATAGTGGCAACGCGCCGTCCATACTGTATACTATATAGTCATATAGTCATGGCAGGAGCGTTTCTTGCGATGCGGCGAGGGCCCCCCGCTCTGCTACTTGAGTATTAGCGTGCCACCTCTATTGTGTTATTCGTTCTTGGTATACGGATGAAGCTCGAGGTATCCGTCGCCGATGTGGTTTGCATTATATTTTATATAACAATTCTAAGTATTGGTACATCATCTAATGTATGTATTGCGCAATATATATTGCCCAATTTTCGTCGAGACATTAGTTGATGTCCTGCCTCGACCGGTGCCGCATTACCACCTTATGGCACCGGTGAATCCGTTCTGTTTTAATAAAATTCTCGAGTCCTAGGTCGTAAGTTATAGTTAAATTTTGTAATAGTTCTATTGTAAACATTGGTTTAATTTTCTAAATTTAAATTTATAGCGCCATATGCGATTTATCCTTTTTCTGGTCCGTTCCTAATAATGTAAAACACGAAAGTTGTTTTGCAAATTAGGTAATTATTTCAATATTTCTAATTTTCAATTTCACTTATTTTTAATATTATAATTGTAATATAACCTTGTATTTAAACGATTATACAGCCACTGAAGAGGGGATAAAAATATCCCGAAACGTTTGGCATTTTTAAATAAACAACTTAGCTCGAAGAGACGCATCAATTTTTTATTCCACACTTTTCCATCATCGAGCGATAGAGTCATTATTAAACAAAAAATAAGGTTGTCTATCAAATTCAAAGTATAATAGGTCGCGCTGCTGGCTGAGGTGATAATGTCTATATACCACGTACAATTATACTTGCCATCGGGACACTACCATGCCCCTTGATATAATTGTTCTTTTTGGAAATTCATATAAAGATACAAAATTATTAACTTCAGAATATTGAACTACTACGCTTTCCTGAGGACCAACAAATTTTTGAATATAGTTAAAAAATACCAAAAATGTTAATTTCACCAATTTTGACCCTCTGTACCTCGAAGAGGCTGGATCGAAAAAATCTAAAAAAAATTGGGGAGTCGTATTTCTCCGAGTAGAAAAGATTTAGGATAGTTTGTATAACAAAAAACTTTAGCCGAACGACTTCATAGAGAATCACCCAAATAAAAAATATACAGAAATAATAAAAAAAGTACATACTCACTTTATTGTAATAGCATTATTAATACTTTATATTATTTGGTCCTAAAATATTTATTTTAACAAAATTAAGTTTTTTTACGCGAGGAATTTATGCCGATAGTGAAAGGGGAAGAGGAAGCGGTATCGAGAAAATCTGTCTCAGTATCCTTACAAGAATATTATTCTAAAATATATGTAAAAACATAAATATTATTATTCGAAAAATAAGTTTTCTTTTTTTATTTATAGTATACGAGTTCTATATTTATCTAGTTGGTAAGTAAAATATATGGTCATGCATTGCACTAGTTACAGTATTGCAAACTAGTATTGTCATGGCCACGACGTAATTGAGAAAAGATGAAGAATCGAGTGACAAATATCTAAGAGACTGTTTATTCTACGAGATAACAATCTTTTCTTATGAATGATCATTAGCAGGCGACTATTTTTATTAAATAAATAAGATGAACTGCATGGATCGGCTATAAATTTTTAAATATTAACCAAATCTAAGAATGCGACTCTATCCTCGTTATATAGCATGTATTTCTCATGTATATACCATGTATATAGATAGGTTAAGTTATATTTCTATTCGATATTTGTGACGTAACTGGCTCTGTTCATGGTTCACGAAAGACACAGGTATCATATTATATGATATATCTCTTTGACGCAGAATTTAGTATTTCGTTGCTAAATTACGATTTTTCTCGGAGCTTATGAATATTTATTATTAGGTAAAAGTAGAAAATAGAGTAGCTTATTCAAATCAAAGTTATATATATATTATATATATTATATATTATATCATAATCAAATTACCTGGAAGCTTCTTCTTATGAATTCATCATTTCCTTGAGATGTGACGCTAAAATCGAGTTGCCCATGCTTAGAATTATTCAAAAATGGATTATGCGGATTACCTAAAATTAAATTTATTTTTTTAAATGCATATAAAGTCTAAAATATTTTATTTCGTGCAGAAAAGTGTGCAAATTAATTATTATCCATATATGTTTAAATGCATGTATAAATGTATAATAATGCTACAAAAATTGTAATCTACTCTGACTTCGAAGATCGTATATAATATATACATAACTATTTTAACAATCAGTGCTTGTGTTAAGAAACGATCTAGTACCGACAGAATTTTTTATATTTAATTCGAGCCGCGTAGATTCTACGCAATTCACTAATTGAAATTCAGAATTTTTTCATAACACGTGCATAGAAAGGGCTCTTTTCGCTGCCTCAAAATACCATGGAAAGTTGAATTTTTCTATGCGGTGTCGGAGCGGGAGGTAATAGTATATTAGGCACCTAGAGAGGAAAAAACTTGGACAGTCCATATCTCGTGTAAATTGCCTCCCGAGCCGAAAGCGAGAATGGCAAACACGAAATATGGGCTATCCGAATTTACTCCCATGGAGCGTATACTATTTTTCCTCGCGATTAGCGCCGAAATTACGCACTATTCTCAAAGCTCCCGGGAGAGTATGTGGTACTTTCGGCGCAGTGCGAGGAGAAAATTTTTACCTCCCGCTGAGAGATATACATATGTATACATCCATACATACATATAATAAAAATATGATACCATATCCAAATATATATATATAATAAAATTTCAAAATTTTCTAAATTTTCAAAATTCTCAAAATTTTCAGAATTTTTTAAATTTTCAGTATGTGTGTGTATATATATATACATACTGAAAAATAAAAAAAAATATATATATACGAATAAATTTAAAATATATGCAAAAATTGGTTGTGTAATAGCCAATGTCGAAGAGCTTTGGTTGTTGCGTAAAGAGCCCTTCGATGTACTAATTATAAAAAGCACGGTACACAACAAGGATCGAATGACTTTTTCAGATTCAGATGATGATTTGAGCACTCGGATCGTATAACCCTCCTGTTATAACGAGAGAATAACTATTGTGTTCCATCCCTTAAACTAATCCTTCAAGCCCACTAATACTCACGTCCACCTTTAACCAGATGAAACATCACAATATACTATTTTCATTTTTTGGGAATTACTAATGTCTTTTCTTTCAGGTGATATAGTAGAGCTCGATACTCATTTATTAAATACGTTCTCATGAGAGATTGAGATAGCGAGGTCGGGTTTCAATATTTCAATTTTTTGTTGTATGAACTAAAAAGATATATTTGAGTGAGAGTTCGAAGAAAACTATCATTTTTTCGAATAAATTATGGCAATATGAAAATGACCAAAAGATGATTTAGTTTTAAACAATTGAGCGATGATGGAAGTTAATTTTGTTCTCGGAAATACATCTATCCTTTTGGAAATTCAATTGTAAACAATTTTCATGCCGAACTTTTCCTATTTAAGGGACAAACACATCTTAAGGTTGTTCTACACAGGGTGGGGGGATAAGCTTTTAGAAAATTTATTTCCACTGCAGTTTATTGAAAAATATAATATAATCTAATAGCAAGTAGTTACTTGGAACCAAGAACAATTTAAGGGGTTATGGAAGTGTTAAAATTTTGAAAATATCCATGTTTTTTATTCACTTTTTTCACAATTAATAGTCCGTAGAATTTGGTCCTGAAAGCCGTTGTTTGCTAAAAAAATTTACCTCAAAGATATCGACAAAAAACTGATAAATCTGTTTCAAGTAAATTTTTTAAAAATCGTGAATTTTAAATATGTTTGAAACGCCCCTCGCCTCCGCGCAACGGAGAATGAAAAGAAACGAGAGATTTTTATAAAAACTATATAAAAAATTATCTTGACTTTTTGTGGTCCGGGATACCGGGCGAATAAATATAGTATTTCGCGAATAAATTAAAGTAAAGTGATTCTAATGGTTACTTCTATATACAAGGACGTAATGCCTTGTATATATCCAGCAACATAAATTCTCCGGACTCAGGCGACTTGAATAGTTCGGCTGACCCCCCCCCCCCTTCCCAGACACATCTATTGTTCTGATAGGGGTTTGGTGTCCCCTGCTGATGTTGCCATTCCGATGTCGTCCGATGATTTTCTTGTGTCCGTTCTGTAAACGGTTGAGCTTCCACGTTCATCGGTGGTGTGTGTTGCGTGTTGTCATTCGACGTAGGGCCAGCCGTTAGGTTAATTGGTCGGAAATAATTCGAGTAATTACCCGCCGGTATTGACGAACGTTGGAACGGCGTTTACTGAGCCCTGTGTGGTATTGACGGTTCGCACGAGTTTTGCGAGGGCACGGCTTCTGACGTAAAGTACCTTTTTGAGTATGTGTCATTAAAGTTGACATGACGATTGGAGTTAGCCGATTGGGTGTTCGGCTGTTGTGAGAATTGTTTCTCTTTAGACAATAAGTCCTCCAGTCGGGCATTTTCTTCCATCAAGCTTTGCATAAAGTTGTCAGCTTTTTTAATTTTTTGCTCGTGCTTCTGCACAGTCGCTTGACGTTCTAAGATTTTCGTAAGCGCCTGCTCGTGTACCTTTAATGTGTGCGTCAGCGTTTTTTCCTGCATCTTAGCTATCTCTTTGTAATGATTAATATCATCTGCAATTGGGTTCGGTACGACATATATACAGCCGTTGAGTGAAGTCACAAACTTGCTGTTTCGTGTGTCCGGATTCGCTTCTGAGTTTTCGTTCAGATCCACCAATGCTCTACGCTCGGAATTATGCGAGCTATGTTGGCTTTGATCGTCTGAGTCTCGATCTTCGTCCGCTGTCGTCGGTATAAGTTCATGATTATTCATATACGAATTTCCGTACGATTGCCCAAGTGAGTTTTTTTGTCGTACAAAATTATTTGTCGTTACATTAATAACTTCGCTGTAGCTTGTCGATGGTAGATCAACTGGGTTACCTCTAACATCTAAAATATGTACCATATCTGAGTTGTTGCTGTGTCGTATAAAATTACTGAGGTCCGCGGGTAATGATTCTACGATATATCTGTCGCGTTGTGACATGCGCAGTCGACGTAACAATTTTGTTTCTGTCGGAATTACAGATTGTTCGAAATCCTCCGCGCTATATTCTCCCATGAGATATTTGTACAAGCGCAATTTATTATCATCGACTATACCGCTGTCTATTAGACCGATTTTCTCTAATGCGAATGATAATTCAGACGCCGTCAATTTCTCTAAATATAATATCGTAGCAACCGATTACTAATCATATGACCGGGAGTGAACAACTCGGATAGCGACATGTCTACAGCTGAGAAATTATTCATTCAGTATACAAGAACAACGTAAAAAAAATTTTGTACTTCACGTACAAAATTTTTTTATGCAGAGATGTTAAACGCGAGAAAAAAAACGAGTATAACGTTAGTCGTTAGGCAACTTAAATAACAACACGAAAAGAAAGGACAATATTAAAAACGGAATTAAAACTGTGTAATTCGAAAAATTATGCGCCCCGAATTTAAATGCGCAGGCGCTAAAAATCGATGCGTAATAATAATTTTCGAATACCGAAACAACATACAGGAAATAATTTACGAAATAATATAAATATCGAAAATCATGTATGAAAAATAGCTTTTAATACAATATTAAATAATATAATACGCAATAAATTGTACGGCTATAGTATATTGAGAGAGTCAGTCGGCAAATTCTAAGAACATGCGTACGAGAGTAAGCTGTGCGACTCGCACGGCCGTAATACTAGGCGTGCGTTTGTTGTGCTTACTGTCTCTCTCAAGTCACAGGCGAAGATCCCTGTACCTGCCCGGGCGGGCGACACTAGACAGTCGAGCTATGGCTCGGCGCGCGCAACGTAAACATACGTATCGTACGCAGCGGCAGTGTCTCTACCGCACGGCCGATCGGCCTTCGCTTGCCTATAGACGGGCTCTCGTGTGCTAGTGTCCGCTGGTGGTAGCTAGAACACAAATAAGTATATTAATACAGTTCGATACGGCATACGCCCGGAGAGGCGATAACGTGCGTAGCATATATGCGACCGTTATAGCCTAATAAAGAATAACTGAGCTGAAAATTGCGTGAGCGCTTAGCATAGACGTAATGCTATGCGTTTGCGACTTACTAAAATCTGTGTATTTTATTTATTATTATTATTTTAAAAAATCGCTTTTCCCTCTTAGACCACGTATTGAGTCTAAGGGTAGTCCAGCGTATAAGACAAAATGTGCGTTGAGTCTGACTTAGTGCAGAACGTTTGCATCTCGCTGTTTGAGGGTACTTAGAAAAAGTTTTAAGAATTTTAAATTAACTTTACTTTTATTATTATATAAAAAAACATAAAATAATAGCCGTATATGTGCGGCAAAGAACTTCGCTGTATCTCGCATTTATTCAGATTCCTGATGGGAGACTCAATGCTCCGCATTGAGGGCTATCCGAAGTGCCAGCGCTTCTCTGGGTGCTTCGCTAGCCAGGAGACATATTGCTCCTTCTAGCTCCAGCTCCGGTGGAGGAATAAATGCTCTTCCCGGAATGACGCGCTCTTGTATACAGGTGAGCGGAACTGCTCCGACGCTGAAGCAGTGAGTTACCCCCACCAGTCGTCCGAGCGCCAGTATCGGAAAGTGTCTATCCGGACACAGTCCGTAAAAAACGGACTCACAATCCGTGTGAATTCTTGGAAATTTCGTTATCTTTTATCTGGCCGTGCCTATTCCGTAGCCGTATTTATGCCGTTTTTTAGTCTGTGTCGTTTCCGTGGCCGTTTTTCTTCATTTTTTTGGTCCGTTTCCGTGCCGTTTCCGTTTCCGTAGCCGTGCCGTTTCCGTGCCGTTCCGTTTCCGTTTCCATGCCGATTCCGTGCAGTTTCCGTGTGGTCTCCGTTTCCGTGTGGTCTCCGTTTCCGTGCCGTTTCCGTGCAGTTTCCGTGTGGACTCCGTTTCCGTGCCGTTTCCGTGCCGTTTCCGTGTGGACTCCGTTTCCGTGCCGTTTCCGTGTGGTCTCCGTTTCCGTGGCCGTGCCGTTTTCGTTTCCGTGCCGTTTCCGTGTGGTCTCCGTTTCCGTGGCCGTGCTGTTTCCGTTTCCGTGCCGTGTCGTTTCCGTGCCGTTTCCGTTTCCGTGGCCGTGCCGTTTCCATGCCGTTGCCGTGGCCGTTCCGTGTCCGTGCAGTTTCCGTGCCGTTTCCGTGGCCGTGACGTTTCCGTTCCCGTGCCGTGTCGTTTCCGTGCCGTTTCCGTGGCCGTTCCGTTTTCGTTTCCGCGGCCGTTCCGTTTCCGTGCTGTTTCCGTGTGGTCTCCGTTTCTGTGCCGTTTCCGTGTCGTTTCCGTAGCCGTTCCGTTTCCATTTACGTGCCGTTTCCGTGGCCGTTCTGTTTCCGTTTACGTACCGTTTCCGTGGCCGTGCCGTGTCCGTGCCGTTTCCGTGTGGTCTCTGTTTCCGTGGCCGTGTCTGTTCCGTTTCCGTGCCTTTTCTGTTTTCGTTTCTCCGTTTCCCTGCCGTTTCCGTGGCCGTTCCGTTTCCGTTTATGTGCCGTTTCCGTTTCCGTGGCCGTGCAGATTCCGTGCCGTTTCCGTGTGGTCTCCGTTTCCCTGGCCGTGCCGTTTCCGTGTGGTCTCCGTTTCCCTGGCCGTGCCGTTTTCGTTTCCGTGCCGTGTCGTTTCCGTGCCGTTTCCGTTTCCGTGCCGTTTCCGTGGCCGTGTCTGTTCCGTTTCCGTGCCTTTTCTGTTTTCGTTTCGTTCCCGTGCCGTTTTCGTGGCCGTGCCGTCTCTATTCCGGTGATGTAGCCGTGCCGTTTACGTGCCGTTTCCGTTTTCGTGCCGTTTCCGTGTGGTCTCCGTTTTCGTGCCGTTTCCGTGTGGTCTCCGTTTCCGTGGCCGTGCCGTTTCCGTTTCCGTGGCCTTTCCATTTCCGTTTATGTGTCGATTCCGTGCCGTTTCCGTTTCCGTGGTCGTGCAGTTTCCGTGCCGTATCCGTGGCCGTGTCTGTTCCGTTTCCCTGCCTTTTCTGTTTTCGTTTCGTTGCCGTGCCGTCTCTATTCCGGTGATGTAGCCGTGCCGTTCACGTGCCGTTTCCGTGCCGCTTTAGGCAAATTAGGTAGATATAATTTTAAAATACACGTAGATTAATTACCAAATTCGGCTGTAAGGAACAATTTTGCAGGTTATTAGTATGGAAATGTAGACTTCAGATTTTACAAATGAATCTACTAAAAGTCTTTTTCTTGTTTTGTTACAAGGAGACCAGTTCTCTGCGCAGATCTTTTCTTCTAGTATAAATCAATGAAATACATTAGCGCGTTCGCACGTTATAACCTCAAACTTGGTGACATTTATGATATATTATGCAAAAGCATTCCCGCTCTCGTATTGCGGGACTCGGAAATATGATGTCCACAAATTTTTTAACTTATCACAAAGTTTCCTCTTGGAGGAAGCAAAAAATTTTCGTTGGAAACTGGTACCAGTATCGAATCGTATTTTTATATGCTACTAGTGTTACGCGAACTTTGGCGCTCTGCGACTACAAGTTCATTACCATTTTTTTAAAGCGGATTATTGTTTGTTAGGGTTAATACTCTATGTGGGAATTTTCGCAACGAAGTCAGACACCTGGAACTTTCCCAAAATGGCGCTCGAAAGGGCTGCCGACCCGTTACTCTGACGTAGGCGGTTTTGTGTTTGTCTTTACACCCACCCACCCGCTCTCTGTTCCGTTCCCACCCGCTTCCAGTTCCGTTTCCGTTTCCATGCCGTTTTCGTGCCGTGTCGTTTCCGTGCCGTTTCCGTGGCCGTTCCGTTTCTGATTCCGTGGCCGAACTGTTTCCGTTTACGTGCCGTTTCCGTACCGTTTCCGTTTCCATGGCCGTGCCGTTTCCGTACCGTTTCCGTTTCCATGGCCGTGCCGTTTCCGTGGCCGTTCCGTGTCCGTACATTTTCCGTGCCGTTTCCGTGGCCGTTCCGTTTCCGATTCCGTGTCGTTTGCGTGCTGTTTCCGTGTGGTCTCCGATTCCGTGCCGTTTGCGTTTGGTCTCCGTTTCCGTGGCCGTGCCGTTTCCGTGGCCGTTCCGTGTCCGTGCAGTTTCCGTGCCGTTTCTGTGTGGTCTCCGTTTCCGTGTGGTCTCCGTTTCCGTGCCGTTTCCGTTACCGTGGCCGTGCAGTTTACGTGCCGTTTCCGTGGCAGTTCCGTTTCCGTTTCCGTGCCGTTTCCGTGTGGTCTCCGCTTCCGTGCCGTTTCCATGTGGTCTCCGTTTCCATGGCCGTGCCGTTTCCGTTATAACAACGGCTTTCAGGACCATATTCTACAGACTATTAACTATGAAAAAAGTGAATAAAAAAGAACGGGTATTTTCAAAATTTTAACACTGTCATAACCCCTTAAGTGTATTCCTTTCTACTTTCCTTTAATGTACCTACAATATATCAATAAATTTCTAAATTCAATTAAAATTATTGTGCAAATCAGCAGTATTGGGGTAATCACATGCGCTTGCATTCTTAATAGAAGAACAATTAATTTCATTTACAATAATTAAATTAATTGTTAAATTAAACGTTTTAATTAAAAAAAAGCGCATTCACAGTTGCATCTAAGAAATTGAAATTGAGTCTAGTTATCGGTTCGATTATTCACTCAATATGTATAGTTTGAAATTTGGTTGCATAAAATTTTTTGTATAAGAAAAGTTAAGAATAGCATGTCTAAATTTTTATAATACAAAATTCTTCTCCTTCCTCAAGCATTTTTGTGTGAACCGAATTTCTTGTGAAGAGGTTATGGTCACAGACTTACCGATTCGGACTCTCACGATAGAGATGCGATAGAGACGGTGAAAACCTTAGGGTATCCCTGCAGCAATAAGAAGAATCCGTTCCAATGCGCCGTTCCGCCCAATACAAAAAATTCGATTCAAAACAGAGGAATCGAATGAAGCGCTGCGTAGAGCGATTCCGCACTATAGTCGGGTTCCCTGGGGGTTTTCATTACATTGTTTGTGCCACTAAAAATGTTATTGTTGGAATTAGTAGGTATTAGTGCACTGATAACTACCATAAAGTCTCTACAATTTACCTACCCCAGAACATTGTCAATATTGCAAAAAAGTTAAAAAATGTATTTTTTTCATGTGAAACATCTATTGGGACGGGGGGGGGGGTAAACAAAACAAGAAAAAGACTTTTAGTAGATTCATTTGTAAAATCTGAAGTCTACATTTCCATACTAATAACCTGCAAAATTGTTCCTTACAGCCGAATTTGGTAATTAATCTACGTATATTTTAAAATATCTACCTAGTTTGCCTAAAGCGGCACGGAAACGGCACGTAAACGGAAACGGTACGGAAACGGCACGTAAACGGAAACGGTACGGCCACGGAATCAGAAACGGAACGGCCACGGAAACGGCACGGAAACGACACGGCACGGAAACGGAAACGGCACGGCCACGGAAATGGAGACCACACGGAAACGGCACGGAAACGGAGACCACTCGGAAACTGCACGGAAACGGCATGGAAACGGAAACGGAACGGCACGGAAACGGCACGGCTTCGGAAACGGCACGGAAACGGAAACGGAACGGCCATGGAAATGGCACGGAAACGGACCAAAAAAATGAAGAAAAACGGCCACGGAAACGACACGGACTAAAAAACGGCATAAAAACGGCTACGGAATAGGCACGGCCAGATAAAAGATAACGGAATTTCCAAGAATTCACACGGATTGTGAGTCCGTTTTTTACGGATTGAGTGTCCGGATAGACACTTTCCCAGTATCGCTATAGATATACTGATACATGTAGAATCTTAATTTACATTTTTTATCGCTATAAATAATTAATTTTCGCAAAAATAAGAAGGTACGAATGTTTATCGATGTATAATTAACAATAAATAATGGTTTGTTGCTAATAACAAGCTCCGGAAAACAAAATAACTTGCATATAAATACGCCGGTCGCGAAACTTTAACTCTTTTGTTGCTATTTTTAGAATATTACTTAATTATTTGTCCTAAAACTTTACATGAGCCGAAAGCTGATGAACTAACGATCATGTACGTTACAAATTTATATGGCAAAAGTGCCTCAGAAAATAATATTTGGCATGTGAAATGTCTATTTCGTACTTATTTGACAAGTTTATATATAAAGTAAAACATATAATCTCGACTCCTGGGGCAAACTTAGCCGTGGGGCAAACTTAGCTCGTTTCTCGTGCACGCGCTGTGTTTTTCTGCAATCTTGCAACGATGTTTTTCGAATGAAAATTAACGAATCGCAACTGGGTTTTTTGCGTTTTACATACTTTTTTAATCGCAGAATCTCATACAAGCATTTATTTTTCGAAATTTACTATTTAGATAGTTGAAATGAACGTTGCAAGTTGACGACGTGTCCTGTACATTACATACGGCCAAGCGGCAGGCAAACTTGTAACTCAACTTAAAACCATAAAAAATTGTTTAATCGAATAATTTTAAGTTAATTTATGGAATAAATTAAAAAATTAAATTTTTTAATTGGGGATAGGGTCCGTGGACGTTGCATGTTAATTAGGCCAAACTTGTGGAAAGAATTCTTCTACCACACTTCTTACAGAGCAATTAACATGAGATATCTTACTGAAAATACGTCATAAAAACCGTTTTACAAACCGTTTTTTTTTCTCAAGAGTTATTAATTTATTTCAGTAAAATATAATAAAATCCGTAAAATTAATTTTTCTATGTGTGATTTTATGTTACTAAGCTCAATGTGTTAAAGTAAAGGCATTCAACAAATTTGAATTTGCCACCCGAACAGCGTCCGATTAAGAATGAAGATTACTATATGATCGGTATTGTAGAATTTTCTGTGAGACTTTGAAGCAGCGAAACAGCTGTTTTTAATCCAACCTTCAAGACACTATCTCAGTGCAGTTTGTCTGCTAGCTGCTGTAACAATGCTTATAATCTCAGTGGTGTTGTAAAAATGCAAGAACTTCTGCAGAGAAGTACAATTATTCAGATAAGTATTGGAAACTAATTAGTAATAATTGTGTTCATAATGAGCTTTTTCTTTGTTGGTTTATTTTTTACTTTTAGGTATACGGGTGCAAGCCAGCAAGATGGGAGTTTATATTGACTGTCTGGAGTATTATTTTGCATACTTTTTAACAACTTGAAATGTATATAATAATGGTAAGTATTGCATGTAACTGTAATTCATAAACATAACTTGATTATGAATGGCTAACGATAATTTTTATTTTATTTTAAGTTTCTAAATGCTATTATCATATAGCATGATGTGCGCGTACCATCAAATATACATTATTGTATGTATATTTGAATACAAAAAACTAAATCAATGTATGAAGGATAGTTTCTGTAAGTATAGTTGAGTTTATTTGTATCATTTTGTAATAAACCGCGAAAAATATATAATTAAAATTTAATATAAAGTCTCGGTCTAAGCAGATCAAATGTAATCCGATCTGTCCGGCGACTGTTTTCTGGATAATTATAAGTATCAAAAGCAGCCACCCCAAATAAGGCAGGGCCAATCACAAATTGTCAGCGAATCTTCCGATGTCCATGAAGATCGCGAGTGATACGTGAATTACGTTATACCAAAAATAACCACCACTATAGGCAAGCCATGCATTCAGATCGGAAAACCGACACGTGCAGATTCTATACGACAATAGGGGAAGGTAAAAGCTTAAATAGCGCTGGAGGAAGAGCGCTGTAGCTGAGTCAATCATCGAGTTTTCAAGAGCAAGGGCGAAGCTCTGTCCGTGACTCACTCACCTATCCAAGCCATTGCCACATACGGGGAGCCTCCACCTACGAGACGTCCACCGCTGATTTCACATCATCCGACAATACGGAAGAACGAGGAAGACGAGGGGACCGTCAACCCCGAAGCAAGACGCTGCATCTTGCAACAGCCCGACAGTAGGCCAAGCCGTCTATTTCTGGGAATATTACTGGAGCATCGAGGAAACTACTCGACGCCTCATCGAGCTGCACGCACGACCATCTGCTTATATACATATATACACACAAACACCCACGCATTTAAGGTACCATTCTCTTTCTGTTCGCGACGCGTTCATTCACACTCACGTTTGTCTAACACCGAGTGATAAGCGAAAAGGTAATCTCGAAATCCCGCTCTCCTACCCGGTAGGCCACGACCGTGAATACGGTAGCCAAAGGGGAGATTTATTTGTGTGCTTATAATATGCAATAAATGTATTATTTATACTGAACAACCGAGCATACAATTCTTTTACTTCAAACCATCACATTTAATAATAATAAATATATAGTTGTGAGCGTCACTATTCAGACGTAACAATTTGCATTATAAACTTTAAATAACTTTTACTCAGATTTAGATTTTTCATGATTTTTGTCTACTTACCACAGCATTCTGAAGGAACCATACCATCAATCCTGATGCGCCAAAGTGGAAAATCTTCCTTATGAGTATTTTCTCACAAACTGAGTGGAGCATAATTAGCAAAAGTAAGTTAAAAGTGAATAATTTTGTGTTTTTTAGAAATCCCTTCTACTTAATTTGTGAGGACACTCATAAGGAACATTTTCCACTTTGTTTCATCAGGATTGATGGTACAGTTCCTTCAGAAAGCTGCGGCAAGTCCAGAAACATGATGAAAAATCATGCTTTTTGGTAAGTAAATACCTTTAATTGTTATCAAGTATTACACCCACTTAATGCACATTTCCAATGCATAAAAGTGGTGTATAATACTTATATTTTGAAAGAAAAATATAGTTTTTAGAGCACTTACATATATATTAATTTTTTATTAGACTAATAATTTTTCCTTTTTTTTTCAGGATTTAACACTGTCATAACCACTTAATTGAAACCGTTTGAGTCTTCCTGTACCTTAATAATGCTCATCAAACAAAGAATTTACAAAAACACTGTAATCTTTTTTGGTTTTTACGTGAACAATTGCATTTTGTGTTTCGACAATAAATGTTTTCACCAAAACTCCAACGGTAATTGAAGATTCCAGTATTTTTGCAAATCTTTTGTTTAATGAGTATCATTAAATCATTAAAAATGTTATCAACTTTTGAATAATCATAAAAACATTATGCAAATTTTATATGTACCACATGACATGTCTTCGAAATCTTCGAACGACCAAATCATGAATTTTAAGGACCGCAGAATTTCTCTGTATTTGAACATCAATGGACACTTCTTTTATAATTGATCTAGTTTAAATACATAAGAATTCGGGCCTCAGGGAACTGTGTTACGTCTGAATAGCGACGCTCACAACTATATATTTATTATTAGAAGTAGCGATGGTTTATAACAGAGTATGTTTATACTCGGTTGTTCAGTTAATAAAATTAATTTATTGCGTATTACAAATGTATATGTAATTCTCTCCTTTGGCTACCGTCACGGTCAAGGCCTACCGGTTACTAGAGCGGGATTTGGAGATTACCTTTCGTTTATTACTCTGTGTTAAGTAACGCGAGTGTGAATGAACGCGGTGCGAACAGAAAAAGAACAGTACCTTGTATGTGCGTGCATATGTGTGTATGAGGAGATGAATGTGCGTGAGGCTGTAGACTTCCAAAAATGGAGCTTCGAATCGACGGTCTCTTTTAATTTTTCTCGTTCCTCCAAGTTGCTGGATAGAGTGACGTTGCGATGCGTCGGCCTAGTAGCGGTCGTCTCATATGGTGGTATTAATGTTGCGACGAAGTGAATTCGTCGCTGATCCGCGCAGAAGGCGCTCCCCTAGTGCCAACTAATATTTGCCTTTTTGCAAATATTAATGCCCATTGTTTGTGTATTCGAGTGACGACGGATCGAGCCGGAGGGCAGCATGCAAGACGAAGAAGGAAGAGAGAAGCGAAGAGAGCAAGAAGTGACAACAGCGCGTGTAAGAGAGAGTGCAATGTACCGGGTATGGTGTGAAGCCAGTACGCGGAATTGTAAGACTGCTGCGACAGGCGAAGCGAGTATTGTCGAAACGCGTATTAGCGCCGGACCATCGATAGCTAGTTAGGGAGAGGGGGAGAGGAATTAGTAGGAACTTGGTGGATACTCGCATAAGTCTGAGACAAACTGCGATCGGCCGGAGGAGAGGGGTGTTAAAAGATTGACGTTGATTGACTGATCGACAGTATCGAGGGACGGATAACTTGGCGCGCGCGGCGACAATGGGCAGTATGAGGCCGAGCTTCATAGTGAGTAGACGTGCGACGAGGTACGGAACTTTTTCCCGAATTTCCTTGTGACAAAACGTGCTTGCGAAACGACGTGACGCGTGCGGGCGAGGAGATAGGCAGGCTTGAGAGGAATCCAGAGTCAAGTCAGAACGGGCGAGAGCCAGCTACGAGGAACCGGAGGTGCCATAGAATCAACCACCTGCGTGGACCGAACTAACCTGAAAGACGAGAAGGCCGAGGTTAGAGTCGATCCCGTCGAGGGGGAGAAGTCGCCGAGAGGTCGGACAACAGGGCACTTGCCGGAGACATCGTCGAGAGCTACACGCCGGACTGCACGAAGACATCATAAGTTCGCTTACCAGGTCTTGTAGGCGGTAAAAGGTCAGAAGCGTCGCGAGAGTGTATGATCGGAGAAGTGTGCGAGATCGCGCTGCCGAGAAGTAGAAAGAAAGAGAGTGAGCGTTTGAGAGAGTGAAAGAAGTGCGACTCGGGCATTAGAGACGGAGAGCGAGCGATGGAAGGAAGCGAGTATCTGTGTGCATGACAACGGGCCTTCGAGAGATTGTGCGTGAAAGAGAGGCTTCGATTAGGCCACGCGCTTTGCGTTGCCCGCGTGTGCGGGAAATAGTCGTGGGAATCCGCGCCTTTGTGCCTGTCATAGCGTCACGCGGCCGCGGCCGGCAGGCGTGCGATTCTCCGAACACCGCCGAGCGCGGCGGTCTGTTCAGAGTCGGAGAAGGGGGGGGGGGAGACGAAGCGAGGCGACGGAGAGACGAGTGCGCGTGCAAGTACGAATAGAGTGTGTGAGAGAGAGAATGAGAGTGGGAGAGAGAATGAGTGACGCGTGGACGAGTGAGTCCCCGTCCACAGCGGGAGCCGGAGGAGAAGCCGAGAGGCGCGGGGCTGGTGAGATAGAGTGAGAGCGCGTGAGAAAAAAAGAGAGCGAATGAACGAATGCAAGCGCGTGTGAATTGTTAACCAAGAGTGTCTCATCACCGTGTTTGCCGAATTCGACGAATAAATAATTCAATCCAAACAGAGTGTGTGTGTGATTAATAAAATATCCTGAGCAACCAGATCAATCGCGAATCAGGAGTTCCTTGCTAACCTCCTCCGAGATCGGATAATAGAAATAATAGTGTGTAGTCGTCGGGACAACTGAGCCAGAGAAAACGTTTCTCCGAGCAGTTTTCGACAACATTACAAAGCTTTGATAGAGGAAGTAGGTTACGGGCAGAGTCTCTTCTCAATATGCCTTTCGGTTCCGCCTTGCTGCGCAACATCTTTCGCATGAGTTTTCCTGTTCAAGTTTATGGCTTTCCGATAGTGGTGGCTAGTTTAGGGTGCAGCTGTTTCCACGTCTGCGCCTACTTTTTCCGCGGAAATCCGAAGAAGCTCACCGTCAATTTATGATAAGCACGTCACTCAGAAGCCTTCTTTGGGGTGGCTGTTCTTAATGCATATAATTATCTCGGATTCTCGGAAAAATAGTCATCGGATAGATCGGATGACATTTGATCTGCCGAGATCGATACGTTATATAAAAAATTCGTTTTGAGCCTTTCACGGTTTATTACAACTGTACAGAATAGTTTTTGGAACATCGTACTAATGTAGTTATCGTAGTAATGTTACTGTTGGAACTAGTATTAGTGCACTGAAAATTACCACACAATCTTCACAATTTAGCTGCAAATAAAGTTAATAAATGCACTTTTTTGTTGAACATTTGTAATTTTTTATACATACAAAATATAAAATATTTTAAATTTCATGTTTGGAAGGTTATGAAATCATAGAATAAATGGTCAAGCAGTATTTATTATTTGCAAAGTATAGTTAAAGAAGCAGTGTACACTGCCGAGTAAGGTAGCCATAAAGTGCACAATCTAAAAATATTCCTAGAATTTATAATAAAATCTACTGGTGTACTAATAAAATTTACTAGACTGACGAGTTTTTCTTTCAATATTGTAATTATTGAGGTAATTTTTGCATACCCGTAGAAAATCAAAATTATAACTAGAGAGGGCGCCACCTTCCTGGACTCTGTCCTCTTTCGTGAGACGTCCGATTACACAACCACGTCAGTCTGCGCCAAAAGTTAATATAAGTAGCAGGGGCTGGGCGGCTACTATACCAGGGCGGGTTCTGAGACACTAAATACCGACCGTCGGTAAGGTAGATTCCTGCGCTCAGGTCTACTGTTTTACCAACATCCCCCAGCCCCATGCACTGTTTTATCCCCCAGCCCTGCCCTGTTTTATCGCCATGCCCTGTTTTATCGTCGTGCCCTGTTTTATCGAGCCCCACAGCCCCTGCCCTGTTTTATCCCCCTGCCCCACAGCCCCTGCCCTGTTTTAACACCCTGCCCGACAGCCCTGTTTTATCACTCTATTTTATCTCCCTACCCTGTTTTATTCCCCTGCTCTGAGCCCCACAACCCTGTTTTACCGAACCCTCCAGCCCTGTTTTATTGATTTGAGGAGGAGGCGGAGGAGGAAGGGTGATAAATAAGAAAGATTTATTTTTTCATTTATGGTTTTTATTCAAAAAATTTACAGTCAAAGTTTCTTGAAAGCTAGGATTAACATATGCATTCAGTTTTTCGTTGTCGTTGTTGTGAAGTGGCTCGTACCCCTGTTTGTTCGGGAATGACTTATTATTGGTTGAGTACATATTAGTAAACTTTTTCCAAACAGAATCTTTCGTTTTCTGATCATTAGAGGTATTATTATCAAACTTGCTATAAACATCCTTTTCAGGAATAGAGTTTGTATTTGCAGAATATTTATCCATGTTGACTTATTTATTTTTTATTTCAAGCAATAGTTTGTTAATCGTCTCAATATTATTGGCAAGTGTTCTCAATTTTTCATCAATCTCATCTCTATGTAACTCAACTATTTCATCTAATTGAGATATTTCAGTTTTTAAATCAGATTTTACAGTTTGAGTAACACTGTGCAGAGTCTTGAAATTTACAGCATCGTTTAGTTCTTTAGGATCTGCTACGTTGCATAATCTCTTGTCTTCTAAACTATCTAAAGTTTTTTCATTCAATTTTTCCGATTCGATGAGAAATTGAGTTGTTTGTACAAACTTTTCAAACTCTTCAGCATAGTATGAATTTTGAAATTTTGCGTACATATCATAAAGTAAGGAATACTGATTATTTGAAATGTCAAGATTGAGATTTCCGTATGGATAACTCTGAGAGTTGAGAAAGAGTTTTACATTATTAATATTAGAGTGATCGAATAAGCTAGTATTGATTGTTTTGCTTCCTTTTCTCGCTGTTTGGAAGCCAAGAATAATTAAGCGTGGTTTCTCCAATTGATTTGATGTTTTTACTGTCCAAACATGTTGTCTTATTGTCGGAAGAACTGGATACTCGTATAGCTCCTACGAGCGGAAACTCATAGGAATAGGTGTATCTTTTTGAATGTAATTGAATAATTGTATTTTTCGTCGATCTGATAGTACCACGTAAGGCATAAGCCACTCTATACGATCGATTTCAATTTTAAAATTTTCGTAAGCAGCTGCCGCTCCCTGCGCTGCTGTAGATTCTTGTACTACAGCATTCAAATCATTTTTTGATCTTGTAAGAGTAAGTTCATGCTTAACATTAACTACAATTTTCTGATAATCTTCAGCGAAACCAAAAATCATTGATAGTGGCACTGTGATATCAAAGTTTCCATTAGCATCGGTTATTTTTTCTAATTCTGAAATGTTAGTCCAGCCTGAATTTTTAAGATGCGTAAGCTGACTTGCTGAAAAAGAGGTATAGCCTTTCATCAAGGTTGTTATTGTAACGTTCTTGCAACGATCAATCTCAATAGCATTCATCTCATATCGGATTTCCTCAAAAAGATGACTAATGGCATTGTTTACAAATTTAGTATTTGTTAGAGCAGCACCATTCACTTTGGTAATTTTACCAGAAATGTGTAGAGAACTTTTAGATGATAGTACACACAAATTTTAATGCTGAATTGCTATTCGAATTTCATCACTTTGATTAAATGCGTGTGAGGTGTATGGTTGATGAGCATGCACTTCATAATGTGAGGCAGACTCATCAAAGCTAACTGGAGCTTGTACATTAAGAATCGCCTTCATCTTTCACACAACAGATAAACGTACAAGTTATTTTTTCAATATTTTTTTTCTTCCCTGTTTTCCTCCGCCACGCTGCTGCACTGTGAGACCAAAACTTTGAAGAAACTTTTGATTTTGTTGTGTTAGTCGTTTGATTGCTCGTTACGGACTGACTGTCTTCTGCCATACTGAGTCGTTAATATAGCTTTTCGTAGCATTGAAAACAATACCCATTTCAAGTGCTTTTAAGATGTAAACGAATCGTAATAATTTCTCCTCGAAGATTAATCAAATCACCATCTTGATCTTCTATACGTAGTTGCAAATGATCAATTACTTTTATTGATACTGGTAAGTATATTATTTGTTTAAGAACTTTAATAATCTTGTAGCCAGCGGGTACAGCTGGGAAAAATTCATGTATTGTATGAACTTTTTGTTGATTTATGTATGCTCCTGTTGTAATGTTACATTCGACTCCCAAGGCGTTTACTTTAAGAATAGCTACAGGTAAGTCTGAATAGTGACTTACATTACGTTTCAAAATTCTTGGAGTGAAACCCAGTACACGAGCTATAGAGCCTTTTGGTCGAAAATCTATTTCATGAGTGCACTCAATCAAACAGCGTAGTGTATTATTATTCGGCTTTATACTAATTTTTATACCTCGAGAAATCCTTGCAGCGTTCGCTCAATATCTTCAATTTCATAGCTATCACTGGGAATCTCAATAATTTCATGACCAACATAAAACTTGTTAGAGTTTACATCAACATTCGGTATAGAATTAAAAGTGAGTAATTCAACAAGTCCAAGACTATGGTTTATCCTGATCCAATTCTATTAGAGGAAAATAGTGAGTTTCGAGAACTGAGGTGGTGCCTGAAAGGCTGAGTGTTATTGACTCGACAACCATCTTGGTAATACTAATTCCAAAGCTCACTTCTTTTTATACAGACAAAAATTATCTTTGCGATTGAGCTGATTACAGAGAAATTTTAGACAAAGATGACCGCAGATGAATGTTGAAAATTCTTGATATCTTTGATAATTGTACTTGACTTGAGAAACTTTCCAATAGTTCATAAGATCAAGAGGTGGTTGTAAATCTCCAAAGCTATCAAAGCATACAACTTCTTTACCATTTTTTCGATAAGCTACCCAATGTGTGCCAGATCCACTTGCATCATCTAGATTTATGATTGCTGATTCTTTCACACGACAGCCATTGAAAGGTAAAGCATTTCGCATAAAAACTCCTCGAAAATTTGCTATTTTCATTAATTTCGAGAAGTGGATTAAATCATAGTCTGTGAGTGCACGCTTGGGTAATTTTATTTCAACGAAGTTTTTTTTTCCTCCCACTTTGTTTCATCCTTTACTTTTCAGACAAATACCAAAACCTTTGTGATAGGGTTTTAAAAACAGTCCTTTACCAAGTATCAGTTTTTCAACATTTTCATTATGTGTCTTTTGCTCTTCCATTTGTTTCTTAGCAGCGTTTGCCCTATTTATTGCTTGAGCAATTCCAGCAGCTCCTCCTGCAAGTGAACCGACTGCACTAAGATAGCAAAAGTGGAATAAGTGCAGGAAGAAAGTCACCTATTTTGCTGGAAATCGGTAATATGCGTGGAAAGATAACTTTACTTTTTCCACCAACTCTTTTCACATGCTCTCGAGCATTCTTTAACGTTTTTTTAATGATGCAGCGAGAATCATTGCCAGAAATGACAGATTTTGATAGAGTTTTCAACAAATTTTTTAGAGTCATCTTTTTCTTGCTCTTTGACCTTCTCTTTTTAACTCCAGCACCACGAATACCCATACGAAACTTTGATTTCAACTTCATAGCACTGGCTACAGTTAAAACTGATGCTTTTTCTTTGAAACCAGCGTCTTTAGAATTTACTCTATTCCACGCTTTTTCAGTCAAAATTTTATCTGCAATGTTTCTCTCTTGAACGTTATCTCGATTCTTCGAATAGGCAATGTCGTGTTCCTTACAAGCAGCGACTAGAGGATTGATGCCAGGATCACCACGAGCTAAACATTTTGCTAACTTAGCACCAGGACCACAGTACTCATAACCACGTAGGTGAAGTTCAACAGGCAATTTGTTTATCAACGTATTCACTAATCCTGAACCACGCTTTCTTGGCATGATGCTTTCACAAAAACAGCTCATGCGAGACTAACTGTAAAAAACTATAAATGCCCTTTATTTATACTGCAGCAGGTTAGTTGCAGCATGCAATTTTGAGAGGCACGATGGATCTAAGACAGCAGACTGCAAAACTGACAGTAATCAATTTTGATCTCTTGACGTCACAACAACAGCAGAAAACCCACCGTCAAGGAAAATTGTTACCTAACAGTATAAGAGAAGTATTTTGTGGACCATCAAATTGTGGAAAAACGAACGCTCTCATCTCTAATCATTCATCCTAATGGATTGAAATTTGAAAATATTTATGTGTACTCAAAGTCTCTGAACCAGCCAAAATATAAATTTTTGGAGAAACTTTTGGAGCCACTGGATGGTATTGAATACTTTTCGTTTGGCGAACATGATCTTGTCGTATCGCCCGATGAAGCTATAGCAAATTCAATTTTCATATTTGATGATATTGCCTGTGAAAAACAAGATAATGTTAAAGCTTTTTATTGCATGGGTAGACATAAATATGTAGATTATTTTTATTTGTGTCAATCGTATGCACAAGTACCGAAACATTTAGTGCGTGACAATGTCAACTTGTTGGTAATTTTTCGTCAAGATGATATGAATTTGAAACATGTTTATAATGACCATGTTAAAATCGGCATGTCATATCAACATTTTAAGGATATTTGTTCAATATGTTGGAATGATGGTAATCACAGCTTTCTCATTATTGACAAAGATCGTAATATAGATGACGGTCGCTACAGAAAAGGCTTTGATCAATTTGTAATAAATATACAGAATATGGAAAAAGTTTAGCACTGTATTGTGAAATTTGAAACTATCAAAATGACGGATTTTCATCAGCAAACAGCAATTTTCCGTGAAGTTGAGAAAGCTGGAAACACTGAAAAGAAAGTATGATACATTAAAATTGCAAAATTTGGAAGTGGAAAAAACTTTGAGTGACTCGTTCCAGCCAATCGTGAAACCACTGGAAAAGCTTGTTGATGCCACTGAAAATAGAATAAAACAAGAAATAAATTTATCGTCTAGTCCAATCAAGAAAGAGATGAGAAAAAAGAGAAGAATTAAAAAACTTGAGGGTAGTACTTCAAACAGTGATGATGCTGATGATTATGAAGGTAATGATTTTCATGAATCATCTTTTGAGTCCGCTCTTGAGTATTCAGCAGATTAGCTAGAAAAAACTTTTGTAAAAGCAGATGACAAAACAGTTGATGAAAATGAGAAAATGTTACTTAGTGGAGACATAAAATCTTTAGATACAGTATACGGAGTGCGGAAAATGCGAGATGATTTACTATGGATTGGAGATGATTTTAAATGATACTAATGCTTACAAAAAGTTCTATAAAGCAAATGAGAGTGTTCGTGAAACAACGAGTAGAAAATATGTAAATTATATAAGTAAAATTCTAAAGCTTCGTCAAGGTAAAATTGGAACAAGCTTGTACAAAGTCGCTCAAAGATACACTCATACGGATTACCGCTACTGGGATGATCCAAACGAGCTTGTAGATCGTCTAAGATTACTTATAGCTGAAACATCTGCTGGTAATAACAATCATGTAAATGAAATTCAAGCAATTATAGAGGAGCTTCGTGAGGCAGGAATTAATAGTTCAATATCAAAATGAGCATTGATGTGTTTGGACGTCAGCTGCTAGTCCAAGCAGAGTCATCGCGAGGACCGCCTGGAGTAGGATTCAAGCTTACTAGTGATGGAAATTTTGATTTAGATAATCGAGTACTGTGCAACGTAGGTAATTCTACTGAACAAACTGATGCTGTAAATTTAAAGTCAGCGAAAAAATTGGTTAATCATAGAACGGACAAACTTCTTAAAGATTTCCAAGAAATTGAAAGTAACTTGAACGATAAAATTAAAAAAATTGAATCTGATATTGCTAAAATAAACAACATACTATCAGATTTGCAAGAGAAGACTCATAGACAAAATGAAGGCAAAATTAGTGGATGAACTGCATAAGCCTGCAAGGCGTAATTATCCACGTCGCTTATTCATCACTAAAGATATTGATGAAACTTGGCAGGCGGATCTTGTTGAAATGATTCCATATGCCAAGCAGAATAAAGGTTTTAAATACCTACTCATAGTAATTGATACATTTTTGAAGTACGCTTGGACTATGCCATTCAAAGAAAAAACTGGGAAATGTGTAGCTGAAGCTATGAAGTCCATACTTTTGCAAAAAAAAGTACCCAAGAATTTTCAGACAGATTGAGGAAAAGAATTTTACAATAAAGATTTTGAAAAACTAATGAAAAGTTATAAAATCCACTTGTATTCTACATACAGTGATCTTAAAGCATCAATTTGTGAACATTTTAATCGCACTCTGAAAACTAAAATGTGGAAATTGGTTAGTCTACAAGGTACATACAAATGGCTAGACAGTTTACAGGATTTAACTTTGCAGTATAATAATAGCCGTCATCGAACAATAGGACTGAAGCCTGTAGAAGTTAATAAAGACAAAGTTAATCCAATAATGAATCGAATGAAAAAGTCAAACAAAAATCTTTATAAACGAGCTAAATTTAAAATTGAAGATCGTGTACGTATAAGCAGAATTAAGGGTGTTTTTGATAAAGGTTATACACCGAATTGGTCAACTGAAGTCTTCACAATAACAAAAGTTTCAAATACAAGACCCTACACCTATCATCTGAAGGATTACCAAGACAAGTCAATAGCTGGAGGATTCTATGAAGAGGAACTTCTCAAGACTAAATATCCTGATGTATACTTAATTGAAACAATTTTGAAAAAAATGGTAATAGAATTTATGTAAAATGGTTAGGTTTTAACAATTCTCACAACAGTTGGATAAATAAAAATGACATGTAAATACAAATAAACTGCATTTATTCATTTATTTCCTTAATTTTCTTCAATAGTACAGGTGTTATAAAAAAGTATTTGCTTGATTGATTCTTCTCTTGAAACGTGCTCGATCTCGCGCTACCTGCTCCCACTTTCCACATCGAGCTTCATGATGAGCAAATCTCCAAGTATGTATAATCTGAATAGTCGGCTCTTCTTTAAATCGCACACACTTTTTACTGAAATTAGATGCATCTAATTTAAACGATGTATAAAAATATTTAATTTATTTGCAAACTTACCCATCTTTTGTTATTTTATAATGGCCCCAAGCAAGTGTGTCAGTGTCATTATCTTGAAGAAATCTCTTATCATCATAAGGATTAAGTGCAACCTTCTTTTATCTCAAAGTCTCAACCTTGTGAAGTTTCGATCTGATCACATACTGCTTTCAACTCTGAATGCATGCATTTTTAAGCAATCCAAGTAGTCATTGAATCTGTCCATTGCACTCATCCTTCATTAGTCCAACAACTTTTTTATTAACACGTGGCATATTAGACATATGTCTGTAGGATAATCAGATGTATCAAACTTGTCAATATTTTGTTTCACATCTTTATAACAATCATTGCATTTAATGGCGTATATGAGGCTATCAGTATCTGTATATAATAATTTACAATTATCCTTATACATTTTTCGCATATAGTTGTAATGAAAATCATACATCTTTGAGAGACCTAGAACTGTAAGTCCAATATAAATTGGCTTATTCATTAGTATATCCGTTTTATTCATTTGTATTGCTACTAAATTTTCGTTAAATATTGAACTGCTGTGAAAGTTTGGACTTGAAATTTGAGCCTCAACACCATATCTTCGTTCATATTTACTTATAAGCTTTACTGAAACTCTTTTTCTAATATTTTCCATAGTCTTACCAAACACTGCATTATTCATTAACTTGAAAAAATTCTTTTCAAATTCATTTTTCGCAACTGATCTGAGACTGCTGTTTAAATCTATGTATGATTTTAGTCATTTTGATTGCTTGAATTTTAGAATTCTATGGATCTTGGGAAGCTGTTAGCCATTTAAGAAAGCTTGTTTTAAGGCTACATAGTGAATCACATAATTTCTCTTAGATCGTAGAGTAGCCAAAAATTTTTCTTGCATACTACCTGGCGGTTTTGCATGTTCAGGACAGACGGCAAATCACTATGATTGTTATGTATATTTCTTGGATAATCTAAATCAACTTCGAGAATAAAACCGTAGGAATCATTAAGATGAGTACTCCATAAATTAAAATCATTTAAATTTTCAAGCCATTCAAACTCATCGTATGGAAGACTTTGTGAAAGACTATGCCCGTACAAATTATTTGCATCTAAATAAATTAGAAACTGATTTACCCTTACTAGCGTTATATTTTTTGAGCATGCACTTGTGATGAAATGATGCATAACGATTTGAGCATTGGCTTAAACCACCTCTGATTCCACGCTCTACAAAAAGAACCATGTCAATATCGGTTAAGAGCTTTAATTTTATTCCAGTATGTTTGAGTATTGCATTCCAAGAGAAACCAGGAGTAGTATAATAATGAGCAGAATCGAGACTCTAGACTCTTATACTTTGATCTCGAAAATTTTTCAAAAACATCAGTTAAAAGTAAGACGTCAGTTTTCATGTAGAGATCTGAGTATTCACAAGCGTTTTCACATTAAATGTTTTCCATACATTTTTGGCACGTTCATAATCTTCATCGGATATATGCGAGTCACTGAGCTTACTGAAAAATCATCTTTTTCAGGTAATTTACACTCTTCTAGTTTTTTCCATGAGTCAATGTACTCGTAAGGTAAAACTCCTTATTTGTCAACAAATTAATTGTTCATTGTTGAGATGATGAAATTCTTTCTTTACAATTTTATAGTCTAGCAGATATGATGCCAGTTTTTCTAATGAAGAAGGCATGAATCGAAAAGAGTCTAAAAATCTAAATTTGATGTTAGTTGATGCTTTGTAAAAGAAATATATTTCTTTTTTGTTGATTTGAGACGTCAGATATGATAAAATGATCATCGTAACCACTTAAGTTGTGAAACACAATTGGTATTATTTCGAATCTTGATAGTTCAAATTGCATGCATTATATGCAGGTCCTCGATACTTTCCAGTCAGATGGCAGTGATCACGCACTTTCACATCATCATTTAAATTTTTTTTACAAATGTGGTATATTTTTGAATTACAATACTCTGTTATTTCAGCCTGAGATAAAGTTGACATCGGTAAAGGATTATTATATAAAGAAGTTATTTGTTCTGTTACGTCTGAACATGTATATACAATTTCTTAATTCGCAATGGTTCCAAGGGAAATAAATAAAAGACTCTGGTATACGTTATGTGAAAAGTATATATGTATATATTTATCCATTCATTTACTAAACATGAATTTACAGTAATTGACCCTTGCTTTGCGATCGTTGTACGATCGCATTACCGGGTGAGGGGTCGGAAAATACGAGACCAGTATAGAAATGAAAGACTCAGATATTTTAGTAAGAGAAAAGTACCTTGCTACTCTCGGTGTGTTGTATGTGTACGTGTATATCTATATCTATGTATATGTAGAAGTCGATGCTGGATGCTGCGCTCGGTAATCTCCCGCTGTGAGGTCTTCCTTCGTAGAGAGAGAGAGTATACGGCGCCGCCGCGTCTGGGCCTTTTACAGGTATTCGGTCGGTCCGTTCTATGCTACCGT
>JACCIB010000416.1:0-156781 GCA_018906965.1 Philotrypesis tridentata
TGCGAGGGGTGTAGGTGACATCTTTTTTAAAAACAGATGCGCGCTATAAGTATCTATTAATTGGGACGGGTCCCCTCAGTGTTCAGCTAGCTCTAGAACCGATCACATCGAATAGTATATATTGTGCTCGTACAGTGACGTTTTACCGAGACAATGGCTCAGGCGATGCTGGTGAAAAGAACTACCATCGGTTTTCCCAATGGAGGCGAAAAAAACAAAGCTTATCATGATGGAGGCGCCGAAGGAACGTAAAGCATCGCCCATGCATGTGCTGTCAACCGTGTATTCGTTAAATAGTTCGGGCACGAAAAAAAATTTGTGTTGGTCTATTCTAACAACGACGATGCAAGACGTCTTCACATCCAACGATTCGGCTTATCAACAAAACCAATCTTCATACGGCCAGACCTTAAGCTCATCCGCATGGACAGTGCTGATAAATAACCTCGAAAAATAACGCAGTATTTCGACTCGGATTCTCCCGTCTATCCCTCCGATATATCGTTGGATAATGAGAACGCTACTGCGCTTCACTACGTCTTACGCGTAAAGTCAATTTACTTTTGCAAAAAGTACACCGATTTTGAGGATAAAAATAAGAAAAGTTTCTCAACCGGCTGTGGTGACAAAAATTACCTTTCAAGGATTGAAGAGTGCGATTGTATTTGTTGGACGAGCGCTATCGCCGCTTAGAGCGTATCGGAGCATTGGGCCAACAAGTGTAAAGAGTTTATTCAAAAGAACTTTCGTTTTTTGTTAAAAAGTCGTATATCTTTGCCAACAATAGCGACGTTATTATTAAAACAATAATAAAAAAAAATTCGCGAGATATTCACGAAACTGTATTAAACTATTTGATGCATCAAAAAGACTCTTATTTTTAAATTACTACTACGATATTTTGTATCTTAAATTAACTACCATGCATATAAAATTGTACAAAATTGTCTTCTTAAATTATGTGAAAAATTGTGAATGTAAAATTTTTTTTGAATAAAAACGAAATTTATCCTAAAGTGTAAAGCGCATTTATTTTCGTAGAGTTATTTATCCCTCATCCTTAATGGGGCGCTACCTATTTTCACTCGGCAGAAGGCCACAAATGACTCATTTTTCCGAACCGGCGCTAGACCGGAGGGTGTACGCTTTTGTACAGCAGCAGAGTTCGAACGGTAACCTGTATACCTGTATCCGAGGGCATTGACAGCTATTTCAGACTGCTGCTGGTTTAAAGAATGTCACCGTTGCAGCCACCACCGCTTCGAGTACCAGGGCCAGTCATGTGTTTTTCGAATTACATTAGCTTTCTCTTTGTCTTGTACAAAAAGCACACCGCCGCCTGCCGGTCGTGTTAATGCTCCAATGGGAAATATTTTTTATTTAACAGAAAATTAGGGATTTCAATCATCAAATAGAAAATAAGTCTTCTTTATAAAAAATTCATCAGAAAATAAGCGAATTGGTATGGGTGGGAATAAAGGAGTTGTTCTTGGACGGGAAAATAATATTTGAGTTTTTCAAAAAATTACATATATTCACACATTAATAAAAATATACAAAATTTTTAGGGATACAAATGTTTAAGAATTGCCATCCGCGCTACATGTTTTAAATTATCGGTCTTGTTACATAAATACTCTCTATTACGAGGTTCTTTAAAAATTAAACACCCGTTTCTTTTAATTATGATTAGGTTTGAAAAAATTTCTATAGCATTAATTAATATCATTATTTTTAATATAATAACTTTCGTATTCGAATAACCTGCTTAAATAAAAATTTTTCTCGTTGTCTGCTATCCCGTTGAACATAGAGTTTAGCAAATCGTTCTCTCTAAAGAACGAATTTTTTGCATTACGGTACAGCGCCCACATGTGATACTGAAAAAATAATAATTATTTAGATAAATATTTAGATAAATAACATATTAAAAATACATGTGAGGATTCTTACCGGGATTTGACCGGCGAAAAACGCTTTCGTTATTTTACGGGGGTATTCAGATTGTCTCTTTTTATTGCCCAGCTATTCTGAAACTAAAAATTATATTTTAACTTATAAATTGTCATTTGTATTTGGGCGTATAAGTAAAAAATATACTTACTTTGTCATATATTTCGCGGTCTGTAGAGCGTTTTCCTTCTGGCACTGCTCCCCGGGTAAATAACTCCGCTGCAATGGTTGGGAGTGATTCCCAGACCTCCTCGCGCAAGCGGGCCATCTCCTCCTCGGTAAATATGCTCTCCCGACATTTTTTTTTTGAAATAATGAAAACTTTTTCTCGGAGATTCAAAAACTTGCGTTCGAAAAGACGGACACTTTGAGACTGCCGGAGATTCAACAAGTCTGTATTTCGAAGGTCTAGGAAGACACAGCCCCTGGTTCGAGATGCTATATAGCTATATAGCCAAAGCCTCAGCGCACTGCTGTATAGATATAGTCATAGTAGGCTATACTGGTATAGCAAACACGGCGTGGGCCGTACAACACGGATGGGCAAGACCCCTTCGCGTGGAGGCTACCTGCGTCGGGAAAAAGAGCTGACTCTAGGCGCGGGGGGCCCTTGCAGCGCTCGGTACAGGTGAAAAGGCGCCTACGTTTTCCGAAAGTTTTTTAGAGAAAGTTATTTGCACAAGATGACGGCGGCTTTGCTTTTTATGACGGTGGACCTCTGGAGAGGACGAATATTTGCCAGCGCGTGATTTTCTGCCGTGTTCTTGTCAGAGCCACATCGCCCTCCTGAGGAATTTGAAAAACCATCATAAGCAGCATCATGTACGGATACAGAACACCCATACATAAAAATACTTACAATCGTTATTGTAAGTATTTTTAATTAAGAATATATATATTTTATATTTTATTATTATAATTAAATTATTTTGTTCTGTTTTTTAGTTTGAAAATTGGGTTTGTCGGCGGACCGACCGCCGGATCGCAAGGGAGAGAAATAATCGTGTGCGAGACGGTGTAAACCAGCCCAATTCGACGCCTGGGGGTTGAATGAGTTATTACAATACACGCGGACAAGTTATACTAGTCAAAATAATGTCGAAATTATAATGGAAGTGTTTAGCGAGATGTATTTTTAAAAACTATTACATTGTAACCATAGGGCGGGTCCGCCCCTCGCGAGAGCCACCCCACAGAGGGTCGTCTATTTCTGTAATACCAGTTATATTTTTTATTTTATGGCTTTTTATATATGTATACATAATATTTTTTTAATTTTTCGCACAATATAATTTAATTATTCCAAAAGGGTTTTTTTCATTGCGTTTAAACCCACATATAACTCTAACCGTTCCATAATCCCTATAACTCTCTCTCTCCTAACGTCTCAGCATCTCTCTCTCTCTCTCCTCTCTCTCTCGCAGAGTTTCTCTCTCCCACACACACACACACACAGCATCGAGCCGATGCTCTCGGCCCCTCGGGTCGCTTCGGTCCCCCCTCGGCTAGCGCAGCATCGACCAGCTTCGCACCCCGTCGGAGACTTGAGAATTTTCTCGACGCTCTCTCTCTCTCTCTCTCCGGACTCTCTCTCTCTCTCTCCCACGCACAGTCTCCCACATGCACACACACACACACACACACGCACACAGCATCGAGCCGATGCTCTCGACCCCTCGGGTCGCTTCGCTCCCCCTCGGCTAGCGCCGTTCCCCGCGCCTCGCTCCCCTCGGCTAGCGCCGTCCCCCTCGGCCAGCTTCGCTCCCCCTCGGCTAGCGCCGTTTCCCGCACCTCACTCCCCTCGGCTAGCGCCGTTCCCCTCGGCCAGCTTCGCTCCCCCTCGGCTAGCTTCGGTCGGGGACTTTGAAAATTTTCGTCTGCGCTCTACTCTCTCTCTCTCTCGGCTCTCTCTGCGCATGCGTCGGGTATAACGCGCGCCGATCGATATTTTTTCCAGGCGCCCCCACTCTCTCACTTTCGGGACTTGGAAAATTATTCGACTCTCTCTCGGCTCTCTCTGCGCATGCGTCGGGTATAGCGCCCCCGATCAATATTTTTTCCAGACACCCCCACTCTCTCGCTTTCGGGACTTGGAAAATTTTTCGACTCTCTCTCGGCTCTCTCTGCGCACGCGTCGTTTATATCGTACCTCTCGGCTTTTCCCGTTCCAGACACCCCCTATTACGGGGCTCCTGACTAGAGTAGATGTCTGTATATATAGATATACTCGGGTATAACAGACCTGCAGCTATGTATAGATATACTCTCTTTGTTTCGGGACTTTGAAAATTTTCGACTCTGGCGCTATAAGTTCTCTCTCTCTCTCTCTCTCTCTCGCACCCCGATCGCTGTTAAAAAACGATTAAAAAGGGTATTGTTTTGAATGCTAAAAACTATATTAACACCTCAGTATGGCCGAAGACAGTCAGTACCCAACGAGTGATCAATCGAGTAACACAATAAAATCAAACGTTTCATCAAAAAAATCTTGATCTCACTAATAGCTGATACTTGCGCCGCCTAAAATGGATAAGCGGAAAAAAAGCTTCTCGGAGAGACGGCAGGAGAGGAGCGTCAACGTCTCGTCAAGTCGGAACAATTGAATCAAAAAACTTCTGTTTCATACCAAGAAGTGGCTGGGATGAATAAGCACAAAGATTCGAAAACACAAAAATCTGGCTTTGAAGATTCATTCGCAAGTTATAGAAGTCGCCCAGCTAAAACCAATACTGATTTAATTAATTTCAAAGATTAGCTTTGACTTGTTTGGACGACATTTGAATACCTATACCGTGTATAAAAATAAGGTCAATAAATGTAATTTTTAAAAATTTAATTTTTATTATTATCCGTATCCAACAACCGTTCCTTTATTCCGACCATACCCTATTTTGCCTGCTCTCATCGCGCTATACTCTCTCTCTCCCCCACGCACAGACTCCCACCCGGGCGGCGGCGCGGAGTCAGCGCTCGTCACCGCGGGGCCAGGCTCCCACCCGGGCGGCGGCGGCGGCGCGGAGTCAGGCTGGCCCCCGGCTAACCCTTCCGCGGAGTCTGGCTGACCCCCCGGCTAACCCTTCCGCGGGGCCGCCACCCTCTCCGCCACCCTCTCCGCGAGTCCGGCCGCCCCATCTGCCGTCGTTTATATCGCACCCCTCGCCGTGACGTCACTGGCGCCAGTCGGCGCCATCTCCCTTGTCGACGGTGGCGGGGTATAACCCACCCCTACTACTGGCGTGTAAAAAACTTTGATTTTTTCAAGTCTCCCGTACGAAAGTGTCGCATTTCGACGCTTGTAAATTCGTTATCGGAAACTTAAAACCGTTTCCGAGCAGTGAATCTTTGCTGAGACCTTCCCTGTTGTATTAATAACGCACCTGCAAAATTTTAGCACGAAATTTTGGGTTGTTTGGTAACGGCGAGCAAAAAACTTTGATTTTTTCAAGTCTCCCGTATGAAAGTGTCGCATTTCGACGCTTCTTAATTCGTTATCGGAAACTTAAAATTTTTTCCAAGCAGGGAAACTTTGCACAGGCGTCCCGCGTAAAAATAGAAAGTATTGGCAAGATATTGCCAATGCATTGGACACTTCAATGGCCAATATATTGCAAATATATTGGGACAGCAGTAGTAGGGGCTGCGCGGCTACGACCCCAAGCGGGTACGGCACCACTTTTTACCGACCATGAGTAAAACATTTCTGCATTACCGGCCAATTGGTAAAACAGGATTCCTGCAATACCCCCTGTTTTATCGGCACGCCCACTAGCCCCATTGCAGACCCCAGCGAGCTGCCCAGGCCCCATCGAACTGTTTGCTACCCTGTTTTATTGTCCCAGCGAGTACCACTCTCCCTTTGGCTGTGTGTATAGAGCATACAACAGCTTTGCTGCATCGTCTCTCTAATGCATAGCTACATCTCCTAGCCATGTAAAACCTGCACAGTATACGTGTAGAAGACTCGAAAAGCAAGATCCGTTGATTAAGCTCGCGAGCCCCAAGGCCAAATTCGTGTGGGGGGGAAGTAGAGCAAAACGCATTCGACGCTCTAAAGCAGCAGATGTACAAAGAGCCGATCTTACAAGCACCAAAACTCGATGAGCCCTTCATAATTGCTACAGATGCGAGCGATACATGTTGGGCGCAATCCTTAGTTAGGGCACGCTAGGACAGGACCTACCTTGCGCGTTCGCTTCCAGAGTACTAAAGGGCAGCGAACTTAAATACCCAACGTACGACAAGGAGTTACTCGCGATCGTTTTTGCGAAAGAACAATTCCGGTATTATATATACGGGCGAAAATTCACAATCGTTACCGACCACGAAGCCCTTAAACATTTTCATACAACAAAAAAATCCGACATAAGGTTCAATCGATTGAAGGCAGCAATGGTCGGATACCATTTTGATATCGTGTACAGACCCGCGGAGAAAAACGTGCACGCAGACGCGATATCTCGCAATCTAGTGATCGAACCGGGAGAAGAAAATCCCGAGCCCCCTCGTCTCGAATTGTACGCGCTTGCCGACAAGCAAATCGAGGAAGCGCCGGACGAGGAAGCAAATGCGCCGCCCGGAAGAATTTACAGGACGCGCGTGGTGAGACACAAGGGTGAATCGAAAACTAAACACACGGTATCGGACTCGGAGTCTGAGGGCGAGCTGGCCAAAAAGAGACGCGAAAAACCGGCTCTCGTGTATGAAAATGGAGAATTTTTCACACCTCGTTTGGCCCCTCCGCCCTCCTCCCCTCAGCCCCCCCTCAGGAGGTCAGCTTCATGGGTCGAGGAGAGTGTGAAGGGTGGTGGTTAATAACTGTAGTAATAAGTGGACGGTGTAGGGATAGGTTGAGTAATGGTCGCGATTGAAGTCATAAGTGAAAGGTTTGGTTGTGAAAATTATGGTTAGTATCATAAGCGGAATGTGTAGATTATAATTGGAGTCGGAAGACATGATCAGAGATAGTGATAACTGTAATCAGAAAGTCATAGATGTAGGAGATAGGTAGAGATTATGTGCAGAGGGTGGAGTTCGCGATTCTATTTATAAATGGACGTTGTAGGGATAGCTGGAGAAGAAGGACATGATTGAATGCAATAGATGGATGATAGAGGTGCTCGGTATAAGGTGGATTTCAGAGCTAGAAATGGCAGGTGTTGAGTAGAGGCCGTGTAGGATAATAAGTTGATCGGAAGTTCATGGCTAGATGCAATACATGGAGGCTGAAAGTCATGGGTGATAGGTGGTGGTCAGAAGTCATGATTGGAGTCATAAGTCGAAGGGAAAAGTGACACGCTGAGTAGGAGAACTGGATTGCCAATAACAAATGGACAGTGGAGGTGCTAATTAGTCGGTACGCTTCATTAGACGACATTATAGGTGGTGCGGTTTGAGGTTACGAGTAAAGGTGCTAGGTGGTGCGTGGAATTCATATGTGGAGGTGATAGGTCTAGTCAGAAAGTGTGAACATATTTACAAATTATGCGTAAAGGGTGATGGTTATGACTGTAGCAATGGAGTGTATGTGGTTCACGTAGATAGTGTAGGAGATAGGTGGAGTGTGGAAGTCACGATTGGAGTTATAAGTGGAAGGTATAAGTGATAAGTAAAAAATGAGGAGATAATTGTAGGGAATAGGTGTTCGTTAGAAACTACGAGTGAAGGTGGTAAGTGGTGGTGAACGTTATGGATGAAAGTTGTAAGTGGTAGGTCAATTAGCTAGAAGGACGGTAGACTTTATGGGTCGAGATAGGATGTGGAGGTAACAGGAGAATAAGAAGTTCATAGGTCGAGGTATAAGTAAAGATTAAAATATTCTGGGGTCGAGGGTCGAGGGTCAAGGTTGTAGATGATCGGTAGTGGATACAAATTATCGGTGAAGGTGACAGGTACTTGGTAGACTTCATGTTGGAAATGATCGTTAATAGGTGGTTTAGAGCTGGAAATGACAGGCGAAGCTTTAGGCGAAGCTGTGGGTGTGGGTAATAGATCAATGTTAGGAGTCATGATTAGACGTAATAGTGGGAGGCTAGAGGTCGTGATTGGAGGCGATAGATGGATGGTGGAAATGATAGGTGGAGAGTCAAGAAGATAAGGTTGGTGTAATAAGTGGACCGTTACGTAATAAATTCGGGTGATAGGTGGAGAACATACGCAGAGAATAATAATTTTAGTTGAAAGTCATAGGTAAAGGGTATATTTTATGATTTAATCGGCCTCATGGGTCGAGATTATAGGTGATGTGAGTGAGGTGCTAATAGCTGAGAGACGGTGGAGTTTATGGGTAGATGTAGGTGGATGAAAAGGTCATGGGTCAAGGTGATAGGTAAAGGTTTGAAGTGTTGAGTAGAGCTGATACATAGGGGTTGTGTGTGGTCGCTTACATTACCAAAATAACAGCTGAAATAATGGGGGTTGGCGAGCGGATCGAGCAGGGGGGTACCCCCTACTATACATATATATAAAAAAAAGCAAAAGAAAATTCACGTTGTTTGAAAAATATAACACTGTGTATGAAAACATCGCCTGTCGTCTGCGGGAAAACAACGTACACTAAATTATATCTATATCGTCTGCAGAAAAATAACGTACACTTAAGTATACCTATATAGCCCAGAATGACGTAATTACTACGTCACCGGATATCCGTCGAACAATTCTTTTCCCGCTTCAAGAATTGAGGTGCCCGAACTTTCTCTTTAGAATATCTTCCGATCGAAGCAATTTCACAAAATGTGACCCTGATGTGATTTTATTACTTTCGTCGCAAGCTTTCATTTAAGTGCTCTTATGTCAGAAACGAAGCTGTCACTACGAAGAAAACCTACGCTTAGGTTGCCCTGTGGCAAGTTTAAAGTATAATAGGGTCTGGCTAGCGCCCGACGGCGGCGTACGTACTGAAGTACTTATACTTGCCATCGTGACGCTACCGCACCCCTTGATTTCTTTCTTTTATTTTTTTGAGGCCTGCCTGCATACAGATCTCCATTGTAACAATTTGCAGTGCAGAGCCTGTATTCAAAAATCAATTTTTACTCGAGTAGAGCGATAGATTCATTTTATTCTATATAATAACAATAATGACTAAATAAATCTTTGATGTACAACTCAACCGTCAATTATTATGGAAACATACACACACATTGTAGATAAAAATTTAAACCATTATAATGTTAAAAATATTAAGTAGGTTCGACGTAATCGGCGATTAAAAAAAAATTGTTATCTCGGCTCCTATTTGTCCGATTTATATTTTTTATATGAAAATTCATAGTTTTTTACACACTTTACGATGGATTTTACCGCGTTTCTCTAGCTTTAAAATTGGCTGAGATACAAACCCAGAAATGGACATTTATTGCTAAAAATGTTGTTAAATGTTAATTCGAAGAAAAGTTCGTTTTAGCGTTTATTAAGTATGCCATAAGCTAGCTATTGCAGGTGGTCGCATCGATTTATTCTTATATGCGACAAATAGAGATGCATTTGATATAATAGAATAACAATTTTGCAATCAGCCACCATTTTAACTTAGCGAGTTCGGGCAAGCATCTTTATATAGTATGATCTATCAAGACCTTTTGAGTGAAAGTTCGATAAAATATAATTATTTTTGCATAAGCTATGCCCATATAGCATCCAACACTCTGGGAATATTGCTGGAATGTTGCTTTGGTAAGTAAAGTAGGATCAATTATGTTGCGGGAAGGTTACGTAACTAGCTGGCCACAGTCAGGCAACATTGCTGCGAAGTGGAATGTCCGATTTAATATTACATTGATTCGATCAGTATTCCAGACCCATCCGTGGAAAGTAATATTATAGTAATATTGTAGGAAGCTTATTCAACATTTACAGAACATTAATATGTTATAAATTTTTTTTTCGATTTTTTCGAAAAAATGTTTTCCCTATTGAAATAATACAGCAATGTTATGGTAACATTGCATAATGTTATCACATCGTTACTGGAATATAATATCTTACAAAGGGATCAAAGGAAAATGGGTAAAAGAAATTTCTCCGGTCGGGATTTGAACCCAACTCCTTTCGTTCAGTAGACTCGCTCGTTATCCACTGTTTTTGTTTTGTTGTTGTCAAATAATTTTGAACCTAGGTTATATTTTGAAGGTCCTCGTTTATATCTCATTTTAACCTACACATTAACTTCAATGACAACAACAAAACAATAGCTCAGTGGATAACGTGCGAGTCTACTGAGCGAAAGGAGTTGGGTTCAAATCCCGACCGGAGAAATTTTTTTTAACCATTTTTCTTTGATCCCTTTGTAAGATATTATATTCCAGTAATGTTGTGATAACGTTGTGCAATGTTACCATAACATTGCTGTATTATTTCAATAGGGACGAAATTTTTTCGAAAAAATCGATAAAAAATATATAATATATTAATGTTCTGGGAATGTTGAATAAGCTTACTACAATATTACTGTAATATTACTTTCCACGGATGGGTATGGAATACCGATCGAATCGATGTAATATTAAAACGGACATTCGACTTCGCAGCAATGTTGCCTGACCGTGGCCAGCTGGTTACGTAACCTTCCCGCAACATAATTGATCCTACTTTACTTACCAAAGCAACATTCCAGCAATATTCCCAGAGTGTTGGGTGCTATATGGGTGGCAACATGAAAGAAAAAACTTTTTTTTTAATTAAACAATTTAGCGATGAAAAACGTCAATTTCGCACTCGGGAATACATGTACCTTGTAGCAAATTCAATTGTGAACAATTTTTATGCTCGACTTTTTCATGTACAATTAATAATAAAAAAACTACAAATGAAAAACCGAAAAAAAATTCATTTTTGAACTTTATTTTGCAATAATGACAATGTTCCGGGGCAGCTGCGAGGTAGAAAATTTTAGGTCATCATCAGTACAGTAACAGCTACCAGATCCAACAATAAAATTGTGCATAGCACGAACTTCCAAAAATTTTCCTATACGGTACCAGGACTCTCGGACTATCATCCAAGACTGGTTTTGACACTTTTAACTTTGAAATGCATAAAAGAAATAACAAAAATAATTCTTTAAATTTTAATAATTTGCATAAAAATATAAATTTAAAACCAATGTGAAAGGTATATATTTACTTCTTCCTCTGAGACGACATTTTCATTTTCATTAGATGTATCTTTGTCAATAAATGTATTTTGGCAAAATTTTTCACGGATTTCTACTTCTGGCTCAACTAGTTCGGAAGGTGAAGATTGATTACTCATTTCAATATTTTCTGGAGATAAAATGTCTCTAACTGTAATTGAACTTAAATGTTAAAAAAAAGTCAAAATACAATAATAATCAAATGATTATAATGTATTATTTACCTGCAAGATTTCCAGATTCAATAAGAGATATTTTGCCTTTTAAATAATCAATAGGTTTCAACAGAAAAACTTTTTTTACTGCAACATCCATTGAACTAAGTAATTTTATAACAGAATCTGAGAAGATGTCAAATATATCAGTCATTTCTTTAAGAAAGTTAGTGACTTTTTGAGCCTGTTTTTTACTCTTAGTTTTTCTTGCTTGGTCAAAAGATTCAGAGTCTTTTTTAATAATTTTTCACTCGATTTTCGAACATTAGTCTTTGAAGAACTTTTCAATTCGACGGTAAATATGCTTTATCAAATTCAGAAATCATGCTATCTATTATATTCGATAGTTGAAATTCTTGTTGATCAGAAGATATTTTTAATCTTTGATATGTCACGGACTTAAGCCGTGGCAGCTCTGGTGTCTCGGTCGACGATGCGCTAAATGCATCGTCAGCAAGAGACACCACCGCCGACTGTTGCCAGGCGCAAAAGGTACAGAGCATGCTCTTTTGGGTCTGGTACCACTCGCCTACGAGCGGCGGTGTCTCAGAGCAAGCGGGCAGACTACGGTCGACTCTCGACTGGTTCGGAGCTAATTTGACATCAATAAAGTTATCTCACACAAAAACGTCTTACTGGGATTTCTAGTTCGCCCAAAGGCAGAACCCCGTTAATATCCGTAACAGATAATTATAAGCCAAACTTTCTAAACATATATTCAGTGGGATAGACAGCCTGCAAACAAATAATTTATAATTAATCATCCAGTTAATAATCATTAATAATTAATAAAAATTTCCTATGAAATTATCAATGTATTTCATAAAAATTTCCTATGAAATTATCAATGTATTTCATAAAAATTTTCTACGAATAAAAATGTCTTAGAATTAGTCAAAGAATATTCTTAAATTTTTACAGATTGATCCGGTACAATTTTTGATACTTCGAAAAAACCAAAAATCGAAATTTCACAAAATGACCCGAAAAAAATTCTAATATAAATCAAGAGCATTCTTTGATAAATTCATTTCTGTACTTCCCAAAATTTTTTAAAAGCATGTAGTTTTTGAGGGAAAATTTGAATCAAACGCCCACAAAAACTTTGTTACAGAATTTGTTCTCAAAATCTAGAAGCTTTTAAAGAATTATGGAAAGAATAAAAATATCTTAAAATTCATTAAATTTCAATTAATTTCAATTACTTTCTTAAATTTCAATTTTTTCAGATTTTTTTAAGGACGTTTTTCGAATTGTCGATTTTGTGACTTTTCGAAAAGTTAAAAATTACTAATGAATTATTAGTTAATTAAATAATTCTTTATTTTGTCGAAATCTCGAAATGTAAGTCAGTGGTTGCAGCCGTGATATTACCGCAAAAACGTTACGACCGCCGACGGCCGAGTGTCGCGAGTCGTGTAACCTCGTATGAAGAAGTGTGTAGATGAAAGCGACCGCGAGTGGACCATCGACGCGAATAATGCACCAAAAACATTTTCCAACTCCGATCCAAAAATATTTCAAAAAACTAATTTTTTCCAGTTTAACCTTATCTTTATACGACGTTTCATCTGGAAGTTATTTTTTTTATATTTGCTAATGTTTTGGCGATACTAATTAACATTTCTGAAAAATTCTTGTGGATATCTTTGGGCTACGTGCCTAATTTTTTGTTAGGCAGTGGCTTTATTTTTTAGTAAATGACTGGCCTTCAAATTTAACCTTCCTGAAAAGTGGCCAAAAATTTACTTCTACTCACTGCTGTTCATCGCCTAATTGATTTTATGTAACGAAACTTACACGAATCGACGCGCAATTGATTTTCCTATGACACGCCATATTTCGATTTTTAACGACATTTTTTGACTGAGTTATATGGTTTGAAATAGAGGTGACTACGTCATTCAAAAGGATAGAAGAGAATTCCTTGTAGGATGCCTTACTATTATGCAATATGATTCCCTACAAGTTCCCTACAAGTATCCATTATTTTCATCAGGGACATTAATAAAAATTAATTACTTATATGCAATCTCATATAATAAATTTATAAAATGCATGTTTTAATTCCAAGGATATTTCTAATTTTAATAGGCATATCCTAGTGATGAGAAGTTCCTCATAAAAATACAAGGCATTCTTTTGCGGCACTTATACCTATTACTTGGTTATAACTATACGGATAAACACTTTTACATGTCACCACAGAAACTCAGGTAAGTAGATCGAACGATTTTCTTGTCTAAAAGACTATTTTGAAAATAGAAGAGAAATGACTAAAGAAATTAATATTTTCATGTTAACTTATTTCATTCGAAAACCCATTCACGATAAAACGTTATTTTGGTGGTTGCAATTCACAACGATTTTGGTAACTCATTACGTAAATAATCGATATTATAAGAAATTTTTTACGGTGGAACATACCTGAAACTCTCCTAACCGATGGAATAATTATCCATTCTTAAAATGCACGTGAATTAGAGATTCAGTTTAAACAGGATACCGTATGTCATAAAAATAGCGATTAGTCGGGGAGGCAGAGGATTTCGATTGGAACTTCGTGTCAGTAGCAATTTTACTATTAGAACTAGTAGATTTAGCCTACTAAAAATTAACATAAAGTATTTACAATGTAGCTGCCCTGGAACATTGTTATTATTGCAAAGTAAAGTTGAAAAATGAATTTAATTTTATTTATCTATTGTAATTTTTTTACTTTATTAACATTACGTGAAAAAGTTAAGTACAAATATAGTTCAGAATTTTATTTCTAATAAGGCATAAGCTGGTATAAAATTGTCTTTCTTCATCGCCATATTATTTAAATAAAAAAAAAAATTTGTAAATTTTCTTATTGCAATAGTTTAGACAAAATTAAATTTTTTGATTTCGATCTGTAAAGACTGTAAAGACATATTTGAGCATAATTCGTTATGCTCAAATATGTCTTTACAGTTTATACAATATAAAAATTTCAGTCCAACCTCACTATCTTAACCCATTACGTCCCAAATGGGATTGTTGTAATTTTGAGACTGCCGAGATGTAAGGCTGTGGTTTTAGTTTTGTTTTTAATTTTATTCTGTTTGTAGCTTCTTTGTGATTTTGAATTATTAATTTAGTTTAATTTAATTAATTAATTTAGCAACTGACAAATTCTTGTGCCTGATGGTTTAATTTTGTAAATTGTATTTTTAAGGTAGTTATTTTGTATTCATTTTTATTGTTTAATTTTTGTAACTATCATAATTTTCATTGAGTTATTCTCATTTGTACAGCCTTGAAGAGGAGCCGTAATGGCTCGAAACGTCGGCAAGAAAATATACATAGCTCGAATAGATGCATAATATCTTGTTTCTTATTCATTTACCATTATCGAGCGATTGATATTTTCTATTGCCGTCTGATCTTAGAGCAACAAATGTATTTAGGGACATGGGACCAAGGGGAAAATGTTTTAAAAAGCTGTTATTCTTGTGCAAGTGTAGTAATTTTTCATTGAAGGCCTAGAAAGTTTTGAGAAAAAAATGTATAAATATTAACCCATTAAGTCCCATGACTAGAACAGTTGGCGGCAAAAATACCCTTTTTCTGTTTTTGGATTTGACTGTTTATTGCAAAATTATTTAAACAAATTGACAAAAAATGTATAATTTAAAAAAAAATTAAGTACGCCAATTGAAGCGACGATGGCTGAATAGGCAGTAATATCGGACACATAATCCGGAGGTCCCGGATTCGAGCCTGACGCTCGGTATTTCCGCCATTGGGACAACTTCATGTTTACATACACCTGTATGTATCCACTTAAGTGTCTTATAAGGTCGAAGCTTCAGTGGTTCGGATTCCACTGTACACGATCTAGGGATGTATTGTGTAGTTAAACTATAGGTCCAGTCTATAACATGCGGGCGACGTATGCCTCGAGCATATGTATACGCATATCTGCTCGGGGCACAGACATGGAAAAACATGCCCTAGACTATAAGCAACCCGCTGGCCGTATCCACAAGGTATACTAAAAAGTTATCACTGCGTAGAATCCGTCAGAGGGTAGGAAGGTACAGCATAATGCAGATTTACCTGAGTGTTTGGTCCAGCACGACCACGAGCAGGAGCCGCCATGACCACCTCCACCAAGACTCAATGTGACTCAAAAGTACGCCAATTGCTTCAGCGAAGAAAATCATAAATTTTCAAGGTAAAAAATTGATAAGTATAAGATTGTTTCTGCATTTAAATTAAAGATTCATTTTCGGACTTTCTATAGCCCTTGCGTAGCCAAAAATCTAAATGTTGATTCTCTCATCAACAAAATATGTATGTTCATAAACATAAACAGCTTCGGATTAAAAGTCCATTGAACTAACAACCATTTTTTTAGTATCACTTCACTACCTTTAATTTTACGAAAATTCTAATTCTAATTTTCAGAAAAGAAAGTTGTGATATCAATAAATAAATTGCAAGTTTCTTTTATAAAAATCCAATCGTGTCGAAATAATATGTAGAATAAAAATTAATTGATATACTATATCGATAGCTTTTTGCAGAAAAAAATTCCAATGGCTTCTCTATTATCGCACCAGAGTGTCATAGATAAAAATTTATATTCTATTATCAAGCTGAGTGAATTTTTTAATGCAACCATGCTTTGACATGCTTCACTCATAGCTACATATTCGGCCTAACAGGTTGACAAAGCAACATAATTTTGTTTGTGAGTTTTCCAAGCCACAGTATCTCCGAACAATTTAATGACAAACCCACCGGTAGTCAGTGAGTTTTTACAGTCAGCAAAACTGGCATCGGAGAACCCTTATATATCATCAAGCTTACCTATATACCTTAAACCTCTACTCTTAGTATGCTTTAAATACCGACAGACACTTTGGATCATCAACCACTCCAGCTTAGTTGGTTCAATTTGGTGTCTACTCAAGACATTTACAGCATAGGCTATATCAGGACGTACAGTATTTGCGAGATACAACAGTGAACCTACAATCTCTCTATATCTGATATTCTGATATTCAAGCTGTTAGAGTTTTCCTCAAGTTGATTATCGTCTTCCTCTCTTTCTCTCCTTTCACGATTTATCACTTGAGCTGTGACCATAGGAGTTCTTTGAGGATGTGTTTCACTGTATCCAAATCTCTTTAATGTTTTGTCGATATATTTCTCCACTGTTAATGTCATTGTATGACTTTTCCTGTCTCGGTTTATCTCAATGCCTAAGAAGCTTTTAGGCTCACCGAGATCAGACATTTCAAACTCCAGTTTGAATAATATGGTTATATCCTCGAGCTTAGTTTTATCATTACTGATTGTGAGTATATCATCGACATAGACCAAAAGTATTAATAATTTATCCTTTTGTCTCCATGTGAAAAGACATGGTTCAGAACCATGTGTCTGTAGTCCCAGCTTAACTGCTGTTTCTGTAAACTTTTCGTACTACTTCTTCGGACTGATTTTCAATCCATAAAGAGCCCGTTGGATTTTGCAAACTTTCTTACTTCGGATTTCTGATGAACACTCACTTCTGATGAACCTTCAGGTATTTCCATATAGACTTCACTGTCTATTTTTCAATTCAGAAAACAAGTTTTTACATCCAGCTGTCAAATTTCAAAATCAAACTTATTGACTAGAAATAGCACTGATCTTATTAGTGGTAGTCTGGAAACAGGTGCATACGTTTCTGCCAAGTTCTATTTGTTTCGATTTTTGAAACCTCTTATTACCAGAGCTTTGTGTTTGATTTCATTATTGAATCCAACTTTTGTTTTCAGAACTCATTTAGAGTTAATGATGTTTGGTTTTTCACCTTCTTTTCTCAAAGGTTTATCAACGATTTTCCAAACTTTATTTTTCTTCATGGATTCCAGTTCACTTTTTACGGCTTTCTGCAACTCAAACTTATTCTCAGGGCTCATAGCTTCCCTCTATGAAACTGGATCTCCTTGTGTTTTAGCAATTAAAGCACAGATTGCATTATCTTCCAGTTGTGTGAGATCAGATTCAATCATGTTTGACTCTACTGGTAGCTCGATTTCCTTGTGCTTCCTAGGACGCACTGTTTAACGTTTTTCTCCCTCCGTTTCAGAGATTGGAACGATTTTATCATCATCAAACTTAACAAACCATGTTTCCTTGTTTACTGCCTCCAGTGTGTTGTTCCAGTCTTTGCTACTGTTTTTATTGTATTTGTCGCCGAAGACAATCTTTCCATTAAATCGAACATCCCTACTTTCATAGTATTTACCTTCTTTCGGCATGAAAAACAAGTATGCTGTTGGCTTATACCCAATTAAAACTACTCTTTTTCCTAGCTGATCGAACTTTTGCCCAGTTTTTCTTTGTACCTTAATATAGGCAATACTGCCAAAATATTTTAATTGATTTAGATTGAGTTTTAATTTAGTTTCAAACTTTTGAAGAGGAGGTACCATATCACTCGAGCTGTGAGGTGTCCTATTATAAAAATATACAGCGGCACTCAGAGCCAGGTCACACATATTCTCAGGCAATAGAGTGTCATACATAAGAGCTCTCGTTTTCTTCTGGATAGTTGGTGTATCAGGGCTGGCTAATTGTAACTCAGCACCAAATCTATCCACAACTTCTAGCGTATATCCACCTGTAAATTCTGTTCATTGATTGCATCTAAGGTAACAGAATTTGGAGTCTTTACCAAGTAAATTCTTCGAGCTTTTTGGAAACGACTCCAAACAGTTTCCAGTTTCGGACTTATTGTTTATGGGATACGCCATTGCCAAACGAGAATAATCATCTATAAATATAGATATAAATTTGTATTTCTTAGGATGTGTCGCGGAACTAATAGGACCCATTGTATCTGCCCGAATAATCTGCAGTGGTTCACTCGCTCTTTGTCTAATCGAACTAAAAGGTAGTTTATTAAATTTGGAACAATCCAAACTTCACAATCCAACACTGATTCATCGAATTTAATTTCTTGAATACCTTTGATATCTGGAAATTTCTTTTGAAATTCTATTAAGTATTTCAAAGATGCATGTCCAAGTCTGACATGCCAAAATATAGACTTATTGGTATTGAATTTATTGACTCTATTATCAGTGTTAGATTCATAATCTGTATTATTAAGTTCATCAGATTCATTTATACTACATATTTTTCTATCTCTTAACCTAGTTTCAATATTTGAATAACCAGAGCACAGCTCATTGGTATTTAATTATGTTGCATTGTTTCATTAATTTGTTGCTTATTAGATTGACCAGTAATATTATTTTCCAGCTGATAAACTCCAACTTGGTCAATAATTTCTTTTTCGAATGTAGACTTTATGATTTTGCGTATTTTCAACTTCTATTTTCTCTTCGAGCTTATTTTGTTTAATACCTGCAACCGCTTTGTAAGAATATTCTTTGCGCCTTGTTCAAATGTAAGCGATTACTTTACTTATTCGTGATTTTAAAGGAATTTCCGTTTCATCAATTTTATTCATTTCCAATTCTATTACCCAAAACTGGTTTTTATAAATTCCAGAAACAAAAACAGTTTTTGATCTTGGATCAAAAATATCAATTCTCTTATTATCAAGATAAATACTCAAGCCTTTATCCACAAATTTTCTTAGTAATAATAGATTTTCTGATAATGAATTCGCGTAGATTACATTATTCAAGCATTAAATATCATGCGACTAGAAACACTACCAACTCCCTCCGATTTCCTAATTGCAGCATCATTGTAATTTACACATCTTATATCAAGCTGTTTAGTATTATCAAACGTCCTAATAATCAATTTCGAGTTGGTTATGTGTTCCGTTGCACCAGAGTCCGCTAGAAATCTGACCAATTGATTGTCACTAGATTCAGTGGTGTCGGACATATTTGCATAGAAACCTGCGCACTTACCCGAATTGGCATTCTTGTTCTTTTGATTAGAAAGTTTATTCTGACTTTTCTTTCCTCGCGAGTTTCCACGGTCTGAACCTTTATCGAGCTTAAATCTCTTAGCATAAAATAAAATATTTACCCCAACGAATGGTTCCGCGTTTGCCACCTCGGAAAGAAAAAGAATTTTCATACCTCTCTTTGATTCTCATTTTCTTGAAGAATATTTTCTAGCTGTTCTCCCTTATAGGGGCAATCGGCTTGGACATGTCCAGCATAGCTTTTACAATTAAAGCACATTTTGCCAGGCCTCGCTTCTGTGCCGTTTATTACTGCACTTGTAGCAATATTCCTTTGGGTTTTATACATGATATGCTTTTACTCCAGCTGATTCACCCTTTTGGCCACTGCTAGTTCCTCCAGCTGATGTCTCTCGAGTTGTTTCATGCTGTATAATGTAATCTTTTAATTGACTTATTGATAACAGTTTGCCCGTTGCATTTTTATTTAGAAACTCTGTTTCTCTGACTTCTGGCAGATTCGAAACAATAGCTTCAAAAAGTGCATCTCGAATTTCTACATCGGACAAAGGTGGAGTGTCGGTCAATTTATTATATAACCAGAGTATATGATCGAACTTATCCCAAAATGCGGAAGCCTTTACTTTATTCGGACTGTATTTAATGTTTTGGAGCTGTTTCCTCAAACTTGCAGTAGATAAATTTATTTCATTTTCTTTAATCCGTTTAATTTCATTTAATAAGTCTTTTGGATCTTTTATATTAGAAACTTTATCATAATATGATATATCGATTCTATTAATAATAAGATCTCTAACTCTAACTTTATCTTTTTCAAACTTGGATTCGTCAACATCACGAGATGTTACATTTGAATCAATTATTTACAATAGATCAGATTCAGATTTAAGAAAATCTATAAATGAATCTATATTCAAGCCGTAGTAAGCTTATATTCTCTGCGGAGAGAGGATTGAAAATTTGTCAATTCAATTTTAATTTTATCTGTGACAAATCCGGTGTCTCGATGTAATCAAGCCTTTTACATTTCAGCTCTTATCAATTCCGACAAATGTTCATTACTTACAGATTTTTCCGCATTTTGAATTGATAACTCCTTTTTAAATCGAACTGGTAAATCCTTCTCAGATAGAGTAGGCAAATCCTTTTCAGATCGGTTTATCATTGGCTGATTGATTTTCGTTCCACTCCTCATCTTCAACCCATCGTTTGACGTGTCCATCAATCCACTGGACCTTCTCAGTTACATAACGTCTGCAACTAGCAAGCTCTTCGATTCCTTCATAATTCACTTTATTGCATTCATCTTTAATTTTGTTATCGAACTTGCTTACAGTAGCTTCTGCTACTGTCAGACGCTCCATTGACTCTGAAAATGGATTTGTTTTGTAAGAACTTACAAATGGTGAGAATTCAATCATTTTAGTATTCAATTGACACTTAAGGGGTTATGCCTGAGTTAAACCTGCAAAAAACAAATTATTAGTTATTAAGCAAAGAAAATTATTTATAAGTAATATTAAAAAAATTCTTATTCCTACTTAAAGTATATATATTAATTGTAATTTTACATATTTTTAAACAATTATATATCTATTCTTACTTTACAAACAATTCCATGTGTGAAGTATTAAATTTGAACAGATTTTTCCCTTTGCCGCATGAATTTTCAGCATCCGGGTGATGAATATAGACCAAACTGGATGGAAAATCTTCTAAATGTGATTCTCCTCAGCTTGAACGGAAGGGATTTCTAAAAAATAAAAATTTTAAATATTTAGTAACGCATAAATTATAATATAAGTAATTATAGTGAATGTTACGTATGTTCACATACATAACATTCACTTTAAACTTATCTTTCCAAATTCTGCTCCATTCAAGCAATGAAGAAGGCTTTCCTGGAGTTCTCCAAAAAATTTCAGCCTGATTGAACTTATGGTTCCTGAAAAATCCTGCGGCAACTGACCTGAAATCATAAAAATTCAAAACTTGAGAAAAAGGCACTTAAAGTTTTCTTGAACATTAAATGATAAAAAATATACTTACGATTTTTCTTCATACCTGGGCCATATTTAAATGAATGATAAGCGTATCCTGGTCATCTTTGTAAATTCTGAGGATGGTCCAAAAACTTTATTCGTGTCCAGTCATCTGAAATCAAATAAAATGAAAAATCATAAAAAAATGTAATTTTTCTAAATTTGAAACATTTTTATAATTAAGTTATAAAAATGCTTTTATTGTTAAAAAATAAGTTTATATACTTACATGTGATGAACAGAAGAGTTGCACTACCATTATGTGTCAAGTTGAAGGTTAGAAAAAATAGTCCATCAGGTGAGCTCATATAGTAAGGAAGCAGAAAGCAAGCAGACAGCTCCAATCAGTTGTTTAGCTTGCTCTCTGACCTACTTTTCAGCTAGACTGTTTTCTACAAAGCTGCTGCTGTGACATGTGTGATGTGTGTGTGAAAAGTGTTTGATAAAAAAAATTAAAAAAAAGGAAAACGAAAGTGAAAAAAAAAGAAAAAAATTGTGTGTTTTTTAGTGTTCGTATTGTAAATTATGTTGTTTGTTTACAAGTGAGGTTGTGTATGGTGTATAAGTATTTGTGTTATGTGTGTAATGTGTGTATGTTTGTTTAATAAGCACCAGCTCTGTAGAAGTCGTCATCCTGATGACTTCTCTTTCTTTTGGCTCGTCGTGCTTCAAGTATTGAATGTAGTTCTCTTCTGTCGGACAAGAGAAGCCGCTCCTGATCCTGAAGCTTGGCCCAGTTGACTGCAGAGGATCCTGGATACACTCTGAACTTCCTCATGACTTCAAGCAGTCCTGCTTTGCCTTCATTGAAGCAAGTGACTGCGATGTAGGCACCAATTTCGAGGACTGTCAGACCACTGAAACTATGCTTGGGGATGAGCTTCCAAACAGAATTATTGGAACTTTCATTACTGTTTTGCGTGAAGCCTCCAATGCATCTCTCAAGCAAGTCTGGCTTCGTCAAGTCCTCGTAAATCGGTTCAATTGCGTTCATGATGGCAGCAGGAATACTATCTCCATGGTGGAAGTTCTTCAAGTTGTTGTTCGCCTTGGCTTTCTGCCACTTGCACCAAGATCTTGATCCCTGCGGGCAAATGTGGTGAGTTGGATCTTCATCTGTAGATTTTTTGTGATGAAATTGTTGCCCATATGGCATTTCTCATTTCATCAACAGAATTACTATGGCTACGGATGGCATCGCCATAGTACTTCGTCAACTGGTCAATCCTTTGAGCAGTTAGACGGTTTCTTCCACCATTGCCCAAGCCATCTGTTAGTTTTGTGCCGGCCAAGCTTTTCTTCAGGTTCCTGAGCCTCGAACCCATCCTCTTCTGAACGTGTCCTACACACTCCTTCTTCGTAATGGTGAAGTCTTCCGTACCTTACACCATAGATGGACTCTGATCGCTGGAACATTTCGACGATGCCATCCACTTCCATCTTGCCAGAGCTTCCTTCGTGATTGGAAGAACACTTTTCTCGGTGGGCTTCATACCAATCCTTGTACTGTGCTGTATCCTCTTCTGGTTGTTTCTCGCAGGCTAGGCAAAAGGATTGCTTCGGAGCAACATCAATCACCTTTCCATTGGCATGGCGTATTAGTGTTGAAACGCCTTGAAGGGATGAATGTCATCGTTTCCTCCAACTACCATCGCCTGATACAGTTTGGCAATCATCTTCTTGATTTTCCGTACTGCAATCTTCCTGCATAGCTACTTTCATCGACTCTTTAGCTGTAATCAAGCTTGCACCTATCAAGTCTTGATTAATTTTGTCAAAATTACTGTGAGAGATTGGAGTAGAAAAAACACATAAAGTGCTCAAACCAGTGTGCCCATGACCAAGAATTCTCATGGCTATATGAGTTATAACTGCACGCTTGTTCACTTCATAAGCGTTACTTTGTTTTCCAACTTTTCTGCTGGTGTCGATGAAAGCAACTGCGTTACATGATGTACAGGTGATGGATAGCTTGCTACCAAGACCTCGTACATCAACTTCATCAAATTTGATGCATCCGCCACAAGCTTTACAAGCCAGAAAGTCCTGTAATCCTGGCAGAAGCAAAGAAATGTCAAAGATTCTATTCTGAATTCCACTCGGTTCTACATAAATTGATTTTAATTTTTGTCTAGACCTAGACACAGGAATTTCTGGCTGTACTGATGTTGAGGTACCTGGTAAAGCTTGCGCAGCAGATCTTGAACTCCATTCCCTGGACGTTGAAGGAACTGTATCAGGCGTAGGTGATGCTGAAGTGATTGGTGTTGCTCGTTCTTGTTGTATAGATGTTGATGCTGATGCTGGTGCTGGTGCTGTTGTCGAAACTTCCCATTGCTGTTTTTGATGAAAAATCTTGGGTCTTCTCTTTCTTCTTCCAAACCTTCTTTTTCTGTCAGATGATCCTGGAACTCTATGTCTTGAGTCTGGACTCATCTTGATCACAAATCACTCTCACTTACTCTACTTTTTAACCACAAATGTTATCAATATTATAAAATAAATTATTTAATAATATTGAGCAATGCAGAATAAAAGTAGATATGAAAATTCAAAGCAAGTGTTTTTGCGCTCTTGATTTCTCAATCATATGGTAAAACAGCTATCTAAATGAATAGCCTTTTCGAAAGAATATCGCGCGGCCCCGTCGGTAAGCGCCAAATTCAAAATTCGTTTTTTGCATAATTTTATTCATTGACGAATATTTGCGTTTAATTAATTTTTTATAAATCATAATAAATAATAAAATGCTTTTTTAAAAATAAATTTTTAATTTAAATAAACAAAACAGAGGAAAATTTGAAAATAAGCAATTTGCAAATTTTTAATTTTGCATAATTTTGCTCATTTTATTAATATCTTATAACGAATTTTAATTGCATAATAGATATTTTTATTGTAGTTTACATACAAATATTATGCATGAGAAGCATTAAAAGCTCGAAAAATAACAAAGTTATAAGCAAAATACTAAAGACATACAATTTTTCAAAATTACGTATTACGTAAAAAAGACAACTATGCATCTCTTCGAGCAAACGTGAAATTTATTCTTGAAGCCGACGTTTCGAGCTGATGCAGCTCCTCATCAGGGTGTTACGTTTGAACACGTATATATATAATCTTATGTTAATCGCGATGGTTCAGGTATAAAGAATAAAATTATAGGACACAATATTTGTGTTTTTATACCGGGTGAGGGATCGGGTAAATACGAGACCTGTATGTTCAAATGAAAGTATTAGATAATATATAGAAGAACGAAATATGTACGTTACAGTTAGTGTGAAAGTATAACTGTATGTGTATGTGTATAAGCGGTCGCTTGTATGCTGTAGCTTCGTTGTCTCCCGCTGTGTGGGCCTCGTCCGTAGAGAGAGAGAGAGAGAGAGAGAGAGAGAGAGAGAGTGTCTGGCGCCGTACTGTCTAGCCGCCGGGCAGGTATTCGGCTCGGCCGCTCATTGCTTCTTATCCTTTATTCTCTCTCTTTTTCCTCGGGATCTCCAATAATTCTTTTTCTCTGTTATTTCAATATGAAATTGACGCACCGAAGACTACTGACTTTTGCGCGTTTTATAATAATACACACTTTATAAATTACGTATGACCGACGTTTGCGTATGATTACTGAATTACACACTTGTGGAAGATCGGACGCACCGATCTGTTCTTGATCTGTTTACTTAGTGATCGCGTTATCGCTCATATTCTCTATTTAAGCAGGTAGGTCATTTTCGGGAAAAATCCCCTTACTTTCCACTACGACGCATAATTACGTGATCGTCGAAGGTCTTCTCGGTGTTTCTTTATGGGTGACGAAATCTGCGTGTGTTTTCCGCAATATTCCGCTTTCGATTTTCCTAAGGCGTTGGCTTTCCATACATGTATACTATTTATTCATGTTGTGTATTACATTAAGGGCAATTCGTAGGCTCGAGGTCTTTTCGAGTTTTTCGGCTAGTACGCAGTAGTCTTGCGTTTTCTATGTTATTGCATATTTGTTCACGTGTTTGTGCGTCAATTGGTGATGAAATTTATTTATTTCATTACACTTCCGCCCTTATAAAAAGACGAGAGTACAACTCGAGTCGATTACACGAAGTGTACCTGTGTAGGGTATAGATGTATTTTTGTCTAAGCAAAGTATGGTATACCATAACTTCCCTGTTGCTCATTTACAATCATTCATAAGGTAGTTTTTTTTATATAAACATTTCCATTTGTTAGTAAATTTACAAATATTTATTATCTATTTATTCGCAAATGGTTTTGTCTAAAATTTCTTAATATTGTCCGTTTATTGTTTATTTTCGATGACATAAAATGTTTACAATTATATTGTTTTTAACAAATTTAGTTAATTTTCTTTATTTTACAAGAATATATTGTACAAATTGGATTTTTCGTAGTGAACATGTGTATTGTGGACATAGATATATGTATATCAAGGGGCGCGGTAGCGCCTCGATGGCAAGTATAAGGTACGTCAGTACATACGCCGCCGTCGGGCGCTATAGCCAGACCCTATATACGTCTCATAGGCCCTGTTGGAGATGTGACATTCGGTTTTCTTCGCATTAAGAGCTTTGTTTCTCACTTATGAGCACTCAAATGAACGCTTGGAATAAAACTAGCAAAATCACTTCAGGATCATATATTGTGAAATGGCTTCTATCAAAAGATATTATGAAATGAAGGTTCGGGGTCACGAATTCTTCAACGCGAAAATTCTTCTCCCGTGGCGAAAAATGTTCTCCCCGGAAGTACGTCATAATTCGTGACGTCAGCTCTACGTATACTATTGCTTGCATCTATACAGTTCATCAAGTGTACAGAAGAGCAGACGATAGTGTATTCACATTTTTTGATTTTTCAATACAATAACACATATGCAGTGTTAAAGAAAAATAAGTATTGTACAAAATAAAGTACCAAAGTGATTTTATTTTCAACATAATATGTAATTTATAAAGCTGGGTTTGATGAAATATTTAAAAACTGACAGATATAATTATGAAAAATTTTCACAAACAAGGCTAATAGCCTCAAATTAGATAAGTATTTAGTTGTACTTTTTTTTTTAAATATACAATACATGAAAGATTCATGAACTGATTCTTTGTTAAAATATATCCTTTTATTTTTCAGGTTTTTTTACTATTAGATTATATAAAGAAATAACTATTCTGTGATGTGGCAGCTAGTAAAGTGTTAAGAATTCATCTTTCAAGAAAGTTTACGTTGTTGAAGTGAATATGTAACGTTTTCTATCGTCTCCTGGGTTCACCTTTCAAGCAAGTTTCTACATTCTTGAAGTGGATGTGTAATTTTTTCTATCGTCTCCAGGGAGGTAGACTCTCAGGCTATTCGTCGAAAGGGATCCTGATGAGAAGCTAGTGACAGTGTTGTATTTTCATCATCCAAGAATCAAAGAAAATTTATACAGAATTTCCAGTTTATATAATTTTCTTGTGATGTGACAAGTTGATTAAGTGTTAGGATTATAATCAATCTTCCACGCAAGAAAGTTTCTACAATTGTGGAAGTGCTTATGAACAATTATTAAATGTTCCTATCGTCTCCTGGGAGATAGACTCTCAGGCTATACATCGAAAGGTGTCCTTACAAATAGCTAGTGTGTTTTATTTTCATGGTTCAAGAATCGAAGAAAGTTTTAACATAGAGAACATTCAGTATAAGGAAAAAATTGTCTTGTATTGTGAGAAGCTAGTGAAGTGTCAAGAATATGCATCGCTCATGCATGAAAGTTTCTAAGTTGTTTAAGTGTATATGAATAATTCATAACTTTTCCTATCGTCTCCTTGGAGGTAGACTCTCAGGCTATTCGTCGAAAGGGATCCTGATGAGAAGCTAGTGAAAGTGTTGTATTTTCATCGTCCAAGAATCAAAGAAAATTTATACAGAATTTCCTGTTTATATAATTTTCTTGTGATGTGACAAGTTGGTTGATTGTTACGATTATATTCAATCCTCCACGCAAGAAAGTTTCTACAATTGTGGAAATGCTTATGTTAACTTTTCCTATCGTCTCCTGGGAGATAGACTCTGAGGCTGTACGTCGAAAAGAATTCTTATGAATAGATAGTAAAAGTGTTTTATTTTCTTGGTTCAGAGAATATTCAGTTTATAAAAGGAAAAAATTATTTTCTATTGTGAGAAGCTAGTGAAGTGTCAAGAATATGCATCGCTCATGCATGAAAGTTTCTAAGTTGTTTAAGTATATATGAATAGTTTATAACTTTTCCTATCGTCTCCTGGGAGGTAGACTCTCAGGCTGTTCGTCGAAAGGGATTCTTATGAATAGCTAGAGAAAGTGTTTTATTTTGTTTTTCAATTACCGTCCATATTTCCTAAAAATTTTTTAAATTGTTCCAAGTCTAATTTTGGTACATTTATGCATTTATTAGAGAGAGATGGAAATACTTTTTAAAATTTATTTTTAAATGAAACTAAATAAAAATGATTAATGAGCATGGATGTATTGATTATAATTAATGGTTTATTGACTTTTATATAAGTCAAATATCCTTGAAACTGGGTGCGCTTTTCAAAGTATAAAATCTTGATTAGTTTATTTTAATTATTGTAAATGTTAAAACTGAATGTATACGGATATTCTATAGTATTTTTATAATGTCGTGCAACAAAATTTCTCTGGATTACGCTAATATTTCACTGTTTTACCTACATTTTTTTATCAAGTCATTTTTAATAAACTTGTGCTTTTTAATAAATGAGCTGTTATATTTATTTCTCACAGAGAAACCAAGACCTGTGATATTCTGGGACTTTCAAAGGTTCTTTTATAATGAGTTAAGCTATCTTTTCAAATATTTGAGTCTTCGATATTGATGATCGATCAAGTTGAACACTTGTTTTTAAGGCTTAAAAGGTTTATACGTAGAATCACTCAGAAGAATTTTGGTCACTCTGAAAATTAAAAATAACTAAGTTTTCGTTAAACATACCAATCAGAGGGATATCATGAGAAATTTGAAGTTTACCATATAGACCAATTTCAAAATAATCATCATATAAGGCATTCAAAATCGAAGAGCTAAAAATTGGTCTAGACGATTAACTTTAAATTTCATATGCTATCCCTCTGATTGATTTGCTCAATTCAAAAATAGTTATTTTTAATTTTCAGAATGCCAGAGTTCAGGCAGTTTCCAGAATGTGGGTTGAGCGTCTCTTTTCCTAAAAGGTAAAAAGATCATACAAGTTTTCAAGCCCACTACTTAGAGGGATAGTATAAGAATTTTGAAGATGGTATAGTTCAGCAGTATTGAGATAATCAGAGATTAGAAATTTCAAAATTCAATAATTCAAAACTGCTGAGCCGTATCAACTGGAAAATTTTTAGATTATCCCTCTAAGTGACTGGCTTGACAATTTATATTATCTATATACATTCAACAGATCATAACGGAATGGAATTTTTTTGCCATGCCTGGTTTGGTCACTCTAGTGTATATATTGTAGTTCATAAATAAACACTACGTTAGTAGCTGATTGCTTTAAATACATCTTACCTTAAAAGCTATAAATTTAGAATATATTTAATAAACTATAACTTGTTTGCTAAATGACACTATTCAATATTGACACTAAATTTATGATGTCAACCGTGTAAGTATTTATGTGAAAGTCATACAGGGGATACCACAACTTTACTGACACTATTTTTTACAGGCTTTCATAAAGTTTGAATTCGATTACAGTTTTCTAAACGTTTACCGAATTAGGTGGGTTGCATTAAAAATGATAATACATCTATCATAAAGAATCATAGGGATATTGGAAATTAACTTACATATACTTCTTTTTATTATAAATATTATTTTCATTATTCCATAATATAGATTGAACAATTGTAAAGGATACGATATAAACGTGTATAAATATTAAAATGCTATATCACTCATGGTCTGCATGACAATAGTATACGTAACGTACAAATGCTTTCGAGAAAGCAGTTATCAGTTAATTAATTAGCAATAATTTTAGACGTACAGATTTCTTTGATGTATATTTGCGAAACGAATCATTATGGAACTTAACATAAAATTTAGTGTCAATAAAGGAAAAAAAACGCGCTATTCTATTTACCTCGAGGGTGGTGTGGAAAAGATATATTTCTTAGTGAATAATAATGATCTAAAAAAAACTATTTACTCTACAGATAGTGTCTAAAAAATAATTATTATTATTATTACAATAATTAATTTTAAATTTATTACTTATTTAGTTGATGTTAACTATTCTTTGTAATTTACATATTATATACCTTTTAAAAGTAGTGAAATCTCTCCCCACCCCCAAACAAACCTTTTCAAGGTAAAAGGCTGGCAAGTATAAGGTCGCTTCTTCATGTAAAAATTAAAGATTAATTTTACAACTCTTGATAACCTTAATGTAAAAAAAACTCTTAATAACACTTATGCAGACAAAACCAAACTTTTATTAACATTCATACAGACAAAATAAAAATTCTTAGAGCTTACTCTAACATTCAACTTTAATTTTCAAACTTCGACAACTCTTATGTAGTCGAAATTATAAATGCTGTATTCTATACAGTTATTTAATTATGGAAATTAAAGATCTTGATAACACTTATATAGACAAAATACTAGTAGCTTTACTGCATACTCTTAAGACGTTTGATATTATAATCGTCAGATCAACAAATAATATATCTTCTTTCCTCTTGTGAATAAGTGATCGAACACAAATACTGGAAGAATATGTGATACTTATAGATCAAGTTGGAAAACAAATAATTATGTTAGGATGAATGTCTTCTTTTACCTCTGCAATGAGTTAATCACAATCACTCAAATCATGATGCTTATACATTAAGCTAAAAAATAAGAAACTCTCATGTATGAAAATATGAACGTGTAACCATCTTCGCGTTAAGGGTCTGTTGGACAGATTACCATTTCTTTAGTGTCACTTCTCCTTCGATTATCTATACCTTCGATTTGACATAAATTCTCATTTTAATTTTAAGAAAAGAAAGTTATGATATCAATAAATAAATTGGCAAGTTTTTTGCTATAAAAAATAATTGTCTTCAAATAAATAAATAACCGATTAAATTGAGGAAGGATTATAAACATATGTGTTCATATAAACACTCAATCCAATTGCAGCATGTGAAAAGGTGGATAGCCTGTGAAAAGGTACAGTCGGGTACAATTAAAACTTTGAATAATTGCGACTGCTGCCACGTTCTGTACATGTAATAGAATGGTATGATGTTCTTACATGACATTATCACATGACAAATGTGCCCATAATATGTAGTAATATCATGTTTGTCTAAAATTATTATGTAATTTAACAAGATTGTTTCGCATCATGAAAACTTTTTCATTTATTTGTGGAAGCTGAGAGCGGATGAACAATCTACTCTACTTAGTAATTCAGTAAATGTTTTGCTATCCTTATTTCATTCAAAATCTATCTCCAGGACGATTATATACAATTATATATGATATTTAAATTCTGTTGATTTACATACATTTAAAAAAAACAGGAACAAATTCTATCATGTAGAACGCTATTTTTTGACGGAAAAACTTGCCGCCCCGTCCTATCATAGATAATCGATGAACCACTCAGTGTAATTATCAATATCATAAAATTTTTAATATAGTTAATTTATCGTCCTATTATCCTATAATGCGTAATACTCAAATCATTATATTAAACTGTGAGACCAATGGCCTCAAATAATAAAAAACAATGGAATTCTTTAATTAAGTAAAGATTTTAATTAAGTAAAGATTTGAAACTAAAAGCTGTAAACTACATAAATATTAATTTAAAACTTTTAAACTTGATTTATTTTCCATCTAGAGTCATAGAAATTTATTTTATAACATTTTTTTAATATGTAATAATAGTTACAATTATTTTTAATCAACTTTCTGCAATCTTCCGATAATACTAACAGAGGTTTGTAAAACATACATACAAATAACCAAAAATGAGCTTAGAATGATTGCAAGATTAAGTTTGAATTCTTCAACAATTCGTCAAGGACAGTAATAAATACATATAGAATGAAAAATCGATTCAGAGATTTTTTAACGGTGTTTCATTAACAAGTTAATTTGGTTAACCTTGCATAATTTAAAGATACATCGTTATCTATGATAGGACGGGGCGGCAAGTTTTTCCGTCAAAAAATTGCGTTCTACATGATAGAATTTGTTCCTGTTTTTTTTAAATGTATGTAAATCAACAGAATTTAAATCTCATATATAATTGTATATAATCGTCCTGGAGATAGATTTTGAATGAAATAAGGATAGCAATACATTTACTGAATTACTAAGTAGAGTAGATTGTACATCCGCTCTCAGCTTCCATAAATAAATGGAAAAGTTTTCATGATGCGAAACAATCTTGTTAAATTACATATTAATTTTAGACAAACATGATATTACTACATATTATGGGCACATTTGTCATGTGATAATGTCATGTAAGAACATCATACCATTCTATTACATGTACAGAACGTGGCAGCAGTCGCAATTATTCAAAGTTTTAATTGTACCCGACTGTACCTTTTCACAGGCTATCCACCTTTTCACATGCTGCAATTGGATTGAGTGTTTATATGAACACATATGTTTATAATCCTTCCTCAATTTAATCGGTTATTTATTTATTTGAAAACAATTATTTTTTATAGCAAAAAACTTGCCAATTTATTTATTGATATCATAACTTTCTTTTCTTAAAATTAAAATAAGAATTTATATCAAATCGAAGGTATAGATAATCGAAGGAGAAGTGACACTAAAGAAATGGTAATCTGTCCAACAGACCCTTAACGCGAAGATGTTTACACGTTCATATTTTCATACATGAGAGTTTCTTATTTTTTAGCTTAATGTATAAGCATCATGATTTGAGTGATTGTGATTAACTCATTGCAGAGGTAAAAGAAGACTTTCATCCTAACATAATTATTTGTTTTCCAACTTGATCTATAAGTATCACATATTCTTCCAGTATTTGTGTTCGATCACTTATTCACAAGAGGAAAGAAGATATATTATTTGTTGATCTGACGATTATAATATCAACACGTCTTAAGAGTATGCAGTAAAGCTACTAGTATTTTGTCTATATAAGTGTTATCAAGATCTTTAATTTCCATAATTAAATAACTGTATAGAATACAGCATTTATAATTTCGACTACATAAGAGTTGTCGAAGTTTGAAAATTAAAGTTGAATTTTAGAGTAAGCTCTAAGAATTTTTATTTTGTTACATATTACTTCTTATTTTGCAATAAACAAATTTTATATATAAATTTATGGTAAGTACATATATTTCCTTAATAATAGTGTTAGAAAAATGTAATGTTTGTTAGTTATAAGAATCTCTCTCCTCCTTCATATCTCCAGCCTTTCACTCGACCAAAGCAACAGTTCCCACTCGGCCCGAAAATTCGTCGCCTATCCCATCGCGACGCATTGTATTGTCCTTTAAGTAAATTTCGAATTTTCTATTATTTTCCTCGTACTTGTATTTTTCGTCAGTCTAAAAAATTTCGTTGACTGAGTTAGTTCGTCCCTGTCTTTCCGTCCAACATAGAAAATCATGTGTAGATTTTTTTTCTATTTCCTTCTCAACTTTGTGCCTTCGGAGTCTGTGAGTATTGTTTATACTTATTTTATAACCCTTCCTTCGTTATAATTTCTAATCTTATTAAAAAAAATTTTGCGTTCTTTTTATTACAGTTGACGAAGAGAACCGTGTACGAGTACAGTCCAGTTTTCCGCAGCCGTATGGGAATGCGCTCTATTTGGGACTTGCCATATACAGTCTCGACGACCGCTTGGTCGCTGTGGTGTATGTGAAGGTTATGTAAGTAAAACTCAATTTGTTATTTTCTATTCTTTGTTGTTTTTTTTTATTTTTCTTTGCATGAAGTAAACTAATCCATTCATTCCCTCTTTTTACAGTATACATACCGGAATAAGACCTCCTACGACCCTACGGGCATTGTGAGCTGCTCACCTGAGCAGTGTCGCCATCAGAGTTGAATAAAATCTATTTATTTCCGAAAATGCTAAATGAAGTTAACTTATGACGAAGTAATTGTATCTAAATCTAAATAATACTAAAGGAGGAAGAAAGGAATTAACTTAAGTGAAAATAGAATAATTTCGAAACCAAAAACGAAAATATATTCTGAAAGTTCTCTAAGCAATGTGACGACGGCCAATTTCTTCGAAAGACTAGACCGAAACGATAACACACCAATACATGGTAATAGAGTGACGAGTGGTAAGTTACCGACCGAAACTCAGTTACCGACAGTATATAGCAGTACTTTACCACGGGTAACACGTACATACATACCGATAGAGAAACTACGAGAGGGCACCACATGCCTCACCATGCCTCGATCATAAAGAAATCTGCATTACCAACAGCAAACTCTGCCTTACCATCGAAGTTGTGCTTGCCACCTCTTACTGATACATGTATTCCTAGTACATAAGCAGCGTTTTGACGCGACTAGATCTTAAGAAACCACGAGTATATAATCAGACCGCGAGTCTACCTCTCAACTCCCCTTCACCACCCACATTCCTCCTCTCCAATAGTCCCGATATACATATTTTTCTACATCCGAATGCTTAATAACCTCTCATAATAATATATTCACCTGACATCTCCGCAATAGTTTCTCGTAGCATTAAATATATGTAATAGCATATATTCACTGTATACTTTAGTATTAAGCTCCAGCTTCGTCTCAAGACGTATATGTATGCTCTGCTAATATTATGTTCGCCTGATAGCAATGTACCCGCTACAGGCCCTATAATCTCAACTGTAGAAATAGGTATATGTACATCAAGTAAATTAGACATCTCTCGCACCACATGTAATCATAATACAATAGCCGATCACTGCGTCGGAAATCGCGGATAAGAAACCAAGACGCAACAAAACTGTAATCAACACTTCTCGGAAGTATTTTTCGCTTAAAGCCAACAATGTATATCAATTCCTTTGTGAAATAATTCTATTGTAACTCGAGGAATAATACGGTCACTCGAGCGCAGCTATCGCCTCAGTTCAAATATTTTGTGACGCCTGATCCGAGACTCATCCGAGTCGTCATCGCGCTTACATCATCCGCAGATAGTCAAAACGACGCCAACACCAACTCCCACCAAGTACAACCTACGCAGCAACAAACCACACCTTCAACCAACCAGAAACATAAGATAAAGCCAACAGCCAATCACGAGGAATCTCCCCGCCACAGCACATCAACCCCACTCCGTAATCACGAGTCGACTAGTCCACAGATGAGCGAACAGCTCGTCAGTTCACGACGAGAGTCGAAGCCAGCAACATCTCTTCTCTCCTGCAAAATAATTTGAATAAAATCTACTTTACTTGAGCATAAATTCTTGTTGCATTCGTTTCTTTTCGCGACCGGATACTCCGCAATTCACTCGCGATCACTATAGCATTGGACCAACTACGGGACTCTCCACCCAGGATCTGGAGAGTGGTGACAGCAGCCTTCGTTATTCCAGAGGACGACGTCAGCAGATGGTCCTCTTCTTCTCTTTATCCACACGACGTCCGAGAAGTCCACCACAGGCCCGACGGGCTGCCCCTTCGGATCTGCTCTACTTCAAACCAAAGTCCACGCAGCTTCCTTCGACAAGTTAAGTGTCTTTTTCTCGCTATCGTTTCTCTCTTTAGCGTAGCAAATTCAATCTTTTACTGGCTATCTTTTGCTCTCTTCCGCGCAGTATATTCGAGGCAAAAACGTACGCCCCAACCGTGGGACGTAACAGCAATCGCACACGATGTATTCGGTACCGTGTCTGCTTCGAGACTGCCCCGTGAAGTCCACGAGGTGATGTTGCTCGCCGCATTCGAGCCCCGAAAAAGTCCCTTCTCGAGTCTTTGTCTTTTCGTCGAATATGAATTTTCCGTACATTCAGTATACACTTGCTGCGTCGCGAAGTCGTAAAAATCCGACCCGAACGCTGTAGTCGCCGCGCGCACGCCGCTGAGCCGATCCAGATGTCGCGCAGGCACTCGCTGCCCGAGACCCGATACTGCGCCGAGCGCGGCGCAGTGCCATAAACCGCGCGTACAAAGACCCTTTTTTTTGTCGTAGCCGCGAGCGGACTTCACAGTCGCAACAGTCTTTACACAAGGAATCCTACACTGTTCTCGCATTCGCTCGGATTTCTATCCGCGGCGTGGGGAAAACCTCTTGAGGAGAAAACCCACGTCAAAAACAGTGCTTATACATACTAAGTCTTATATTTATTACCTATAACTCGTCGTCAACCAATATCCTAAAACTATTAAAAAATATTCTCGAGCACGTAAGCCAGAGCGGAGTCTGCCACATTTGCCCCCGTGTTACCACAGCGATCCATCAGGACCGCACGTCTCGTGGCCAAGCGTCCGCGAAGAGAATTCGTGGCTTTCTCTTCGCCCCGCGTCCAACTCCTATTACCGACTGTCGTCAGCCGATGGAGAGGAAAATGTGCCATTTTTGATAAGTGAAGCTGCAACGTTACCGTGAACGTTGCACTCACACCATAAAAAATGTGGCTACAAAGACCCTTGGTCGTTGCACACACAGAGCCTACGCAGTCTTTAATACTGCGCTGAGACGCCTATTCGCTGAAGTATGCGCAGTTCTCGCTCTGCTCACGTTCGTTCGGAACAGGCATCGAAAACGGCTATGTGCTATGTCACGCTGATAGGGGTAACTCGCCTTGTTTATTTTGTGGCCGTGCACTTACTGAGGATGCCCCTCTCATGCGATAGGATGATGAACTATGGTTACAATTACTAACGCTCGCAGTACCATTTCATTTATACTATGTATTCTTTCTGATCTGACAGTCGTCCTTACTTCTCTCACGAGCTGCCATAGGTTACTTTCCGTAACTTCTTTGGTGATTTGTGTAAATGCATTTCTCGATTCTCTTTTTTGAAGTATATCAGTCAAGTTGTTTATCTGCATGTTCGTTTTTGGCCATATTATATTGCCTTTTGAAACCCATGGGTTTCCGCTGATTTCTAGACCTTTAAACTTTATATTACATGTGGTTTCTATTCTTATTACTCCCGAATTTTCAATTGTTTCATTACCTTGTCTATTGTTAATGCACATGTATGTGAGATTTTTAGGTTGATGTAGTATATTGCAAATAATATTGCATTTGTTAACATTTACTTGAACTGAATTCAAAAGTAGATCACTCTCGCAATCCATTTCTTCTTTGAAATAGAACAACTGATTTAAACATGTAATTTCTTCGACGGTGATTGTACATTTATTCAATTCTTCCCATTCTACATGTTTAACATAATTTTCTTTTACAGTCATGTAGGGCGTTGTTGATTGTATATACAGACTGGATTGTAGTCCTTTTTGTGGTATGTTGACTGCATATTTTTTGTATAAAGTGGCTTTGCTTTTGGTATAGATGTGAATTGTAGATTCACTTCGAATCCTCGTTTTACAGGTTTGAAAGTAAATATTATATTTTTATTAATTTCAGTTTGACTGTTCATGTTTATTCTAGGAAGATTACATGGCTTATGACTTCTGCTCAACATTTGTTGGTATTGTTTATTACTTATGAAATTTGCGGTTAACCTTCCATCCTTCAGTTATTGGATGTCTTCCTCGAGGCCTATTAGGGTTATTAATTGATTGTTCAATTGCTCTGCTATGGCTACGCTCGTATGGCTCTTGCAATTTTTACTTGCAGTACCACTGGTAGGGGTCTTCTTTCGGGTGTTGATATTTTCTCCAAATCGTTTGAAATTTCTTTTTTTATGTCGAGCAATGTCTTTAATAGTTTGGTCGATTCATGCTCCATGATTATATCGGGATAATTGTTGTTATTGTTTGTTGATGCGATTTCATTTTTAGTAAGATTTTCTATCTTTAATAGTTTTTCTTGAATACTCTTAATTTTCCCATGAATTGGTCATAATTTACCTTCATCTTCTTTGAATTTTTTGGGGGAATCAGCTATGGCTATGGCTTGCATTGATGTCAATTGTCTCTGGATATTATTCACATCTATTTGGTTGATGGGTAAACTAATTTTGATAATTACTTCCCTGTGTGTGACCTTCCGTGAAAATTATGTTTTGCATCTTCTCAAATATTATACCCGCATGTTCTGCGTAAACTTCTGGGTTGTTCAATTGATATGCTCCTGCTTACTGTGCGATACTCCAAATGAGTAGGTGTAATATTCGCTACTTCATCTTGTTTTCTTTCTCTCTTTTTTTCTGAAAAAGTGAATTGAATGATTGTTAATCATGCTTCTATTGTTAGTGTTATTTGTTTCTTAAATAATTATTGCAGTGGTTCCTAATAATTGTTCACACGTTGCTTTCGCTTTCTGAGCTGTCGTATTCGTCTTCGTCGTACGTAAGTTCGTTAAAAACGGTTAGGTACTCATAATCATAAAAAAGAGGATCATTGTTTTGTCGTCTTCTTTTGTATTCGCATTTATAACACTCGGTTCTAAAGAACAGGCTTCTTTGATATTTTCATTAGGACATGCCATACATATGGTATACGAGTGATTTTTAAAAAGTTCTCTCTCTACGTTATTACAGAGTTTATACGTTCTTGCCACCTTGATTCCTTCCTTGCATGTTCCGCATGTTCCATGCGTTTCCTTGCTTGCAAATCCTTTCTTACCAAATGTAAGTTCTACATTACTGATATGGATGTATCCTTCTTCATTATCCCTTGGTTTGTCCATTTCTACTCCGTATATTTCTTCGGGTTCTCCTTCTAAAAATCGAGCCCTTAGTAGATTGTGTATGGCTGTTCGTACTCCTATTGTCAAATCATTCATTCTTGTAAGATCTCATATTTGAGTAATATTACTGCATGGAAATTCAGCTAAGAACGGGCATAATTGACTCTTCTCATGATGTCTGGCTAAACGTGTTTTCGGTGAAGATCCTTCTGCCCTTATTATGGACTGACACTCAAAACAGCATATTATGTCGCATGTTCCGGTGTAGAAGTAACCTTTTTCGCCAGCCTAATACAGAACCGTAGGTTACTGTCCAGCCGATCTTCAAGTACGACATTTCTCTTATGTATACGCAATGTATGTCTTATATGATTAATCCAAGGTCTATTTTTCTATGTTGCATTTGCTTCCGAGCTTTTTTATTGGTTTTTCGTTACTCCAGTATTTTGCGATTTCCTAATTGAATTCGGAAATATATCCCTTCTATTGTTTGTTTGAAATATTGGGTATTATTGTACATGATAGACGCTATTTGTTCCATATTGTTTTTAGGTGTACAATTTTTGTTTTGCTTTAACTGCAAGCAATAACTCATAATGGTATTCAAATTTTGTTTCTCTCTTTGTCTTCTTGTTTCTTCTTTTTTTTGCGTCTCATGAATTTCCTCTAGATATCTGCAGCATCACACATTCTGTAGATATCATAATCGTCTTGGAATTCGCCCCATTGTTCTCTGCAGCAAATGGTATATTTTGCCGGTCTTATGGACGAAATAGTATATTTAGGCCAAACATGTCCGTGACGTTTTCTTGATCATAAACTTTCCAGTTGTCTACATCGTTTTCAAAGAATAACCGATTAAACTAGAATAAATCCTTGTCATCCCATAGGTCGGCATCATGATTAATGTTCCAATATGCATAGTTTACTGCTCTATTAAGCATTTCTCTATCTTGCTTTCGCCTGAAAGCATTCGTCTCGATCATAGCTGCCACATATCTTCGTATATCTTCGTCTTCCCACCACCGTATCCATATTTGCGGTGAACAGTTTTTTATCTCTTTTCGGCTGCATTCATATTCTTCTGGACCTTTTATTATCCAATATAAATTATGGAAGTGTTGTACTAGTGAATCCTTGAATTGGTGGCTTTAATATTGTTTCTCTTTGATACCTGTAGTGATATATGAATTTTTATTACTTGTTATATGAAGAATTATATATTTAAAATTTCTAGTTTTGTGATGGTTCTATATATGAAATTCGTAGTCTGTTGGCGTTGACTGTCATTATTTTTTTGTTTTTCATGCGTATTTTGATATTGCGCTGTCCATTAAAAACATCCAGTACTGTGTAAGCCTTCGTATTGGTCCCCTAATTTATATTGTTTTCATCATTTTAACAGCCACACGTTATCGCCTATTTTAAATTCTTATGGATTTACCTTGCGATCAGAATAATATTTGGAATTGAGTTTTGAATCAATTAATTTTTCTCTCGCAATCCTTTGCAAGTCATATAATTTTTATTATATATATAAAAATATAATTTTTATTATTTAATTATATGTTGGTGGTTGATCTTCCTTTTCTAGTGGATCACTAATCGGGCCATTTTTCCGAATACTAATTCATAGGGAGTATGTGTTGTAGCATAAAGTTACAAGTTCCAACAATTCATCCCACGATTCGTTGGTCATGATTGTTTTCAAGTATTCCGCTAACGCATGATGTGAGCGTTCTAGCGAACCATTGGCTTGTGGATGATAGGCAGTGGTTTTTACTTGCTTGATCTTGAATCTATTTGCCACTCTTTGTAATTTGACATAAAATTGCTCCCTTGATCGGTTATAATGGTCACTGGAGCTCCAAAAATGCGCAAAAATCTTCTAACGAATGCATCGGCTACCGATGTTGCTGTTGCGTCCTTCACAGGTATTGCCATACAATACTTTCAAAAATTATATTGTATTGTTAATATATTGTTATGGCCATTTTCTGTTACGGGAAATGGTCCAAAAATATCAAGACTTACTTTCTCCATAGGTGAATGTGGAGTATCTGTGATTTCCATGGGTTGTTTTGTTTTAACCCTTACTAATTTCTTCACTTGACATGTAACACATGTATGTATGAAATTTTGCACATCTTCTTTGAGATTTTCCCAAAAATATCGTTGTTTAATTCGTTTATAAGTTTTTGTCAATCCTCGATGTCCTCCTATGCCTGTGCAATGCATTTCTTTAATGATTTTGCTTCGTTAGCAAACTATGACATTTATTTCCACATTCCCTAAGGCTTTGCGCATTAGTTGCAATATTTGTCTCCATTCTACGTTTTCAACGTTATTGCTTTTTGATATGCTTATAGACCATATAGCCTTTTTATTATCAACGCTTTCAGTACTTCAAACGTGTCAATTAAATTTTTCCGAATTTCGGTAGTGCTTGCGGATTGTACGCTATTTAAAGTATTAAAACTATCGCGAGAATTATGAGAAATTTTATATGTACATTCTAATAGATAAACACTTAACATGGATTTGACAATGCTAAGAGACGCATGTACTTCAGGTACAGTACCAAATTTTTCAAATTCTTATTGGGTTTGTTTCCTTGAAAATTTTTCTTTAAATGTTTGTCTAAAACATTCCAATTTCATTTAAGTTTTTTTATGATTCTGTAAAACTAAATAATTGTTTCTATGAATACAATGATTTTTCAATCTGATTTATAACGAAAGTTGTAATTATGAAAGTACAAATTAGTCTAATAGTAATAGATTTCTATTAAATGTTTGCGTTCGTAGAACATTATCAAGGGGCGGGGTAGCGCCACGATGGCAAGTATAAGATACGTTCAGTACGCACGCCGCCGTCGGGCGCTAGCCAGACCCTATTACACATCTCATAGGCATTGTTCCAAACTTGACTTACGGTTTTCTTCACTTTGACAGCATTATTTTTCACATAGAAATACTCAAACGAAAGCTTGAGACGAAACTAATAAAATCACATCAGGGTCATATTTTGTGAAATGGCTTCTATTAAATGTTATTCTGAAGTGAAAGTTCCGGCTCATGAATTCTCGTCAAAAAAATTCTTCTCCCTGATAAATTGTTTTCCGCCATACGTCATTATGTGTGACGTCAGCGCTATCAAAGGGCGCGGTAGCGCCTCGATGGCAAGTATAAGGTACGTCAATACATACGCCGCCATCGGGTGCTAAAGCCAGACCCTATATACGTCTGATAGACCCTGTTGGAGATGTGACATTCGGTTTTCTTCGCATTAAGAGCTTTGTTTCTCACTTATGAGCACTCAAATGAAAGCTTGGAATAAAACTAGCAAAATCACTTCAGAATCATGTATTGTGAAATGGCTTCTATTAAAAGATATTATGAAGTGAAGGTTCGGGGTCACGAATTCTTCAACGCGAAAATTCTTTTCCCGACGGAAAAATGTTCTCCGCGGAAGTACGTCATCGTGACGTAGGCACTACGTATACTATTGCTTGCATCTATATAGTTCATCAAGTATGCAGAAGAGCAGACGATGGTGTATTCACATTTTTTGATTTTTGAATATAATAACACATATGCAGTGTTAAAGAAAAATAAGTATTGTACAAAATAAAGTACCAAAGTGATTTTATTTTCAACACAATATGCAATTTATAATGCTGGCTTTGATGAAATATTTAAAAACTGACAGATATAATTATGAAAAATTTTCACAAACAAGACTAATAGCCTCAAATTAGATAAGTATTTAGTTGTACTTTTTTTTTAAATATGCAATACATGAAAGATTCATGAACTGATTCTTTGTTAAAATATATCCTTTTATTTTTCAGGTTTTTTTACTATTAGATTATATAAAGAAATAACTATTCTGTGATGTGGCAGCTAGTAACGTGTTAAGAATTCATCATTCAAGAAAGTTTACGTTGTTGAAGTGAATATGTAACTTTTTCTATCGTCTCCTGGGTTCACCTTTCAAGCAAGTTTCTACATTCTTGAAGTGGATGTGTAATTTTATCTATCGTCTCCTGGGAGGTAGACTCTCAGGCTATTCGTCGAAAGGGATCCTGATGAGAAGCTAGTGAAAGTGTTGTATTTTCATCATCCAAGAATCAAAGAGAATTTATACAGAATTTCCAGTTTATATAATTTTCTTGTGATGTGACAAGTTGGTTAAGTGTTAGGATTAGATTCAATCTTCCACGCAAGAAAGTTTCTACAATTGTGGAAGTGCTTATGAACAATTATTAAATTTTCCTATCGTCTCCTGGGAGATAGACTCTCAGGCTATACATCGAAAGGTGTCCTTACAAATAGCTAGTGTGTTTTATTTTCATGGTTCAAGAATCGAAGAAAGTTTTAACATAGAGAACATTCAGTATAAGGAAAAAATTGTCTTGTATTGTGAGAAGCTAGTGAAGTGTCAAGAATATGCATCGCTCATGCATGAAAGTTTCTAAGTTGTTTAAGTGTATATGAATAATTCATAACTTTTCCTATCGTCTCCTGGGAGGTAGACTCTCAGGCTATTTGTCGAAAGGGATCCTGATGAGAAGCTAGTGAAAGTGTTGTATTTTCTTGGTTCAGAGAATATTCAGTTTATGTAAGGAAAAATTTGTCTTGTATTCTGAGAAGCTAGTGAAGTGTCAAGAATATGCATCGCTCTTGCATGAAAGTTTCTAAGTTATTTAAGTGTACATATATGAATAATTCATAACTTTTCCTATCGTCTCCTGGGAGGTAGACCCTCAGGCTATTCGTCGAAAGGGATCCTGATGAGAAGCTAGTGAAAGTGTTTTATTTTCATCGTCCAAGAATCAAAGAATATTTATACAGAATTTCCTGTTTATATAATTTTCTTGTGATGTGACAAGTTGGTTGATTGTTACGATTATATTCAATCCTCCACGCAAGAAAGTTTCTACAATTGTGGAAATGCTTATGTTAACTTTTCCTATCGTCTCCTGGGAGATAGACTCTGAGGCTGTACGCCGAAAAGAATTCTTATGAATAGATTGTAAAAGTATTTTATTTTCTTGGTTCAGAGAATATTCAGTTTATATAAGGAAAAAATTATTTTCTATTGTGAGAAGCTAGTGAAGTGTCAAGAATATGCATCGCTCATGCATGAAAGATTCTAAGTTGTTTAAGTGTATATGAATAGTTCATTACTTTTCCTATCGTCTCCTGGGAGGTAGACTCTCAGGCTGTTCACCGAAAGGGATTCTTATGAATAGCTAGTGAAAGTGTTTTATTTTGTTGGATTTTAGAGATTATTCAGTTTATATAATAGAGAATATTCTTGCTTCAGATTATAAAGGAAATAACTTTTATGTGATGACAAGCTAGTGAAGTGTTAAGAAGATCTATATTCATCTTCTATGCAAGAAAGTTTCTATACAATTGTTGAAGTGCTTGTTTATTATTAATTATTTCCTTATGACCAGCTAGTGAAAGTGTTTTATTTTCATCGTTCAAGAATCGAAGAAAGAATTCTCAGTTTATAAGTCCTTATGACAAGCTAGTGAAAGTGTTTAATTATCATTTTTCCAGAATCGAAGAATTTTCTTCAAACTGGCAACGATGTTTTTCTAATAAAAATTATGGAATCGCAATCGGGTTTTTTGCGTTTTACATAGTTTATCAATCGCAGAATCTCATACGAGCATTTATTTTTAGAAATTTATTGTTTAAATAGAAGATATGAACGTTGCAAGTTGGCGTCGTGTCCCGTACATTACATACAGCCAAGCGGCAAGCCAACTTGCAACTCAAATAAAAAATATAATTGAATTAATAACTGATAAAATAATGTTATACACATGACAGCATGCATGTTTATTTCATGCATATGACTTCATTTAATTGAAAAATGCTTTAAATACAAAATTTTGATAGGGGATAGGGCCCGGGTGCGTTGCAACCATTCCCAGAACATCAATGTATTATAAAATTTCTTTTCGATTTTTTCAAAAAAATTTCTTCCCTATTGAAATAATACAGCAATGTTATGGTAACATTGCACAAGGTTATCACAGCGTTACTGGAATATAAAATCTTACAAGAGGATCAAGGAAAAATGTTTAAATAAAATTTCTCCGGTTGGGATTTGAACCCAACTCCTTTCGCTCAGTAGACTCGCTCGTTATCCACTGAGCTATTGTTTTGTTGTTGTCATTGAAGTTAATATGTAGGCTAAAATGAAAGATAAATGAGGGCCTTTAAAATATAACCTAGGTTCAAAATTATTTGACAACAACAAAACAATAGCTCAGTTGATAACGAGCGAGTCTACTGAGCGAAAGGAGTTGGGTTCCAATCCCAACTGGAGAAATTTTTTTTAAACCTTTTTCTTTGATCCTCTTGTAAGATATTATATTCCAGTAACATTGTGATAACCTCGTGCAATATTACCATAACATTGCTATATTATTTCAATAGGGAAAAAATTTTTTCGAAAAAATCGGAAAAAAATTTATAATATATTAATGTTCTGGGAATGTTGAATAAGATTACTACATTATTACTGTAATATTCCTTTCCACGGATGGGTCCGGAATACCGATTGAATCGATGTGATACGTAACCTTCGTTTACTTACCAAATTAACATTCCAGCAATATTCCCAGAGTATTGGGTGCTATATGGGGATATTTGTAGCACTATATTTTAAATAGATTTTCCAATAGCTTGCAGTCACGTCTGGTCGTTTTTACAAAAATATATATATATAGTATGGAGAAAGAAAGAAAAATTGTTGGTAATACGCAGATAATACGAGTGGTTTCAAAATTACAATAAAACTTACAAACTTTTTTTTGTTCAGTTCAGTTTACATATTATTTTTTCAAAATGAGTCTAGACAAAGTAATTATAAAATTGACGAGTCAATTGTATGCCAATCTGAGCCTATCAAACAGGTATTCAATTTGTAATTAATTTAATGCAAAAATTTATAACTGGATCTTACAATCCATTCTTGTTAAAAAAGTTAAATGAATCATTCTTTAAAGCTGTAAATGACGAAGTTTCTAAAGAAATACAAAATGTGTTTTAAATTAAACAATAATCCAGCAATTAAACAGTAAATTATACAATAATCCATTTGAAATAGTAAGCTCAGAATGCAAAAGAATCAATTTATATAAATAACGGCCTTTATACATTGAACCGAAAATTATTGCAGTAGATTCCATTACAAAAACAAAAATAGAGGGAACTAATATAGCATTCAAAGATTCTAATATTAATTTGCTGGAAATTATTTGACGCTACGCTAGCATATATTAATTTTTTACAAGAAGAAAAACATCTTTTGATCAATTTTATTCAAGGAAGTTTATGGCAAAGCATTCTAAAAAACTTTAATAAAAATGGAATCGCGTTGCCTTTATTAATCTATTTTGATGATGTAGAATTAAGAAAAGCATTAGGCAGTCATGCTGGCCATAATGCGATTGGCGCAGTTTACGCAACAATACCTTGCCTTCCGCCAACGTTTGCGCCAAAATTAGAGAGTATTGTGTTGTGTTCACTATTTTATACGAAACATAGAAAAATTTTCGGAAATGATATAATGTTTAAAAATATGACTAATCAATTCAAAACCATTTAAGAAAATGGCATTCAAATTGTTGTTAAGAATACAATTTATAATATTTATTTAATAGTCGGGGCAAGTTAGCATTTTTGAATTAAGTTTCTTATAACTTTAGTTTTATGATTGAAATGTGTTATTGGTAACGTAAATAAAATAACCTTAAAGTCTCGACTTCGGGTCAGGTCGGGAACATTGTTATTATTGCAAAATGAAATTCAAAAATGCACTTTCTTTAAGCTTTTCGTGAATAACTTCTTTATGACTCATTTTATGTAAAAAAAGATAGACATGAAAATTGTTCAGAATTGAATTTTGTATAAGGTACATATATTCCTGACTGCCAAATTAAGTTTTTTCATCGTTAAATTGTTAAACAAAAAAAATTTTCTTTTTAAATTTCATATTGCTACAGATTTCACAAAAAATAATTTTTTTCATTGGATGAACACCTATAGATGAGTTTTGGTACGAATAATTTAAAAATCGATGTCCGATCTTGATATCTCAAAATGGCGTCTTATTGCAAAATTATTTAGCTTAAAATTTCAAATTCATCTCCAAATTGCCCACGGAACGATAACTTGATCCAACCACCTTTAATCGATAGCTTACGACGTGCTTAATAAACGCCAAAAAAAACTTTTTAAAAAATTAATATTTAACAACAATTTTAACAATAAATAATTTTTGTTTTCGCCAATTTTGAAGTTAGACGAATGCAGTAATGTGCATTTTAAAGTATGTAAAAAACCATGAATTTTCATGTAAATTTTGTTTAGATCGGACCAATAGGAACGGAGATACGAAAATGTTTTCAATCGACGCTTACGCCGAAACTACTTAATAATTTTTGATGAAATTTAGTGTACAGCTTGCTCAAAAAATACTCTAAATGATGGCATTTTAACCGATAGTTGTAATGGACCTATTTCGTGCAAAACGACCGATGAAAGAATGTGAAATTAGCGCGCGCGGCCGCGCGGCTGCTTCGGCCCGGCGGCGCGGTGGTGGGGGGAGCGCCGCTGCAGCTTTCGGGAACTTTAGATGTTAAATTCTTTTCTCGGCAACCAGAAGTCGTACGGTAATGCTTTTTTTTTAATTTTATGTGTTTTTTTCTCAGCTTTCATGTCGTCTTAATGAAATTGTCGTAGCTGCATTACAAATACTCGAAATTGACTTGTTTTCTGGAAAAAAAACTTTTTTCGGTGTATAAACTATATGTACATGAATATATTCTGCAACAAAATACATTTATGATTATATATATCAATACATGAATAATAACTGCTTTCTATTTTAATATTATACTAAATTAAGGTATTAATCTCTGTAAAATCAGTTGGATTCTATTGGAATTTATTGCTTCGAATTTTGAGTATATTTTTGGAGTTGTACTGACTTTATTAAATATATGTATTGGAGTATGTGTACGTATTTATTTATACAAATATAATAGATAAAATTGCCTTTTATCTATTTCAGTAGTACATATTATTTTCAATATTTTTGTTGAACAGATTATTCTTGCATGTATATACTGTACTACAAAACATATTTATGATTATATACATGTGTGTATGTATTGTGACGTTGTGCTTTTTCCGTCCCTGGGGAGGCGTAGCACTACGTAATGACACCTATGCAGGTTACCGCGAGCTCGTATTTTATAATTATTATTGGACGCCCGAACTCGCGATCTGGTACTTCTATGATGCCGGCTTGAGAGCTCCTTATACTCTACGTCGTGGGGGAGAGGTGCAGGGAGATAAATACGCAAAATAAATACACGCGACTTTATAAAATATAACACTTGGTAATTTATTACAAAAATCAAATCAAAATTTTATCTACTCGCGGACGCGTGCTCGTCCTCGGGCGAGCTCACCGTCTATAACGCGGGCTGGCTCTAGGTTAGGGACTCGCGGTGGGGAGGTATTTCGCAACACTCCTACCTGTCTCTATTCCTGTTGCTCTACGTCCTCGCGTTCTGGTGTTGCCTCGTACCCTGTGGAAGCGCTTGCGAAAGAAACTAATAATCACTCGGAAAATTGCACACGGGGAGAAATACTCTGGTCGCTCTGGTAGTCGCCTTGGAAGATCCGCCTTGCTCGCTCACTCGTTGTGTCTCCGTCCTCCTGGTACTCGATACTCGATACTGACTCTCCTCGCGCGTTCGGCAACTACGCCGGTTCGCGGCGTCTATCGCTCTCTCACTCGCACTCACGCATTTCCGCTAGATCGCTCTCTCGCGCCTATCACACATTTCCACGCTTTCGCACCATATATCATAGTTGTACTCTTGCGCCCTCTTTTACAATTCTTTTAAATGCGCGCGACATTTAAAACACGTTTACACGCTTGACTGGCTCTATTAATTACACTTACGTATTTTCGCACAGTTACGTACTTCGGCACGCTTACATTTTTATTTACCGCTCGCACGCGCGCTGTGGATCGAGCCGTAGCCCTCCACCTTTTCCCAATATCATACGGCGCATACGCGTTGCCTCCACTCTTTCTCTTGTCTGTCTCTAATGCATTCGTTCGCTCGCTATTCCTGTCACTCTCGCACTCATGCTTCAGTCAATAGCTCGCCAACATGGCGGCCGCCGCTTGCGCGCGTACGCCTCGTGGCTCGCATGCCTCGTATCTCTTGTCTCTCTCGCTCTCGTTACTTCAGCGCTACGCCGTTCATTCCTCTCTCTTTCTCTCGCCTTGGCTGCCGCGCGCTGCTACGCGCTGTGTTTCCCCCACTCTCTCGCTCTCTCCTCATGCTGCTGCTGCTCGGCGGCGTGCTGCTCTCGGCGCCGCGCTGTCCTGTGGCTTTAACAGCTGACTGCTCGCTTGCTGCTTTGAAAGCACCACCGAGTATAAGAGTATGTTATCTTAACTGGGTGGTATCCAGGCGAGCAGCCATCGACGGGATCCCCGTCACATTCCCCCTCCCAAACCTTTCATACTATTATGAAGAGGTTTTAGAAGGCGAATTGTGCTCGCATGGACACACCCTGCAGTGCAGGAAAGGACAAGTACGGGAAAGTGAGAAAATACAAGAGAGGAAAGAGAGAAAAAAAAATTTTTCGGGTGAGAGATTCCGGGCGAGGTGGCCTATTCCGGACAGGTTGTTGCTGCTTGAGCTTCCTGCTCTCTACGGGCCTTTAAGCTCCAACTCGAAGGAAGTGGGCTCCACCAGGTCGTTGACCACCTCTGGTTCCTCGTCTGCCCAATGTATCCTGCTCGGCTCTACCTTCTGGCCGTCGTTTGAACTCATGTCTGAAATATTCAATGAATTAGACATGTGTTTCATGGTAGATTGACGGGGCACACCCGCCACCTGGTTACTTCCTGCAGACTTTGGGAGCGTCGCAATGTAACCACATGCACCACTGTCGGATACTACTACAGGTTGGGAAGAAGGTTTGTTAGTAGGATTGTTTCTAGGGGATACGTATCGCTTGAGGTCGCTTACGTGGACCTTAGCCACTTTCCTACTCTTCCCTTCGACTGGCTCTAGTATGTAAACGACTGGCGATCTTTTCTCGGTGACTTTAAACGGACCGTCATATTTGGGGGCTAACTTGGCTGAGAATTTCTCAGTTCCTTTGGACAAGGGGTGAGATTTTCTCATCACTAAGTCTCCCACTTGGAATTCTACGACCTTTCGGCCTTTGTTATACCGCTTACCTTGTCTCGTTCGTTCGTCGTCTATATATATCGCTACCAAGTCTCGTAGTGCGTCTAGTCTCTTCTGTCTGTCTTTCCAAACTTCGGGCTCTAGTTTAGTCTTTTTCGTCACCCCCTCCCATTCCACACGTAAGCTTTTCACCGGGATAGGGTGTCTGCCGTAATTCAAGAAAGCTGACGATGTTTTAAGTGTCGCGTACTTAGCTGTATTTATCGCATGTCGTAACTCGTGTAAATGCTTATCCCAATCACTGTGATTTTTCGCGAATTCGGAAATCATTGTTTTCAAGGTGCGATTGCTTCTCTCTACAGGATTTGCTTGCGGATGGTAAGGTGGTGTAGTCAGATGTTTTACGCCGTATTGCTCTAGTGTTTCTGCCAGATGTTTGTTGATAAACTCCGTTCCGTTGTCTGTCAATAAATATTCTTGCGTCTCCCACCTGAACAATATCAGTTCTTTGAAGACTCTGGCTATAGGTTTCCCGTTAGCCTGGCGTAATAGATGTATTTCCACCCAACGAGAGAATAAGTTTTGGAATACTACGAGATATTTATTCTGGCTGGAGCTTTTTGGGAACTCCATCACGTCTGCTGCCACGACGGACCATGGTTTCTCGACGATTCGTTTCCCGATCAGCCCTTGAGGAGCCTGTTGGGAAATCTTGTATGCCTGGCAAGTCTGACAGGTTTTTATGAATCGGCAGACGTCATGGAATGGTCCGGGCCAGAAATACTCCCGTGCTATTCTATCGTACGTTTTCTCAATTCCTAGGTGTCCTGCTGAGATTTCGGCATGCGCTGTGGTCAATACTCTTTCCTGCAATTCCTCTGGTACTACAAGTTTCCATCCTTCGTCCGGGTGTGTGATGGGATCTAACATTGGATCTTCCTTGTGCCTGTACAACTTTCCGTTTTCGACTCTCCACTCGGGAAATTTCGTGGGGTTCTCTTCGACTTCGTCGCGTCATCGTAGATACTGTCACGTCCCACGGTTGGGACGTACGTTTAAGCGAATTGAATGTACTGCGCGGAAGAGAACCAAGATAGCCAGTAATTGAATTTTTAATGCGCAAGAGAGTTAGAGTGTAAAGTAAGAGAGACTTAACTTGTCGAAGGAAACTGCGTGGAGGTCGGCTTGGCGTTGACCAGATCCGAAGGGGCAGCCCGTTGGGCCTGTGGTGGATTTCTCGGACGTCGTGTGGGAAAAGAAGAGAGGATGACCGTCGAGACGTCGTCCTCTGGAGTACTGCAGGCTGCTGTCACCACTCTCCAGATTCTGGGTGGAGAGTCCCGTGGTAGGTCCAATGTAGTCGCAATCGCGATTGAAATACGTTCGAGGTAGCCAGGTCGCGCAAGGAAATGAACGCAACAAAAATTTAAGTTTCAAGTAAAGTAGATTTTATTTAAAGTTTTAGAGTTCGAAATTGTTTTCAGAAGAGAGGAGCTGTTGCTGGCTTCGACTCTCGTCGTGAACTGCCGCTCCGTTCGCTCGTTCGGAGACTCATCGACTTCGAGATTACGGAGTGGGACTGATGTGCCGTGGCGGGGAGACCCCTCGTGATTGGCTGTTGACTTTATCATCTGTCTCTGGTTGGTTGAAGGTGTGGCTTGTCGCTGCGTATATTGTGCTTGGTGGGGGTTGTTGTTGTCGTCGTTTTCATTATCCGTGGGTGATGTAAGCGCGATGACGACTCGTGATGAGTCTCGGATCATGCGTCACATAATATTTGAGAGGCGATAGCTGCGCTCGAGTAACCGTAGTATTCCTCGAGTTACAATGGAATTATTTTACAAAGAAATCGATATACATTGTTGGCTTTTAGGCGAAAATACTTCCAAGAAGTGTTGAGTGTACAGTTTTTGTTGCGTCTTAGTTGCTCATCCGCGACTTTCGACGCGGAAATTGCGGCTATTGATATTAGGATTACATGTGGTGCGAGGAGATGTCTACTTTACTTGGTGTGCATATACTTATTTCTACAGTTGAGATTACAGGGCCTGTAGCGGGTACATTGCTATCAGGCGAACATAATACTAGCAGAGCATACATATACGTCTTGAGACGAAGCTGATCAGGCGAACATAATACTAGCAGAGCATACATATACGTCTTGAGACGAAGCTGAAGCTTAATACTAAAGTGTACAGTGAATATATGTGATTACATAAGCTTAATGCTACGAGGAAACTATTGCGGAGGTACCAGAAGAATATGTCATTGTGAGAGGTTCAGATATAGAAAAATATATATATGTATAGGGACTATTGGAGAGGAGGAAGGTGGGTGGTGAAGGGGAGTTGGGAGATTGACTCGCGGTTTGGTTATATACTCGCGATTTCTTATAATCTAGTCGCGCTAAATGCTGCTTACGTACTAGGAATACATGTATCAGTAAGAGGTGGCAAGCACAATTTCGATGGTAAGGCAGGGCTTGCAGTCGGTAATGCAGATTTCTCTATTATCGAGGCATGGTGAGGCTTGTGGCGCCCTCTCGTAGCTTTTCTATCGGTAAGTATGGACGCGTTACCCGTGGTAAGGTGCTGTTACTCACTGTCGGTAACTGAGTTTCGGTCGGTAATTTACCGGTTGTTACTCTGTTACCATGAATTGGTGCATTGTCAATTCGTTCTAATCTTTCGAAGAAATTGGCCGTCGTCACACCCCCCCTGTTAGAATCAAAGCCACGAGTGGAAAGAGAATGGCTTTGATCGGAAGAGAAAGAAGATGGACAATTTCTGAAGTTAGGATAGATTTGGGCAGGCGGTGAGTTTATGTTGTACCTGGGCGGTACCGATGGGATTGGAGGCGGGGGAGCTTGTGGGAATTGAGGTGGGCGGTCCGGTGGGAATGAGACGTCGGATTCCACATTACTTGGTTGCGGCTCTTTGTCGTTAGGCTCATCTGCAGGCGTTTCTCTCTTTTTGGGGAGTGGTCCCTGGCTCAAGTGAATTAACAAATTTGCAATTGTTCCCCACAGAGCTCCTAGGATTCGTATTCCGAATCCATAGATTCTGTAGAGAGTGTAGCCGTGAATGCACGTGTTAATGACGTACTTAATGACTCCTATGATCAAGCCTATCATCATTACACCGGCGCTAATTGAACCGAATGCCATGAATTTAGCCCAGAGTCGGCTTACCGTGCTTTCCGCGAAGTTGTTCAGCGTATCTTCGTTCATCAAGTTCATTACGTTCAGGCCATCGGTTGACACATCCTCTCCGGTTACCCCGCGAGCTACCTGATTCAGCACGGCCCCTCGAGTTACGGGAAACATAAGCGCGTTCTTGTAACTCTCGAGTTCCGCATCTGTATACAGGCCGTCTTGCGCGAGTTCACCCGGGTCGGTGTATTTCCACGTTGGCTTGTTTAAGGGTTGCAGTATTTGAGGAGCTTCTACGGGTGATGCCGCGGGATCTAAGCGGTACCATTTGCCGTCTATTTCAAACATAGTTGGCAAGAGGGTATTGCATTCGCGCTGCGTTCCACGACCAGTGATTATTCGAGATTTCGGTGTAAGGAAATATGACTGATTTTTATATGATATCGGTAACTCGACGTAGCAGGTATTGTTTGCGCGTCGAATTTTCACTGCGACCGGTTCGCATTGAATTAGGTGTGCTACTTCTCCCGCAAAGACAGCCATGAAGCCCGGGTTTTTCATAATGGTAAACGCGAACTCGTCGGGGTTTACGGAAGACTGCGCCAAGGAATTTTTTATCACTTGCTGCTCTAACAAACACCGTTGTGTGATAACGTCCCTGTACAAGGATTGTATTTCATTTTTAAAGTGATGGGCTAGGAAAAGGATTTTGGTATTGAAATAGAAATCGATTCTGATATCTTTAGAGTTTATCTGCCGGTTTTTGGTAGGGAATGGGTTTCCGATAGTTGTCTCGAATACATAAATGTTTGCTTGTTCCGTTAATTTTAGCGTGTGTCCGCAGATATATTCATTACCCGAGTCAGTAAACGCAAACTTCGTGCCGGTGTTATTGTTAAAATACATGGCGGGTAGTTGGGTCGCGTTGGAGTAGGTCTTGATTGCCGGCCCGTCGTATAAAATTATAAATTTATCGTATCCGCACATTGAGACTTCCGATTTCTCCCAGAATCCGAAAGTATCGTCTTGTTCAAGACAACTTCCTGAGCTGTATGTGCACGCGGTGCCTGAATTTAATAAGATGGAATCCTTTTCTCTACGGACTGTGGCTAGGAATGAGGAAAGGGTGATCTCAAGGGTCGCTTCGACTGTAAGAGACTTTTGTCCCTCGAAGAGTTCCCCCTCGCATCCAGCGGTCCCATCTACCGAACCCTTGATTCTAATTGTTCGGTAGTTGGTTTTGTTTAACAGTAAATTTGCTATAATTTCATCATGGAATTTGAACTGACCGTATTTGTGCATGTCAAAGCACGCTTCTCGAGAAATGTGCTGCGCGAACTTTTTGTTTTTGTTTGAGAGGGCTACGTGAGAGCTCATGCCACAATAAAATGCCTTTTGTTCTATTATAATTCTGCAAGTTTTTACCATTGTATTTTCAAATTCGACTTTCTGTAAAAGATTAACATATCGCGTTTCTGCCTCTGCCTCGATACCATCGAAGTTGCACTTACCCATTTTTCGAAGCGAGATTGTTGTTATATTTGGCGCTCTTGCTGCTTTTCCGGTGCAGTCGAATCCGGTCAGGGCTGTGGCAGGTGCGATGATGCATAGTAGTGTGAGGAGATTAGCCATTATTTGCAGGCGAGTTTTGGAGGCCATCATCATTCCGATCCTCACCTGAAACGGTAGTTTCTGTATTGGTTGAGCTAATCTCGCTCGGTGATCTTAATCTAGTTAGCATGATTTTATTCGGGTGTACTGTTTTTATTTTGTTTTTAACAATAATGTCGACGTTACCGTTTTCGGCAATTCGCAAGATTTTGAAAGGACCCAGGTATTCATCAGCAAAGACACCTTTTCTGGGTTCCTTCAAATACCTCACATAATCCCCGACTTTGAACGTGCAAGGGTTGACCTTTTGATCGTAGTAGCGCTTAGATCTAATTTTCGCCGTTTTCAGGTTTGTGTGAGCTATCGCTTGTGTTCGCGTGATTCGTTTTTTCAGTTCGAGAAGGTAAGAAAAGTAAGTGTCGTCGACGTGCTTTTCGTCGAGGCGCGCGTTGGCTGATGGGACTCGTGCTATTTTCCCGAATACGCATTCAAAGGGTGTTAGCTGTGTCCCTTCATGCACACTCGTATTGTAGCAGAATGCTGCGCTCGCAATCCATTCGTCCCAAGTATCATCGGATTTTACAAAACATTTAATATACTCTTTCATCACATGGTGCATGCGCTCTATGCTGCCATTGCTTTGAGGACGATATGTCGATGTGGTGCATTGATTGATTTTACAAATTTTTGCAATATTTTTCATTAAAGAGGAGGTGAAATTCGAGCCCTGGTCGGTCAGTATGAGTCTTGGTGCTCCGTAAATGTAGACACATTTATTCATAAACGCGGTCACGATGTGTATGGAATCGGCTACCGCGAGAGGCACTAGAATGACGTATTTCGTCAGCAGGCACTGCATGGTTAATACGTAGTTGTTCTTCTCTTTCGTTGTTGGCAATGGACCCACAATGTCGAGCGCAATCTTTTCGAACGCTTCACCTGGTGTGTCGGTGAGTATCATCGGTTGGTGTACCTTTCTGCGTACTAATTTCTTCATCTGGCACACCTCGCATCGGCTGACGTACATTTGAACGTCTTGTTTCATTGTTGGCCAATAATAATCTTGGCGTAGACGGTAATAGGTTTTCGTCACGCCTTTATGTCCGTTAATGGCTGAAGAGTAGACCTGGTGGATGATGTCAATGCGGTCCTCTTCTTCGGGGGTCACGATTAAATTCTGACACAGCAGGAACTTCGTATCCGGTGTCGATTCGGCGAGTGTCTCAAGCCGTTCCCGGAATAGCGACCAAGGTACGTCATCGATTCGGGGCGTGATCGAGAAACGTATCGTCTTGAGCCTCTTCTCAAGGAGAATGTCTTTGAGATGGCTCAGAGCTAAATCAATGTACTGTGTCTCGACGCGATCATGCATACTCCTCTTTACGCACAATCCGAGTAAATATTTACGCTGCACGACGAAGTGCGCGACAGTGCCCACGTCGGGTCGTTCGTGATGAACCCAACGAGCTGTATTTATCAGAGCTTGTGCTCCAGTACAAACCGGTTCATTCTTTCTAGTGATGAAATATGCGAGGTTGTCGTTATGAATTAAATATGAATCACGGACTTCGATTACATTAGTCTTGCGTCTTTGAGTGACGCTATAAGGAACGGCTGGCGGATCGAATATATCCGTGGAGCGACTATCGGAAGAGTCGTGTATCGGCTCTTCGTCATTCGCACTCTCATCTGACGTTCGATCGCTCGCGATGTTATCGTTGGGAGGTGTCATTGCGCGATCGTTGAGCGGCAATATTTCGTCTTCTTCGCTGTCTGAATTGATTATATTACGCCGTCGTCGGTGAGAGATCACGGGCGTCCCTGAGTCTGGAGCGTGTAAACAAACTCTGTCCTCGGGTGGCTCGTGTATCTCCGCACGTGCGAGTGTCGGAGTATATATTTCTTCAGATGAATTAGAAGTTAAAACAAATATTCTCCCGACCGCTTCGTGTGTCGGTGGGTTGCGTGAGAGAGCATCGGCAACAAAATTCATTTTGCCTTCCTTGTACACGACGTCATAATCGAATTCGCGGAGTTTGAAATAAAATCTTTTCAAGCGCGTCGTCGGGTCTTTGAGGTTATGGATCCATACCAACGGCTTGTGATCGGTGACAAAAATAAATTTACGGCCGTAGAGTACGTGTCGGAACTGAGCTGCTGAGTCGACCATGGCTAAGAGCTCTTTCTCGATAGTGGAGTAGTTTATTTCCGCGTTTTTCAAGACACGCGAATAAAATGCAATCGGCATATCGTCCTTATCATAATACTGACTAAGCACGCTACCAATCGCGTATTGACTGGCATCAGTTGTCACATAAAAAGTTTTCGAGTAGTCGGGGTACTTTAGCAATGGTTCTTCCATCAAACATTTGCGCAAAAGATCAAAAGCTGTTTGACACTCATCCGTCCATTCGATTTTCTTATTACTCATACCTGGTTTGCTACCTTTCAGGAGCAAGGTCAACGGTTTGGCTTCTTTGGCAAAATTAGGAATAAATTTTCTATAGTAGCCAAGTGCACCTAAGAATTGTTTTACATTTTTCATTATTTTTGGGATGGGAAAATGTTCGATCGCGTTGACCTTATTCCTGTTTGGGCGGATCCCGTCCGTTCCTATTTCGAAACCGAGATACGCTACCTTTTTCTTGTAAAATTCGCACTTATCGGGTTGAAGTCGCATGCCCGCGGTTCTGAGACGCTCGACGACTAGACTCATCTTTTTGTCATGCTCGTCGAGGGTCTTTGCGAAGATGACCAAGTCGTCGACATAAATGAATATTTCTTTATTTTGTAGGCCGAAAAAGATATCGTTCATGGCTCTCTGGAAAGTCGCGGGGCTGTTACGCAGGCCGAAGGGCATTCTAGTAAAATGATAGTGACCGAAAGCAGTAGAAAAAGCTGTTTTTTCTTTGTCGCACTCTCGCATGGGGATCTGATGGAATCCCGATGCGAGATCGAGCACACTAAAGTACGAGTTGCCGCCTAATTTTTCAATTATGTCGGCGATATTGGGTATAGGGTAGGCGTCCGGCTCGGTGATTTCATTCAGTTTGCGATAATCGAGCACGAGGCGCTTCTTACGCTTGCCGCTTGAATCGAACGTTTTCTTCGGCACCATCCATAGCGGGCTATTGAACGGAGAGCTCGATGGCTCTATTATTTTCTTCTTGAGCAAAATCTGTACTTCTTTCTCCATCTCTTCCTGCATAATTACAGGAGGACGATGAGGTTTTACGTTAATTATTGTGTCAGCAGTTAAAATAATTTTATGCTCGGTTAATAGTGTGGCCGGTAAATCTTCGTCGGCTAATTGAAAAATATCCGCGTATAAGTCGCAGATTTTGCTCAAGCGGGCATGCTCTTCCCCTGTATAATCGCTTAGATTCACGAGGTCTTTTACCAGGCTGGCACGCTCTGGCCCTTGCACATTCAAGGTGGGAGAGGCATTCGAGTTAAGGCTGCAATGATGTATCAAATCATTGTCGCAGAGGATAAGAATATCTTCGTCGCTCTCGTTTGAGAGGGGTGAGTCATTGATGCTTTCTAAAGCATCAGTATTGAAATTGATATTTAAGCCTCTGATAAAATTCACCGTGGAGTTATTCATCTCTATCGTATTGTGCGAAAATAATGACTCGATCTCATTCACGTAATCGTCGTGCAAGTCGACCCGAGAGGATTCGTCGTCCGTAAACAGTTCGTCAGTAATCGATAGCGATTGTATACATTCTGCCTCCGGCGGTGAGGCATCCGCCGAGACCGAGGATGCTATGTCTACGGACTCGACACATTTATCGCGCTCATTGATTACTTCGGCGTCTCGTTTTGTCGCGTCGTATCTTTGTTTCATTGCGACTATCGCGGCTTCGTGCTTGGCATTAACCCACGGATACCAATCCTTGAAGTCGAATAAACTGTCCCAGTCGAATGACAAGTCACGTGCGGATTGTGCCTTGATATTCGATGAGTCGTTCAGCTTATTGGCTTTGGGATTCATTTCCGTGTTTAGACTGGATGTCTTCTCGGAGACTTTATCGGTGTTTACGATACGTGATTCGACTGTCGCGTCGTGTTTTTCACACGTATCTTTGTTGCGATTATTTATGTTTGCTTCAACGGTTTGAATGACTGCGATCCGTTTATCGGCCGTGTCGTCTCCGATATTGGAGTGAGTAAGTTTCTCCGGATCGCGATCGTCGTGGAGAGAAATCTCGGATATGTCCGAGGAAGACAAAGAATCTTTGTTCTCATCGGGAGAACCAAAGAGGTCAGATTTATCGGTGAGACAGTCTCTATTTTGTTCGCGCGAGTCGATAAAATAATCGGAATCGCTATACACTGAACAATCGAGCCCCGATATCGACTCGTCAGGATACATATTTACTGAGCTTTGGATTTTTGAATACAATCTGTGTCTCAACGTGTCAATAATAGAAACATTATCGGCTTCGATAGCCTTAAAGGAGGAGTCATTAACAAAGCGCGACCGCACGTGTGGCGAAGAGACATCGATACCGTCTCCATCCAGTGACGCCGAATCTGACCGCAGATCGGACTCCTCTGAAACAATACATTCTTCTCTCGTCTCGGGACCGGCGTGTAACGTATTCAAAGCGTTCAGGGACGCGGCTCGCGACGGAGAGTTAACAGAGATAAGTTTATTCGTTTCGACAACAGATTTAGATATAACAGCTGAGTCATTCAACGACTCACATAAAGAACGCGCTGGCGGTTCGTGAACGTCAGCTTCAACAATCATATGATTTACTTGGAAATCCGGGCTCGCGTTACTTTCTCGATCGATATTTTGAGGCAACAACGGGACCACGGGGATTCTAATTTCAACAGGGAAAGAGTTATTATTTTCGACGGGGATTATGACATGCCCGTCGATATTTTTTGCAAAATTTCCGCCTACATTTACACCGGGGAGTACGGGGATTTTAGGCACGACTCCCTCTTTATATTCGCGCTGTGTTTTTGCTATCGCCCAAGAAGTCGTTTGCGGCGCTACAATTCGCGACGTTTCCTTTACAAAGTCGATTTCGACTTCTCCGAAAATGATTTGATTCGATTGGAAATCTAGTTGCATCTCTCCACCCTTCATGAATTCAGAGCCGAGAATGCACGGAACGCTAATGGGAAAATCATCAGAAACTACTAAGAAATTTGTATGGCAAAAGTTAAATTGATCAAGCGTTATGCTTATTAATCCAATTGTTTTTATGACGCGATCACCTATGCCTTTCACGAGACCGTTGTGACTTCGATCAATTTTGTTACAATCAGCGACCGCGGAGATTTTGATGATATTAGGCTGTGCTCCACTATCGAGCATTATTTCAGCCTCGCCACAGACAAAATCTTTGCTCACCGCACGGATTACTGGGATTTCGCCGAGTCGATTGCAGGCGAAATCTTGGATAAGGTAGACGGGGTAAATGCTGCGTTTATTTGACGGACGTTTGCGGCTGTGCCCGGTTGACGGTCCGTCGACGCGCCCCGGACGTTCGCGTTTCCCGACTGTCTTCGTTGCTTACTGAAGCAGACCTCCTCTAAATGTCCCGGTTTGCCGCAAAAGGTGCACTGGGCATTGGGATCATAAGGGGCACGGCGGAAATTCTCCGGCACACTACGACGCTGGTTCGACTCCGGATTTGAGTTATTGAAATCGGGTTTTTGCTCGGAACTCTTCTGTTCTTTAGGTGCATTATTGCTGTTGTTTGCGTTATTAATACTCCGTGGCTGACCAGCGTTGTTTTGTGCATTCGGATAGGCGCGGTGTTTCACGCGGTCGAGCTCTACCCGTTTCTCGGTACGGATAGCCTCGGCATACATTTGTGACAAATTTCTTATATTGAAAACGTTCATTAACACCCGCATTTCGGGCGGGAGTGCGTACAAAAATTCTTGCATGCATTCCCGCTCTAAATCTTCAGCTACACGTTCGGGAAGTGTATCTACGCTCACTTCGAGGCACATGCAATCAATGATCGCGGCGTAAGTTTCCGCGAATCGGTCGATGAACACAAGCATCGTCTCATTGTTTCGCTTAGCTTGATTCGCTAATTGCCCTCTATAATAATTCGAGGACTGGTGTGAGGCAAAAATCATTTTTAAAGTTTGTATAAGGTCGTTGACTGTGTGAATTGGCACGTCATCGATTAACGTGCTTGTACTCTCCGACAGACGGAATTTTAACAGACTTACTAGTTCATATTCTGCTGCGCCAGGGAACTGGTCGCGCACCTTTTTTATGGCTTTCAAGAATTTGAACAGATTTTTACCGTCGAACGTGGGTATGGCTTTAATAGCTTCTTTCACAAAGGTGGCCGACGGGATCAATGACACGTTTTCGCGCTGTGGAGGTAGATTTCTGAGCGGCTCCACGCGAGGAGGAAGATCGCGAGGCGGCTGTTCAAAGGGCCGCCGCTGTGGAGAAAGAAGCCGACGAGGCTGCCTATTGTCGCTTAGGGGAAACGGCGGATTGCATGTATTTATCAACTCGCGGCGAGGCAGTTCGCGAGAATGAGTCGAACGTTTCTCGACGCTGATTATTCGGGCCCTGTTCGTTGTGTTCGCGGGCATAAGCTCGATATTGTTTCCTAAAAGCGCGTTTGGGTCGAAAAGAAACGAATTCGGTGAAGTATTAGACGGAGGCGGATTTCTTCCTCCAGAGGCTTGCTCGTGCACAGCGGCCGCGATTTGCTGCTGGTTAGTTAGCCTTTCTTCTGCTTGATTAACTTTAGTTTGAGCTTCGTTCAGCGCCTGGTTTAACTCTGTGATCCGATCGCGCAGCTCCTTTTCTTGCGTGTCGCGCTCGACGAGTTCGGCTTCCAAGCTTTCAACGCGATTTGCATCCGTCATAGTAATGTATGACGCGTTTTGTACATCTTGTTCGCGCGCGGCCATTTCTCGAAGCTGTCGGTCGATCTCTGCCTCCCGTGAGTTGAGACGTCGCCCGCGATTCATTATCTCTTGGAGTCGCATCTCCATTTCGTCCGACGTGAGGGTAAAATCGTTCATTTTGAAATATTTATATGTATATATGGAAAAATCCCGGTTGGTACGAATTATCAATACAAGGGGAAAAGTTAATTAGTAGCGAACGCTGGGGATGTGCGTTCGAGAATATATGAAAAACGTTTATAAATGTATAATATATATATGTGTAAATGTATAAAAGGCAACAATAACTATGAGTTCACGACAAAACTTCTTACTGTTCAATAAAGATATCGGCATTCAATTCTCTACGAATAGCGGACCTATAGAAACGAACGTACTTTACAATTTTTAGGAGTTCCTTTTCGGTTACGAAGGAACTATTGTAACATTCGTCAACGATTTTCTCTAGAAATTGGATTTGTTGTAGTTTAACACGGAGAGATTCTTTTTTCAAATTAACCTTTTTTATGCTTACAAACATTTTGAGTCACACACGCGTCCGAAGGGTCCTTTGTTCGACATTAATCAAAATCCCACCGCTGTCACCAAAAAAATTATGTCACGTCCCACGGTTGGGACGTACGTTTAAGCGAATTGAATGTACTGCGCGGAAGAGAACCAAGATAGCCAGTAATTGAATTTTTAATGCGCAAGAGAGTTAGAGTGTAAAGTAAGAGAGACTTAACTTGTCGAAGGAAACTGCGTGGAGGTCGGCTTGGCGTTGACCAGATCCGAAGGGGCAGCCCGTCGGGCCTGTGGTGGATTTCTCGGACGTCGTGTGGGAAAAGAAGAGAGGATGACCGTCGAGACGTCGTCCTCTGGAGTACTGCAGGCTGCTGTCACCACTCTCCAGATTCTGGGTGGAGAGTCCCGTGGTAGGTCCAATGTAGTCGCAATCGCGATTGAAATACGTTCGAGTATCCGGTCGCGAAAAGAAACGAACGCAACCAGATTTTATGCTCAAGTAAAGTAGATTTTATTCAAATTATTTTGCAGGAGAGAAGAGCTGTTGCTGGCTTCGACTCTCGTCGTGAACTGACGAGCTGTTCGCTCATCTGCGGACTAGTCGACTCGTGATTACGGAGTGGGGTTGATGTGCTGTGGCGGGGAGATTCCTCGTGATTGGCTGTTGGCTTTATCTTCTGTTTCTGGTTGGTTGAAGGTGTGGCTTGTTGCTGCGTAGGTTGTACTTGGTGGGAGTTTGTGTTGGCGTCGTTTTGACTATCTGCGGATGATGTAAGCGCGATGACGACTCGGATGAGTCTCGGATCAGGCGTCACAAAATATTTGAACTGAGGCGATAGCTGCGCTCGAGTGACCGTATTATTCCTCGAGTTACAATAGAATTATTTTACAAAGGAATTGATATACATTGTTGGCTTTAAGCGAAAAATACTTCCGAGAAGTGTTGATTACAGTTTTTGTTGCGTCTTAGTTGCTCATCCGCGACTTTCGACGCGGAAATTGCGGCTATTGATATTAGGATTACATGTGGTGCGAGGAGATGTCTACTTTACTTGGTGTGCATATACTTATTTCTACAGTTGAGATTACAGGGCCTGTAGCGGGTACATTGCTATCAGGCGAACATAATACTAGGAGAGCATACATACGTCTTGAGACGAAGCTGATCAGGCGAACATAATACTAGCAGAGCATACATATACGTCTTGAGACGAAGCTGAAGCTTAATACTAAAGTGTACAGTGAATATATGTGATTACATAAGCTTAATGCTACGAGGAAACTATTGCGGAGGTACCAGAAGAATATGTCATTGTGAGAGGTTCAGATATAGAAAAATATATATATGTATAGGGACTATTGGAGAGGAGGAAGGTGGGTGGTGAAGGGGAGTTGGGAGAGTGACTCGCGGTTTGGTTATATACTCGCGATTTCTTTTAATCTAGTCGCGCTAAATGCTGCTTACGTACTAGGAATACATGTATCAGTAAGAGGTGGCAAGCACAATTTCGATGGTAAGGCAGGGCTTGCAGTCGGTAATGCAGATTTCTCTATGATCGAGGCATGGTGAGGCTTGTGGCGCCCTCTCGTAGCTTTTCTATCGGTAAGTATGGACGCGTTACCCGTGGTAAGGTGTTGTTACTCACTGTCGGTAACTGAGTTTCGGTCGGTAATTTACCGGTTGTTACTCTGTTACCATGAATTGGTGCATTGTCAATTCGTTCTAATCTTTTGAAGAAATTGGCCGTCGTCACACTGTATTAAGGTACTAAAAAAAAGTATGTAAAATATCCATAGATTTTAATCACTACTATAATAATGACTACATATAGAAATGAGAGCGAAGAATATAATTGAAATAAGTAAGCTACATTTTGAATATTTCGGTCTTCGCCTGATTTAAAATCTGTTATAGCTATAAAAACTTGTTTTAACATGCTAAAACAATACAATTGAGTTTATCTAAGAACTTATAGTTTTGATTTTTATAGTTATGCACCTGACAATTTAGACCCTAAAGCCATGAAATCGATGGAGTAAGTATATAATATACACATGCTGATTATTGTATAAAACATTACTGTTGCATCAAGCAAGAATATTCTCTATTATATAAACTGAATAATCTCTAAAATCCAACAAAATAAAACACTTTCACTAGCTATTCATAAGAATCCCTTTCGACGAACAGCCTGAGAGTCTACCTCCCAGGAGACTATAGGAAAAGTTAACATAAGCACTTCCACAATTGTAGAAACTTTCTTGCGTGGAAGATTGAATCTAATCGTAACACTCAACCAACTTGTCACATCACAAGAAAATTATATAAACAGGAAATTCTGTATGAATTTTCTTTGATTCTTGGACGATGAAAATTCAACACTTTCACTAGCTTCTCATCAGGATCCCTTTCGACGAATAGCCTGAGAGTCTAGCTCCCAGGAAACGATAGGAAAAGTTATGAATTATTCATATACACTTAGAACAACTTAGAAACTTTCATGCATGAGCGATGCATATTCTTGACACTTCACTAGCTTCAAATATAATCCTAACACTTAACCAACTTGTCAAATCACAAGAAAATTATATAAACTGGAAATTCTGTATAAATTTTCTTTGATTCTTGGATAATGAAAATACGACACTTTCACTAGCTTCTCATCAGGATCTCTTTCGACGAATAGCCTGAGAGTCTACCTCCCAGGAGACAATAGAAAAAATTACACATCCACTTCAAGAATATAGAAACTTGCTTGAACGGTGAACCCAGGAGACGATAGAAAAAATTACATATTTACTTCAACAACGTAAACTTTCTTGAAAGATGAATTCTTAACACTTTACTAGCTGCCACATCACAGAATAGTTATTTCTTTATGTAATCTAATAGTAAAAAAACCTGAAAAATAAAAGGATATATTTTAACAAATAATCAGTTCATGAATCTTTCATGTATTGTATATAATTTTAGACATTTACTTTTTAGCACTTTTTTCAAATTCACATAATAATTATTTGGATAATACTTTTCATAAGTTTATTCTCGTTTAAAATAACACAATCACTTTCTGCATACATATTTTTTCAACTAAATGTCCATCTAAGTATATTGATAGCTAGGCTTCAGACCACGAGTCTCATAATTTTCCTTATTTTCACAAAGTTTACAGGTATTATTATTATAATATACAGATTAAACGGCATAACCTGTTCAAATAATTTAATACACAAACTATCACAAATACAACACTAAAAATCATTTAGTAATGGATTACATTCGAAACAATCCTCACACATAGCTTTAATTTAGAATTTATATCACTAATCACTATGCTGAGTTACGCTGTAATCTATTAAACTTGAATTATCTTTCAATTTAATCTTGTGAACATATCAACATTTTGAATATAAAAAGACACTATCACTATTCTTCGTAAGTAGCAAAAAAAGATTATGCTATTTATGAATGAAAGTTTAACAGTTTACCTCGGCAGCTGTATTTGGTTTTTCAAAAGTTTCAATAATATAATTTTAATTTTAGACATTTACTTTTTAGCACTTTTTTCAACTTCACATAATAATTGTTTGGATAATACTTTTCATAATTTTATTCTCGTTTAAAATAACACAATCACTTTCTGTATACAACTTATAATAAGTTCACTTTTTAACACTTTTTTATGGTACATTCCATCCGATCTGGATAGAGAAAAAGTCTATAATTCACAGCAAGAGGTGGATAGTCCTCCATAAGGAGACGATCCTCCATAAAAAACAATCCTTCACACTAGTAGATGAATTACTTATTATCAAAATAAAAATCTTCCGCTTGCACCAGATATTCTGCTAACTTAATAAATATTCTTACTTCACAGCATAATAAATACTGCAAATCATAAATATTTATAATTCAAACTTTTTTCAATGGCAATATAACCTCCCAAAAGTATCTGAAAAAGAAAAGAGAACATTTAAACAAAGTATCAGTTCACGAAACCTTGATTTATATTGTATATTAAGAAATCACAATCATAACACTAAATACTTATCTAATCAATTATACACTATTAATCATGTCGATCATAATGATGAACGAAATTGACTTATTTCTCACTGTTTTTAAATGACACTGTTTTAAAATATTAAACTTATGATATATTTCGCACTATCACAATATTTTATAATAATATGTTAAATTATTAATTAAAATATTTAAGTTGATTATTATAAACATAAACAATGTTTCACCATGAAACATCGTCTGCATCTGCTCAGCATGTACAAGTAGATCTATATTGATGCATGGTGTGCTATCAAGGGGCGCGGTAGCGCCAAGATGGCAAGTATAAGGTACGTGAGTACGTACGCCGCCGTCGGGCGCTAGCCAGACCCTATATACATCTCATAGGCATTGTTGGAAACTCGACTTACGGTTTTCTTCACTTTGACACTATTATTTGTCACATAGAAATACTCAAACGAAAGCTTGAGACGAAACTAACAAAATCACATCAGGGTCACATTTTCTGAAAATGCTTCTATCAACAGATATTGTACAGTGAAAGTTCGAGCCCCTCGATTCTCATCAAGAGAGAAGAATGAAAACTGAACAATTCTTCCGGTCACGTCAGCTCTACGTATTTCCGTAATAATATATAGCATCAATATAGATCTACTTGTACATGCTGAGCAGATGCAGACGATGTTTCACGGTGAAACATTGTTTATGTTTATAATAATCAACGTAAATATTTTAATTAATAATTTAACATATTATTATAAAATATTGTGATAGTGCGAAATATATCATAAGTTTAATATTTTAAAACAGTGTCATTTAAAAACAGTGAGAAATAAGTCAATTTCGTTCATCATTATGATCGACATGATTAATAGTGTATAATTAGATTAGATAAGTATTTAGTGTTATGATTGTGATTTCTTAATATACAATATAAATCAAGGTTTCGTGAACTGATACTTTGTTTAAATGTTCTCTTTTCTTTTTCAGATACTTTTGGGAGGTTATATTGCCATTGAAAAAAGTTTGAATTATAAATATTTATGATTTGCAGTATTTATTATGCTGTGAAGTAAGAATATTTATTAAGTTAGCAGAATATCTGGTGCAAGCGGAAGATTTTTATTTTGATAATAAGTAATTCATCTACTAGTGTGAAGGATTGTTTTTTATGGAGGATCGTCTCCTTATGGAGGACTATCCACCTCTTGCTGTGAATTATAGACTTTTTCTCTATCCAAATCGGATGGAATGTACCATAAAAAAGTGTTAAAAAGTGAACTTATTATAAGTTGTATACAGAAAGTGATTGTGTTATTTTAAACGAGAATAAAATTATGAAAAGTATTATCCAAACAATTATTATGTGAAGTTGAAAAAAGTGCTAAAAAGTAAATGTCTAAAATTAAAATTATAATATTGAAACTTTTGAAAAACCAAATACAGCTGCCGAGGTAAACTGTTAAACTTTCATTCATAAATAGCATAATCTTTTTTTTTCTACTTACGAAGAATAGTGATAGTGTCTTTTTATATTCAAAATGTTGATATGTTCACAAGATTAAATTGAAAGATAATTCAAGTTTAATAGATTACAGCGTAACTCAGCATAGTGATTAGTGATATAAATTCTAAATTAAAGCTATGTGTGAGGATTGTTTCGAATGTAATCCATTACTAAATGATTTTTAGTGTTGTATTTGTGATAGTTTGTGTATTAAATTATTTGAACAGGTTATGCCGTTTAATCTGTATATTATAATAATAATACCTGTAAACTTTGTGAAAATAAGGAAAATTGTGAGACTCGTGGTCTGAAGCCTAGCTATCAATATACTTAGATGGACATTTAGTTGAAAAAATATGTATGCAGAAAGTGATTGTGTTATTTTAAACGAGAATAAACTTATGAAAAGTATTATCCAAATAATTATGTGAATTTGAAAAAAGTGCTAAAATGTAAATGTCTAAAATTATATACAATACATGAAAGATTCATGAACTGATTCTTTGTTAAAATATATCCTTTTATTTTTCAGGTTTTTTTACTATTAGATTATATAAAGAAATAACTATTCTGTGATGTGGCAGCTAGTAAAGTGTTAAGAATTCATCTTTCAAGAAAGTTTACGTTGTTGAAGTGAATATGTAAATTTTTCTATCGTCTCCTGGGTTCACCTTTCAAGCAAATTTCTACATTCTTGAAGTGGATGTGTAATTTTTTCTATTTTCTCCTGGGAGGCAGACTCTCAGGCTATTCGTCGAAAGGGATCCTGATGAGAAGCTAGTGAAAGTGTTGTATTTTCATTATCCAAGAATCAAAGAAAATTTATACAGAATTTCCAGTTTATATAATTTTCTTGTGATGTGACAAGTTGGTTAAGTGTTAGGATTATATTCGAAGCTAGTGAAATGTCAAGAATCTGCATCGCTCATGCATGAAAGTTTCTAAGTTGTTTAAGTGTATATGAATAATTCATAACTTTTCCTATCGTCTCCTGGGAGGTAGACTCTCAGGCTGTTCGTCGAAAGGGATTCTTATGAATAGCTAGTGAAATTGTTTTATTTTGTTGGATTTTAGAGACTATTCAGTTTATATAATAGAGAATATTCTTGCTTGATGCAACAGTAATGTTTTATACAATAATCAGCATGAGTATATTATATACTTACTCCATCGATTTCATGGCTTTAGGGTCTAAATTGTCAGGTGCATAACTATAAAAATCAAAACTATAAGTTCTTAGATAAACTCAATTGTATTGTTTCAGCATGTTAAAACAAGCTTTTATAGCTATAACAGATTTTAAATCAGGCGAAGACCGAAATATTCAAAATGTAGCTTACTTATTTCAATTATATCTTCGCTCTCAGTTCTATATGTAGTCATTATTATAGTAGTGATTAAAATGTATGGATATTTTACATACATTTTTTAGTACCTTAATACAGTAGTTATTATATATAAGCTCTGGTCTTTGTAAACAAGTATTTTTTGCAGATATTTATTCCATTTTTAATGGGACCAAATGGAAGTTGATATTATATATATATTTTATACTTTCTTTGATATTATAGTTTAGCAGTAAATTCAGTATATATAAATTTTATGGCTGTGATACTTTTTAAAAGTAGTGAAATCTCTCCCCCCCCCCCCCCAAGTATAAGGTCGTTTCTTCATGTAAAACTTGAAGATTAATTTTGCAACACTTGATATCTCAATGTCACAAAAATTCTAAGTGTTTCTCTATCTATACAGTTATTTCATTATATTAATCAAAGTTAATTTTTAAACTCTCGATATACCTTATGTGGTGAAAATTCAGAGTGCTTATTCTAAAAGTCTATTTTCATTATGTAAATTAAAGTCAAACTTTCAATAATAATGTAAATAATATTCTAGCAGGTTTATTGTGTACATTTATTACTTTTCTCTTAGTAAAGGTTAATAAGAAATGTGATTATAATGCAATGATTAAAAAGGAATTTCTAATTAGTTCAACAAATAATTATTCGTTCGTTTTTTCTCGAGGAAGAAGAATGAGAGTAATTAACAAAGAAGACATGGATCCTCGATTAGAAGCTCTAAAGTATGGACATAGGAACGACGACGACGGCGATCTTGCCGTGCTGGACTGGAACGACACTCCGCCGTCATCACCATCATCATCCAGGGACTTGGAAAATCTTGATCTCGAAGAAGATGGCCGCCAACACCAATCGATCGCCTGTCTTGCCGCCGAGTCTGCCAACAACAGTTCTATACCGTCGTCACCGTCGTCACTGTCATCATCACCACCGATGAACCTCGACTGTGGCTTGGAGGATTTCATATTTTCTATTGAAATATGGAATCCGTTCGAGATGAGGTATAATGAAATCATCATTCCTACGGTGTACGACGGATGGAGCTGTATCAAGAATTCCAGGACTATAACCCGCCACGTAGCACGTCTTCGTCAGAGCGTTCCTCACCGCCCGATTCTGATGTGATATTTATTGAAGAAATATCGCCAGAAATTGAAGTTCTGTGCGAAATCAAGAAGCCAATAGAATACGACGACAACGACGACGAATACCACCGCGATGAAGATAACAATGATAAAATACAAGTTCTGTGCCACATAAAGAAGAGGCCAAGACCAGTCAAAGATGAAAGCGACAGTGAAGAGGAAATGCGTGCTCGCCCGAGGCGCAGATTAAACACGATCTAAACAATCCTTTCGAAGATTAAAACACGATATTAATCGGCCCTTTTCAGAGCCACCAAAACGTAACCAAACGTAAACATTCTTTTCTTAAAATTGTTAAGAAAACGTTTGCTATATTGCTACAACCCAACTTATATAAATGATCCTTTTCAGGGCCATGATATGAAAAAAAAATGAGCACTCTTACTGGTCTTTTTCAAAAGTCAATACAACAGTAAGAGGAAAAGAATATTAAAAAAAAACTTATAATGTAAGCTTTGATTTTTTTTAGGTTAAATAGATGCTTTATGTTTTTTTAGCTGTGTGTTTGTAGCTTTTGTTGTTAGGAATTTAATCAGCAAAAAGCAAATCTTAAAGATTAATTTAAAAATTTAAGGCTGTTGAACTAATCTCTTATCATGCCTTATCAAAAATATGAAGTTGCCTTGAAACTGAAATTTTGATTTTCAAGCATATCTATTATTCTATTATAGATAGAGGCTTAAAAACGTAAATGAAAATCAGTTTCAATATGGAATGGTTGATTGTAATGAAAAACATACGATGTATTCAGCGAAGCCAAAAATGTCAACTTTTCTAGAAAACTGACTTTGTCGATACAATGACAATTTACATTTTGGCATGTATCTTTGAAAGTATAAGGGATAGATGCATGGAACTTTGTATATAATTCGTTTATATTATAATACATAAGAAAAACGTCATTAGAAACCACTGATGCAATTTTTTGAACTTTTTTTCAAAAAAGTTGTCATTTTTAGATTGGCTGAAATTGCCGCTAAAGTTGATTTTCAGGAAAGTTATTTTTTAAGGATTGAAATAGTTTTTGTTCAAATGTATAATCAAATAATAGTTCTGAAAAGAACTGATTGTTATGAATACATTTGTTTCTAAGTGTACATCATAGTTTCTTTAATTTCATTCTGTTGAAGTATTCATTTCATTATTGATGTTGCATTCTATATTGTGACGACGGCCAATTTCTTCGAAAGACTAGAACGAATTGATAACGCACCAATACATGGTAATAGAGTGACAACCGGTAAGTTACCAACCGAAACTCAGTTACCGACAGTGGGTAACAGTACTCTACCACGGGTAACACGTCCATACTTACCGATAGAAAAGTCACAAGAGGGCGCCACAAGCCTCACCGTGCCTCGATCATAGAGAAATCTACATTACCGACAGCAAGCCCTGCCATCGAATTTGTGCTTGCCACCTCTTACTGATACATGTATTCCTAGTACGTAAGCAGCATTTAGCGCAACTAGATTATAAGAAATCACGAGTATATAATCAGAGCGCGAGCCTACCTCCCAACTCCCCTTCACCACCCACATTCCTCCTCTCCAATAGTCCCTATACATATATATATTTTTCTATATCCGAACCTCTCACAATAACATATTATCCTGATATCTCCGCAATAGTTCCTCGTAGCATTAAGCATATGTAATAGTATATATTCACTGTATACTTTAGTATTAAGCTTCAGCTTCGTCTCAAGACGTATATGTACGCTCTGCTAATATTATGTTCGCCTGATAGCAATGTACCCGCTACAGGCCCTATAATCTCAACTGTAGAAATGAGTATATGTACACCAGGTAAAGTGGACATCTCGCATCACATGTAATCCTAATACAATAGCCGCAATCTCCGCGTCGAAAGTCGCGGATGAGAAGCCAAGACGCGACGAAATTGTAATCAACACTTCTTAGAAGTATTTTTCGCCTAAAAGCCAACAATGTATATCCATTCAATATCGATTCCTTTGTAAAATAATTCCATTGTAACTCGAGGGATACTACAGTTACTCGAGCGCAGCTATCGCCTCAGTTCAAATATTATGTGACGCAGGATCCGAAACTCATCGCGAGTCGTCATCACGCTTACATCACCCGCGGATAGTCAAAGCGACGTCAACAACAACTCCCACCAAGTACAATCTACGCAGCAACAAGCCACACCTTCAACCAACCAGAAACAGATGATAAAGCCAACAGCCAATCATGAGGGGTCACACACACATCACCACACACACGTCGCCACAGCACATCAGCCCCACTCCGTAATCGCGAAGTCGACGAGTCTCCGGACGAGCGAACGGAGCCACAGTTCACGACGAGAGTCGAAGCCAGCACCAGCTCCTCTCTCCTGCAACAACTCTGAACTTTCAAATTTTTAATAAAATCTATTTTACTTGGAACATAAATTCAGTTGCATTCACTTCTTTACGCGACCCGGATACCTTGAACTTTACTCGCGAGCACGACAGCATTGGGTCAACGACGGGACTCTCCACCCAGGATCTGGAGAGTGGTGACAGAGGACGACGTTAGCAGATTGTCATCCTCTTTTTCCCGTTCCACACGACGTCCGAGAAGTCCACCACAGGCCCGACGGGCTGCCCCTTCGGATCTGCTCAACGCCAAGCCGACCTCCACGCAGCTTCCTTCAACAAGTTAAGTCTCTTTTACTTGATATTCTTCCTCTCCTTCGCGTAGAAAATTCAATTTTGCTGGGTATCTTAGCTCCCTTCCGCGCAGTGTATTCGATTCGGTAAACATACGTCCCAACTGTGAGACGTGACAATATGCACATGATGGAAAGCTGCATGCAACATGATGTTGACATCTATCATCAATAGGCAGTTTTTTGAACGTAGGGTAATTCCAGTCCTCACTATTTTAAATAATACTGGAAATGAAACGTTTAATGAAACTCTTAGTTCAGAGTGTTTATTAATGTAAAGAATAAATAAACACTAACTTAAGAGGAAGAAATCTCTGTAACCATTCTCGTTTCTCATGTCCCTTAACATATACTGCATCTGAGTTTTTGATTTTCTGTTTGAGACTCTCAGACAGATTATCGTATGGATTATTTCCTGATTTCCAAAGAATCCCATGAAAATTTATTTCCAGCCAACGATTTTCACTCTTGTACCTTGCTGGTAAAAGCTCCCAAGGATATGGTGGCTTAAAGAGCAAAACCGTTGGGACAGCATCTTCTGGGAGACTTATAGTGAGATTCTTATAATATTATACATTATTTATATATGATGATTCTATCGCTCGAGTATTGTTGAATGTAAAAAAGACAACTATGCATCTCTTCGAGCAAACGTGAAATTTATTCTTAAAGCCGATGTTTCGAGCTGATGAAGCTCCTCATCAGGACTAAAAAGCCAACAAAAGGTTTACAAAAATAAAATAAATTACATTGAAAATCGTACATATAAATTTAAATAAATTACCTAAAATATAAATTCGTGTCCAGAGATAAGATACCGCAGATACATCGCGAATTACATTGCGAGCCCACGTCAGGACATTTGGGTCGTCGTAAGACGTATGAGCGAGTCGAGCGATATTTTTACTGGAAGAATATGTATAAAGATGTTCAAAGATTTGTTAAGTCATGTACTGTCTGTCAACAGTGTAAAGTGGAACAGCTGTTACCTGCTGGTACCATGAAAGAACGTCAGCTCGTTGGTCCATTGGAAGTTGTAGCCGGTGATATGATGGGTCCATTTCCTCGATCCAAGAATGGATATACCTATTTGCTGATCCTGTTAGATGTTTTTACTCGGTGGATAGAGGTGATATCTTTGCGGAAAGCGGATGGTATTAGTATCAAGAATTATGCTTTGAAGGAGCGTGTATTTTTGAGGTTTGGTACTCCGGAAATATTTCTGTCGGATAACGGTACGGAATTTCGTAACAAGGTTATGAAAAAGTTTTTGACAGAAAGCAGCGTTGATGATATCACCATATCACGCACAGGCGAATCCGGTTGAGCGTGTAAACCGAACGTTCAAAACGATGATCACTGCTTTTATTGAGGAGGAACATAAGCTCTGGGATTCGCCCGAGTTAACCTTTGCATACAATACCTCTGTGCAAGAGTCTACAGGAGTTAGTCCAGCTTTCCTGAACATGGGAAGAAACCCTGCGCCATCGCTTAGTACCAAGCGAAAGGAAGAAAAGGCTGCTAGAGAGGAAGCTCAGAGATTGCAGTGAAGAATTGGGAAGAGCGGATGTGTAAACTATTTGATTTGCAATTAGATGTTGAGAAGAATATCGAACGTGCATCGCAAAAGCAGGCACGATATTACAACGCGAAACGCAGACAAGTTACATTTAATATGGATGACTTGGTTTGGAAGCGTAATCGTATTTTATCGTCTGCTATTCAAGGTATTAATGCTAAACTTGCACCGAAATTTGCTGGTCCGTTCAAAATTACTGCTAGAATTGGACGTGATGTTTATGCAATGATTAATGAGCAAGGTGAATGCTTTGAGAAAATACATGTTGTCGACATCAAACTGTATGTTCAAGGAAAAGATCCTACGTTTGCTGAAGAATTGGTTGAAGATGAAAACTCTATTGATGCTTCTGATGAAGAAGACGATGATCCTGTAGAAGAGACGTTCCAAATATCCAGGAAGCGATCGTTAGTGAAGAGAATGAATGTGAGGGGCGAAATATTGCGCTGAGTGAAAACGTGGATGATCCACGTAAGCGTGGTAGGCCGCGTAAAACCCGAATCGTCGTTTCTCGTGATACGAGGGCTCCTGGGGGGGGGGAGGAAGCGACTCTCGCAGAGTCTGACGCGTCCGAAACTGAAAATAGAGGTTCACCGGTACTTCATGCGAAACGCGGTCGACCGAAAGGTTCTAGTAAACAGCGAGAACCGCAAGTTGAGTTGTCTCCAAGACGTACGCGATCAAATAGGGTGAATGTTTAGGATAGAATAGGGTAATAGGTGTGAGAACCCCCGTATTTGGCTGACAACATCGTTTACCATAGGACCATGAGCGACAGCGCAAACCAGCAGCAGTTGGTGCCCTATCGTCGGTAGCCGAGGGTAGTGGTGCTGCCTCCGATTTCGGAGAAGGCCATCCCGCTTCCATCCAGTTCAGGGGAGGTTCCTGATTAGGAGGTGCTTCTGTCTTCGAGGGGACCGACTGCGGATGGTGGTGGTGAAGGCGGAGCTGGACGAGGCTCGCCGACTCCGTGAGGAGTATCGGAGAAAGCCTCAGGGGGCCTTCGCTCAGCTCGATTTTTTCCTCTCCCAAAACGGGGCGGAGGGCAGAGAAGTGGCGGTGAGTTACCCGAGGATGGTGGCGGAAGAAAGAGAAGCGGAGGCCGCCCGTGATGAGAAGGCTCGGCAGCTGAAGGAGGAGCGCTTGGCTAGGTTGGCTAACCAGCAGAGAAGAGATGCTGCGAAGGCTCGGATCCAGAGGGAGTTGGAGGAGCTTCGCCAGGCCAACCTGGAGGCGGCGAGACTTCAGCGGAAACGCGTTCCCATGTGTTACGTGTGTGGGTTAGTGGGGGTAGAGCGTGGACGCGAGTGTCCTCGTCGGCATTCACATGATCAACAGCCTCGGTAGGTTGGATGTGCGAAGTCGCTTAAACCTTATGGTTTAGGTTTTTTGAATATACTTTTGTGGAAAGAAAGCTAATAGTGTTTTAATTTATTTAGCCCTTATCAAAAGTTTGATTTGTTTTTTTTTCTTGCAATGAAGTTTGGTTTTTTTTGCATGAGTTTGATTTGAAATGCTTCATTCAAAGTTTTATTTTCTTTTGTTTTTATTTTGCAAAGAAATGCTTTATTATTTTTTTTTTGGTCGTTTTTGCATGCTGGTGAGAGCATTGGAGAGCTGGTACGCTGTAAAAGCTACCCAGCGTTTGAAAGGGGGGCATGTGACGAGTATCGTCACGCCGCATGCATATTTTATTGTAATACCTATGTTCTTATATATTTGCATGTGAGTTGAGTTTTCAGATGTTCCCGCGCACCAGAGCTGTTCGAGAGCTGATGCATTCACGAACGCGCCGTGTGGTGAGAGCGCGCGAGAGAGAGAGGCTCGTGGCGTCACGTTAGACTAGGAGAGAGATTCGATTCAGCTATCGAGCGCGCAGGTTGTATTTCGAGCGAAAGAGAGCGTCTGTTTACCATCACCGATCTATTTAAATTATTTATTGTTGTATAAATTGCGTCTACGCGGGTGCGCATAAGGTGTATTGTACAATTGCGGTTGTGTGGTATTGGATAAGAAGCTGAATCATAGCGAGACCGGATTTCAATCGATCTTCGTGCGAGCGTACTTTGCGGATTTGTAAGTACCAGCTTTTCTCTCTCACTCTCATCAGCGCGATTAGCATCATTAGCTCTCTCCCGATCGGGGTTTTGTGTGCATAGTAAGCACCAGTGTTTATATCCATTGTTTATACGATTACATCCTTTGAGTTCAATATACGCAATAGCCTTCTACCGAACGTCAAGTGTGTTTCATTTAATAGTTTTATGTATTAGCCCGTTTCTAAAAAAAGGATTATCTAAAACCCACGGAGAATTCAAGTAGAAGAAATCTACATTTAACGCGGACAATCCCCGTTACAACTGTGACGGGGATCCCGTCGATGGCTGCTCGCCTGGACACCACCCAGTCAAGATACGTAAATCTTACACTCGGTGATGTTTTCAGAGCAGCAAGCGAGCAGTCAGCTGTTAGAGCCAGCAGGACAGCGCGGCGCCGAGAGCAGCCTGCCGCCGAGCAGCAGCAGCACGCGGCGAGAGCGAGAGAGTGGGGGACGAACGGCGCAGCGCTGAAGCAGCGAGAGCGAGAGAGACAAGAAGATACAAGGCATGCGAGCCACGAGGCGTACGCGCGCGAGCGGCGGCCGCCATGTTGGCGAGAAACGGACTGTAGCATTAGTGCGAGAGTGACAGGAATAGCGAGCGAATGAATGCATTATAGACAGACAAGAGAGAGAGTGGAGGCAACGCGTATACGCTGAATGATATTGGGAAAAGGTGGAGGGCTACGGCTCGATCCACAGCGACCGTGCGAGCGGCATCACGAATGTAAGCGTGCCGAAATGTGGAAAATGTGTAAATACGATTAGTAGAGCTAGACAAGCGTGTAAACGCGTTTTGAATGTCGCGCGCATTTTTGACTATTGTAAAAGAGGGCGTCACGTGCGAATGTGATATATGGTGCGAAAGCGTGGAAATGTGTGATTGGCGCGAGAGAGCGATCTAACGGAAATGCGTGAGTGCGAGTGAGAGAGCGATAGACGCCGCGAACCGACGTAGTTGCCGAGCGCGAAGAGAGGCAGTATCGTGGAGTATCCATCGAGGACTATCGAGTACCACTAGGACCGAGAGACATCGAGTGAGCAAGCGAAACCAAGCAAACTTTTCCAAGGCGACTTCCAGTGACCAGGATTATCCCCCCGTGTGCATCTTCCGATCAAGTAATTACTTTCTTTCGCGAGCGCTTCCACAGGGTACGAGGCAACACCAGTACGCGAAGACGCGGAGCAAAAGGAGTAGAGACAGGTAGGAGTGTTCCAGAGATACCTCCCCGCCGCGAGTCCCTAACTTAGAGCCAGCCCGCGTAAAGACGGTGAGCTCGTCCGAGGACGAGCACCCGTCCGCGAGTCGATACACAATTATTTTGATTTTTATAATAAATTACGAAGTGCTATTTTTAAGTAAGTCGCGTGTATTCTTTTTGCGTACTTCTCCCCCTGCACCTCTCCCCCCTGACCGAGAGTATAAGGAGTTCTCAAGCCGGCAGCATAAGAGTACCAGATCGCGAGTTCGGGCGTCCAAATTAATATTAAAATTCGAGCTCGCGGTAAACCTGAATAGGTGTCATTACGTGGTGCTACGCCTCCCCAAAGGCGGCAAAAGCACAACGTCACACAACATATATATCTATACATATTGATATTCCTTCCCCCATTTAAACGCTCATTTACTTTATTCCAAACTATTGCTTTTTATAAAGAAACTTGCCAATTTATTTATTGATATCACCACTTTCATGTGTTAAAATTCAAATTGAAATTTATAAAATGGGTATATTATAGACAATTGACCCAAAGAAAATGGTAATTTCTTAAAATAAGAAGAATTATTAAAATTAAAATTAAATTATCATTATTTATATTAAATGAATTTATAATAAATAAAGGAATAAATTTTTGAATAGTTGATAAAATAAAAATATTTATTCAATTTAAATTATTTATTATTTTTAAATATCATTGATAAAAAGGTGGTAAGCCTAATTTAGTTATTATACTTAAAAAAATTAGATATATTAAATATTAATATTATTTATATTATATATTAAATATTATATATTATATATTATATATTATTTATATTTAAATATATATTAAAATTATAAAAAATAAAAATAAGTAAGAGTTAAAGGTTTGAATTAAAAAATAATTTATTAATCTTTCTTTTTGAATATATTTATCAAAAATAATTAATCTAATAAATCTAATTATATTAATTTCTATAATTATTCATATTGAAAATCATGAAGTTGATATTATAATAAATAAATTTAATAATATTAATATAGGAAAAAATAAAATGTAACAATAATAACTTAAATAAATTTTATAATTTTTTATAAATAATGAAATGCCTGATAAAAAGGATTATTTTGATAGAATAAATTATATAATGTAAATTATTTTCATTTCAAATTTAAAATTACTAAATGTAATAATATGATATGATAATTTGTTTAACAATAATTGTAAAAATTATATTATTTAAAACTTTTAGTTTACGTAAAATTAATTAATGAAAAAATCTATTTTTAAAAAATTTATATTATTAAATATTATTTATAATTCATTAATTAATTTACCTACCTGTTCAATAGACCCTTAGCGCAAATATCTTAACATAATTATTTAACATAATTATTTTTTAAACTAATTATAAATACCTTCTTAATCACTGTTTTATAAACACTATTGTTATCACTCTTTAGTAAGGGAAGTATTAATAACCGTATACAATAAAGCCTCAATCATCTAATCTAAATCTTTAATTTATATAATGAAATGACCGTCAGAATAAGATACTTAGGATTTTGGCTATATAAAGGTTATCGAGAGTTGAAAATGAAATTTAAATTTACATAATGAAATAGATATATTGAAAAAACACTTCAATTGTGGACATTTGTGTCTCAAATTTCTATGCAATCAACTCGGCGCTTGCCATCGTGCTATATAAATCGCGGTCCATCAGAATCGCCTCTCATTTTACAATGAACAGTCATGGAGAATTCAATCACGCTGACTCTCTCAGGTACTTCGTCTACGCTGGAAGATCAGTATTTTTCTCCCATTAAATTATCATGGAACAAGCAATACGTACTTGGTTTGGTGGAGCTTTTAACTTTTAATTCAATACCCAACATCGATAAATAAATTTTACAATAAATTTTACGTTGGTGGCGAGCAAGTCATATTACCTACAGGCATATGCTGGTTCATAAAGGAATTTCAATTAGCATACGTCCAAACAACAATACACTTCGCAGTGTAATAAACTGCAGTCATCCGATTGATTTTCGACCACGAGACTATCGGTTCATTGCTCGGCTTCACTGAACGTCTTTTACCATCTATTACGAGGCATAACTCTGATCGTCCGGTTACTGTTTTCAAAGTCAACTAATTACAAATGCAACATTATCAGTGGTACCTATATAAACGGACAATTAGTTCACACCAAACCCGAATTTTTTCCTGCTGTGCCGCCAGGATATAAGATCATAGAAGTACCGTCGCCATTTACCTACCAATCACCGTCAACAATACACATCACTTACGATTACGTATAGTCGATCAAGACGGACTCGTGAATTTTCGAGACAAAATTATTACGATCAGATTGCAATTAAAAACAACGTAATGGGAATTGATTACAACAGCAGTAAAGTCAGCAGAGGCTATTTAAGTGAACCGAAATGCCGTTCAGTCAATAGTCGTCGGCGAAACGCCAAAGCATGAATACGGCAGAACGAAAATTTTTAAAAAGTCTAAACTTGCGAGTAATCGCATTCGATGGAAAATAACCTGCATACTATTCTGCTGTCCAACGAAAAAAAATGGAGTAGATTTGGAGTATACAATCGCCAGTGAACTTTGACGAGTCGTTAGCTCACTACGAGGTACACGCTCATCAGCCGTACACTTCCACATCTTACGGCAACAGCGACGAAATCCGCATCGACATTCAACACCAAGATCTTACTCTTTTACCATCGCGCAGCTCGCTTCATCTCTGCGGAAGATTAACGAAACCCGATGGAACACTGCGCTGGCAAGAACGAAGCTAGTGAATAACGCAATCTGTCACATGTTCGAAGAAATCAGATATGAAATAAATGCGGTAGAAATCGACAAGTGTAAAATGTGAAAGGCTGGTCTTCGCACAATTCGAGTCAGAGCTCAGTTCACGAAAATGCTGGATGGCTAGACGTAGAAGAAACTAAACAACTGACTAACAATGACCTACATAGAATTATTTTTAACATATATTGAAAGCATTTTTAACATATATTGGTTACTACCCTTATCGAAATAATGTGCAGATATTTATGCAGACATCTCTGCAGAATTCTCTGTAGAACTTACTGCACAGATTACTGCAGATATTTCTGCATTTTAATTGGTTCTGCAGAGAATTTGGAACTCCTACAGAGAACCCTGCAGAAAACTCTGCAAAGATATTAGGGGTATGTAGGATTCAAATATTCGATCAGACAATTCTAGGTAAAATTACACTATAGCAATAAAAAACTTTTTCAAAATGTCTAAATTTCCTCCAGAGAACATTTTATACTTTAAAGTAGAGCTTTTCTGCATAGAAATATGCATATCTTGAAATTATTGTGCCCAGAATTGCATGCAACTATTCCAACAGAATGGCCTTGGATAAAGCTCTGCAGAAATACATTGCTAACTTTCAAGTACATTTAAGCATAGAAACATACGGAAAACTCTTGAGATTATTATCGAATCTTATCCTCATTATCTCACGCAGAAATATTTGTGGAATTCGTGTATAACCTTAACAGTACTGTAGGCAGAGATACCTATAATTCCATCTTTCCAGATAAATGGTATCTACAGAAAATTCTGCACATCTTTCGCAAAAATTTTCTTAGATTTTCCTGCAAAGTTTTAAGCAAAAACCTCGTCTGCAAATTTAATCACTTACCAAAATGTTTATAAAATTGTGCAGGATGGCCCGCATATACACTTGCATCAAAATGTGCAACTTTGCGTGCAGAATATGATGCAGAATATTCTGCAAAATTTAGTCCAAAACATCACTTGATATCTCATGCAGGATTTACGCGAATTTCTAATTTGTCTTCACGTAGGTCAGCAAGCACATCATTATACTTGACGCTCTGCTCAAGTCTGTCATACTGTAATAATGCAGTACAACCAGTAAGCTCCATACTGTAATAATGCAGTACAACCAGTAATACGTAGAAAGACCTCGGAATCAAGAAATTGGGGATAAAACAGATAACTGATTCTAGATAAAGCAGGGGAAAACAGCTCGCTGTGGAATGCCCATAAAACAGCTCGCTAATTATAGGAATCTACCTTTATAGATGGTCGATAAACGGTGGTATTACCGTTTATCGACCCTTTACCCTAACTACTATCAGTAATTTATATTATCAGTTTTGACATAATCTTACTCGGTATACTCTTGATTCTACGCAATAATCCGACAGAGGCTAAAGTTTCGCATTTATGTTTGCAAAATACACAATTTCTCTTCACGGCTGTTAGGTGGCTGTGCGAAGGAAGCTTAATGCCATCCACTTCCAATTTAGACCATATACGGTAGAGATATCGACGCCTACAGTGCCGATCACTCTCCCCTTTTAAATCCTCGGCTAACAAGCACACTCTGTCGTACGCTCATATACACATGAACTGGTCGCTCGGTACTCTGCTGTGCGGGCCGCGCTCTATGCTCGCTGAGGTATCATAGCGAACGCTAGTGCGAAGCCTGACTCAGCGCATCTTGCGGCGGCGTGTACCGCGGTGCTTTATCTGTTCAGACGCTCTATCGTAGCATGCTCGGTCGGCCGTGACATCTCGATGGGCAGCTCGACTCTTGTCGGCGAAGTTCGGCTATTCTCGGCTGTACGGCTGTTTCACTTGACTGATGTCTGGTAGTTTTTCTTCCTGCTGAGACACAAGCAAGCATTACTCAGCTGCTGGAAGAGATGCCTTGCATCATAACTATTAGTAAATCGCTTATTATTACACTTCATTAATGAAGACTAGCACGGTTCAAATTATTCCCGCAAAGAATAGCACGTTTTAAAAGTTCCGGCGAGAACAAATTCGAGAACTAATTAAAAAAAAAGAAATTCACAGAATTTTTTTCTTGAAACCTATGAACTTTACAAAAATTTCATAACATTAAAAATACTTTACTTTTTTCCAGAGTCATTAAGAATATTTCGCGAAATTTTGATTTCATGTGTTACGGGGTAAAGGGGAGGTGTATCCAGAGACAGAGGCAGGATTAGAGTTATGCCATTTATTGGGTTGGAGGAGCTCTCGTGTGTTTTTCGGTCGCTGGATGACCGGCTGGATGACTGCCGGATGACTGGCTAGGCGGCTCGCCTGCCTGTCGCATGTGTAAGATCCCACGATTGATTGAATGTATTATTTGTCAATCGAATATGCTTGCTGAGTGGTTGCTTTTCGCGTAGTATACTGTATGACTGTAAATGAGAGCGCTGACAGTGTGATTGTTGTTGCGTACGCCTCGAGTGTATGAAGGAGGTTGCTGACAATGTATGTATTGCAATATACCAGTTTCGCGAGCTGGTCGAGCAACAGTAAGCGTAAGTTTCAATCTAGAAAGAGCAGTCAGCATTTTATACTGTAAGCGATTGTTTATCTTTTGTAACCTCTCTCTAAGTGGCGAGTTTTGATTGGATCACGGTATCCCCACGGATTAATTAAATAGCTAACGCCCTGGTCGAGGAAGAGGCTTTATAAGCCAAAGACTCGGTCCGCGCGGGGCCTTTCACGACCAAACCAAGTACCAGTGTTCGTCTAACCTCTTCGCACACGGTAAAGCAAGCTGTTGCCGTCACTACGACTTGCCGCTGAAGACTAGCTGACTATTTGGAGCTGTTGAAGAAGACTATACCAGAGATCGTAAGAGGGTGTCAAGGTACTACCTGTACGCTATCGGAGGGCCTAGAAATCCACTGAACTCTGCAGGCAAGCTGGCATATTTGCTCCGGTCAAAAGTACGGTTTAACTTCAATACATTGCGACGAAAGGACCGCCAACATATCTGGCGTGAGTGGGTAAACCCGCAGCTTAGTTAAGTGCATACAACTTGCCACGAATAGCTCGTGTAGTGTTAAGGTCGCACACACTCGCCCTAGAGAGAAGGACGCTTCATCCTACAGCGTGTGTTCTATCAGTAAGTTATTATCTCAGTATTTAAGACAAAATCTAAAATAAAGAAGAACGAACATCATTATTGTAATCGGAATGAGAGATGAATGAGTGAGACCCTTTTTGTACCTTCGAACTTATCTGGCTTCAAAATAATAAATCATAACAAATATCAAAGTATTTTAGACGTATTAGAAGAAAAGATTATTTAAGTAACAAAAGTACCTTAGCCCTACTAACCTAACCCTTCAACCATCAGTTAAAGGTTTTAACCCTAACAAAGCAAAGGACAAAATAAAAACATCCTCAAAGTCCTATTCCGATATAACTGCATGTCTGCAGTTTGCCGGAACGTGTCCGTATTTACCAACCCGTGTCCGCACATTTACCAAATCGTGTCCGCACTTTTCCAAGTGAGTTCACATATTCATTAGTGTGTTCGCACACGCGTCCGGTAGAACGAAATACTATTTAGTCCACCTTTGCAGCATTCTAGGACACAAAACCATCGTGTCCGCACTTTTGTACTCGTGTCCGCATTTGGTCGAATCGTGTCCGCACTTTTTCCAAGTGAGTCCGCGTATATGTTAATGCGTCCACCCACGCATCCGGCGGAACGAAATACATCCTAGACCACCTATACAATATTTTAGGCCACAAATCCAACGTATCCGCGTAAAAGAAACGTGTCCGCATTTTATATTAGCGTGTCTGCATAGACTGATACAGACCAAGCAAAAGGACTACCAGCCATCAAGAAAGGTAGGACACAAAAGTGGATTTAGCTAAGGTTCCAACATTGAAGAATAACCCTATTGTATTATTAATAATTAACTTACGAACATAAGGTCTCGGGACCAAGGACAACCTTCCAAATAAAAATAATTATTTGTAAAGAACTCAGACGGTCCGGAGTCAAATCCGGCCCTTACACATGTACACCGCGGCGCAACGCTCGGTGCCGACGTTGCGCTTTAGCGCATCGTCCGAGACACCGGACCCGTCCCGAGCTCATAGCTCGCGGACGTGACACATGACTTTTCGAAACATTAAAAATTGTGCTCTGAAAAATTTCAGTGTTTTTTGAATAATTCATAAATACTTATGAAATTTCAGTTTTCAAGAAAAAAATCTGAACAGTGCTACTCTTCGCCGAAATAATCAGAACCGTGCCAGTCTTCGTAATCGCTGCCAAGTCCCTGTCCCTTAGCTTCCTCCTAAACATTTTTTTTCACATGCATAAATATATATTTGAATATTTTGCCTATTTAACATTATTTATTGTGAAAATTGTGTTTCAGATTATGTAATTATACATAATTTAATAATAAACGTCCATCCTAGGTATCGAAATTTTTCAAGTAATGGGCGGGGTTATAAACCAATTTGCAGTTAACAACATAATTACTGTGCGATTGGATTAAATCCTATATGCATTACCGTATGGAATAACGATATAATGGCGAGGGGAGGGACTTCACCTACTAATACAGATACTAAAACTCGGGGATATACATAAAATTACCATAATTTAAAGACGGATCGGTGAAACGAATAACGCTTTCTTTTGCCGCTTTTGAACAAAAAAAACATACATACATACATTCATCTGGAGATTTTCTAAAAATGCTCAATTTCACTTGCAAACATCCTCTAGGAGGAAGCAAAAATAAAATAACCGTCTTCATTTCTAATGGAAATCTGAACGGTATTCGTCTTCATATGGAGCGACGATATGTTGTTATAATTTCTGAAGATTCTATTTAATAATTTAAAAATTTCAAGAATGTTGTTACTTTTTCTTGAAGCAGGCATAATATTTATGCAAGTTTCTCCAATAGTATTCCTCTTTCTGTCTAGAAATAAAAGTTTCATATTGCATTATATTGAACTCTCTGACTCTTATACACAAATATCTCCAGAAAATTTAGTCAATTACTCATTCTCGATATTCTAAAATGCACTATTTACTTCTTTGAATCTTAGCTATACTCGCTTATAACGATCCTTCTTATTTTTTTCAGGAAAGAATATCACAACTTGCACTACCACAAATTAAGACTTTTCCCGTGCAAATCAGTGGTGGATACAATGCACAAGTAAGATTGTACTTACCTCCTGGTCTGCGAGAAGATGAAATTACGCGATATCCATTGGTTGTTCAAGTGTATGTATAACTCATTAAATAATAAGTAATTACTGAAATAGTATTGAATTACTTATAACATACTTTGCAATCTGAAGCAAAGAGGATCATGTACATAATATAAAACGCAGTACCTATAATTTCTTTTTATCCAATAGGTTTTATATCAGGAGTTTACTAGAAGTATAATTACAAGAAAATACTGCACAGTTTACAGCTTGCAGTTAAATTTCTGTATTGTCCTAAATTTAAAATTCAGTTGTATGTATTTAGTAATTTTCTCTAGTTTCTACAGAAAATATTTTCCATGCGATATATATATGGGTGATTCTCTGTGAAATCGACCGGCCGAAAAATAGACCTCACTATAACTCTGGGAATTTGTTCTAGACGTTGCCACGAGTTATTTCAATTTTTTTAGATTTTTTGAATTGATTGTCTTAGAGTTACAGGTGGTCAAAGTTGATAAAATTAGTTTTTTTGCATTTTGTGCTGATTTTAAAAAATTCATAGCTCCTCCAGGGAAGCATTTATCACTATAGGGATATATAACAATTTTTTCTTAAAATTTTCTCAATTTTTCAAAAAAAATACTTTTGAAATCATATATATATATATGTATTACAAGTCATATGTGTAATTTAAACCTTAACTTAAATAATTTTAGCCTACCTTAAATAATTTTAACGTGTAATTTAAATTTAATCGGATCCCAACCAAAATTTTTGTAAAGATTGAATTTTTTGGAATTTAAATGCATTTAGCTGATTGTTTTATTTATTATGATGATTTTGTTTATTTCTTACATTATGGAATAATGGTTCAAACTATACATTGAACTATGCCGGAAACCAACTAAATATATTCAAATCGCACGCGCTTTCATAATTGCCGCCGTCTTGTTCATTCCTAATACCATAATAATTCATAATTTCATAATTGCCGCCAACGCACTTTCGTGCTATTATGTTGAGTATAATCTGAAGCTTTAGTTCTACTGCTGCTGCTATCAGCTGCCTAACCTCATACGCGCCGGGACCAATAATTTATAATAAAATATATTGTTTAAAATGCACTTAAACCCTCTAGAACTCGTACTCCGCGTGTGTAACAGTGTCTGAGCTATAGCCTGGAGAAAGTTTAAACTGTAAAAGTCCACTTGGACAAAAGTCATGTGTATATGAAGATACTGTGAATGACTCATTGAACATCAGATATGTATACTTTTATTATTTTTAATTCAATTAACTTTAAATTAGAGAACAGAATTCTTTGTGTTAAAATAAATTATTCTTTGTTTGTTACAGGTGATTCAAATTAGTTGGTCCGGTAAAAAAAGTTAAAACCACCTCACACGTCTACAACTGTAAGTACTATTTTATAAATTAACTATTAATCCAGATTTTAGTCGCTATACATATAGAATTATTATCTATTACATTGAGAAATATCACCTCATTATGTATTATATATATCTACTATACATACTATAATTAATTCAGATAAATTTATAATTATAAAGGCCGAAGTAGATCATTATTTGCCAAATGTAGCAAAATATGAGTAATAATTTCTTTTTAGCAAGAAATAGAGCAAGTCTGATGGGTTGGGACATACGTAGAAACTTTTCTACTAAAATAAGCAATCTTTACAAAAATTTTGGTTGGGATCCGATGGGTCGTACCTTGAAAATTTTGAATTTCAAAGTTTAAATTACACGTATGGCTTGTAATACATATATATATATGATTTCAAAAGTATTTTTTTTTTGAAAAATTGAGAAAATTTTAAGAAAAAATTGTTATATGTCCCTGTAGTGATAAATGCTTCCCTGAGGAGCTATGAATTTTTGAAAATCAGCATAAAATGCAAAAAAAACTAATTTTATCAACTTTGACCCCCTGTAGACAATCAATTCAAAAAATCTGAAAATATTTGGAGTAACTCGTGGCAACCTCTAGAACAAATTCTCAGAGTTATAGTGAGGTCTATTTTTCGGCCGGTCGATCTCACAGAGAATCACCTATATATATATATATATATTATAACGGTTGCATTAGATGCACGTTATCGCCTCTCCGGGCGCATACTATATAAACATGTACTAATAAAATCTCTGTATTCTAGCGCCCACCAGCGGACACTAATACATCGAGAGAAAGAGAGAGAGTACTAGTAGCGTGCATAGAGAGAGAACGCGTCGGTCAGTCTACAGCGTTGCCGGTCCATCAATCACGCGCTGCCAAAATATGACAACGCCGTGACACAGACAGTAGCATCCTGCCGCGCCGCGCTCCGTGTATTCAGTATTGCGAGAGCCTTCGCCTACCGAAGTAGCTTGCGAGTACAAACGCGAACCTACGCCGGTCCTAATAGTAGCGTACGCGTGCGACCTGCGCCCGGCCCCTTGCCGTCCGACCTCGAGCTGTATCCAGCGTGCGGACCGACCAGCGGAGCCCCGAACGAGCGAGCGCCAAGCGGACCTTACGACCCCCCGACACCGTCGTGCGTACTGTAAGTACCTGTTCGTACTCTCTCTCGGCGTCCGGGCGATCTTGCCCGTCTCTCTCTCGTCCTCGCGTAGTGTGCGGTGGCGCACCATTGCTCGTACGAACGAGCGTTGTACACACTATTTTCATAATATATTTACTTTTCTTCTTTTATCTAAGTTCTCTGTCTCACTTTTACTTTATGCGAATCCCAGTCCCTGCCGCCTCCGCGTGACTGCATCGTTACGCACGCAACTTGAGTCGGCCGAGCTGTGCCTTCAGCACGCCCGAGAACGAACAATTATATTAGTAAACGCGGTCCTTTGGATCCCGGTTGTACACGGCCGATTACTCTGGAGAACGGTAACACGACCGTTACAATATATATATATATATATATATATTATATGTGTAAGAAAAGTTAGGTTACTATCGCCGCGCAGGCTTGCGATATCCCGTCCGTCGGTACTATCTATAGATATTGATGGACAGGTGAGAGAAAGCACGTGGCGAGAGAGAGAGAAACAATTAGAAGACGCACACGCTAAAAGAAGTTAAAGTTATAAAAAGTATAAGTACCGTTTATAAGGGACGAATACAAAACATTGAATGTGTTTTCGTACTTACAGGTAAGATGAATGATATGTAAATTATTTAATATTATGTAATTATAAATAAAAACATTAATCAATTTCGTACTTACAGAAAACCATTCGAGTTTATTTTAGTCCTAAGAAAAATCCAATTCCCCTTCTCAATAGAGAGTGATATACAACAACATTATAAAACAACATTCTGGTTACTACACAGAAGACTCCCTTTGCAGTGATGGGAAAACTAAAATTCGAATTTAAGGTTAGAGGCGCCGCAGATGGGAAAACGAATGTTATATGCATAACCTCAATAGAAACTCCCGAGGACAAAATTTTCGGTCTCAGCGACGAGTTCCAACCAGTACAACAGCATACAACAATCAGAAAAACACATGTATTTGATTCAGTAAAAAAATCACTAAAGAAACGTCACGATTTTAGACAAGTATGGATAAAATTAAGTGACGATATGAAAAATGCGTACCTAGATGAATGCGAAAATATAGTATTCAGTAATATCTACTTGGAAGAAATAGAATAAAAGCCTAGTAGCTCGAATCTTCCTGAACCACTAGTAAAAATATTGGAGCAATTACTCCAAAATAGTAAACAAAAAAACAGAAAATAAAAATCTAGGAAAAATAGCAAAAGATTTCACAATCCAAAAATTTAATGAAAAAAATGCAAATGCGAGCCAATGGATTACAGAATTTGAAACTGAATGTGAAAGATTTTAAATAACGGAGGATGTAAAAAAGTTGAAATTCTAAAATTATTCTTAGAAAAAGCCGGCGAAAATTGGTACAGATGCTATTAAAATACACAATTGAAACAGAATGGGTAACGTGGAGAAAAAACTTGTGATACGTTCGCAAACAAAGGTTGGTCTCCAATAAGATATGCTCTTGCATATAGATACCAAGCTGGAGCATTGATAGAGTATGCAGTAAAAAAAGATATTGGAGGTTAGAAAATCAATTGACACAGGGACATTAATAGACTTGATTCCAGCAAGCTTACCGAATTTCATTGCAGACAGAATTGATAGAGAATACCTAAATGAAACGCAAGACCTTTACAACGAATTAGGAAAATTAGAACATCTAGCCAACAAAAATTTTGAAAATAAAAAAATAAACAAAGACAATAATATCAAAGAAAAAACAGAAAAATTACCTTGTAACTTCTGCAAAAAAAGGTAAAGGTACACGGTTTCACCCTGAAACAAACTGTTGGTATAAGAATAAAGATCAGGAGAAAAGTGTTAACAATACTGTAGTAGATGTAGATTTAAGCGATACGAATCCAAAAAACTAACTACAACACCTTTAATTAAAGTCAAAATGATATTAAACAATGAACATAAAATATTGGGCGTCTACAATTCAGGATCAAATGTCTCATTAATAAACGCAAACCTATTAAATATCAGAAAGAGAAATAACAAAGTGACGCATAAAAGCAATTTGACAACAATTAATGGTGTTCATAATACAGATGGCTTAGTAAAAATAAAATTAAAAATATTTGATATTGAACAAGACGTTGAAGTATTTATAATAAACAACGAAAATTTTAAACATGATTTTCCGATTGGATTAGACTGTATAAAAAAATTCTTTTTAACACAAAATGAAAAACTAGAAATCGAACAAAAAATTCTAGGCTATAAATTCTAGGCTATAAAAATTCTTGGCTACAGAAAAAATTTCAAGAATTGAAATTAATTTTAATGAAAACATTGATATAAACAAATTTGAAATGTCAATAAATCATTTAAACAAAGATGAACAATTAATGATAGAGCAATTAGTAGAAAAATATGAATCAAATTTTGCAAAAAATAAATATGATGTAGGAAATGTAAAAGATTATGAAACTAGAATTGATCTAATAACGAATAAATATTGCAACCAGAGACCTTGTAGGTGCAGTTTTGAAGACATAAAAGAGATAGAAACACAGATCTCAGAATTATTAAAAAAAGGTTTGATAGAAGAATCATACAGTCCATTCGCAGCACCGGTAACACTGGCTTTTAAAAAAGACGAAAATAGAAGATCCCGATTATGTATCAATTTGACGGACAAACTGGTAATACCACAAGCACAACCATTTCCACTCATTGAAGATCTCGTAACAAAAACAAGAGACTGCAAATATTTCTCAAAATTAGACATAAATTTGCGGCTTTTTGGTCTATTCCTCTGCGAACTGAAGACAGGGTTCGTAACCCAAGAAGATCATTACCAATGGACATGTTTACCTTTCGGTTTAAAAACATCTCTAGCAATTTTTCAACGAATTTTAAGCAATATTATTAGAAAATATGGTCTAAATAAATTCGCACTAAATTTTATAGACGATATGTTAATTTTTTCAAAAACTTTGCGGGAACATATAGAGCATTTATCACAACTTTTTTTAGAAGCCATTAAAAAAGAAGGATTCTGACTAAAATTTACAAAATGCGATTTTGCAAAAGAATCAGTCCAATACCTCAGACACATAATAAAATACAACGCCATTACACCAATAAAAGACAATTTGATTTCGATATTAAATTTTCCTACGCCAACCAAACAGAAAAATGTCAGACAATTTTTAGGTAAAGTGAACTTTTATAATAAATATAGCCCGAACAATTCGATCATCCTAGATCCACTTCATAATTTACTCAAAGGAAAATCAAAAGAAGCAAAAAAGCAAATTGGACCGAAGAATGTCAAAAATCTTTCGATTATTCTTGTGTTCAAACCCAACCCGATTTTATGTTGTAACGTGGAATTTTGCTCGCCCGCCCGAGGATTCCAGTTAGTGTACAAAATATTTTAAAATGCCGGCTGCCTCTTCTTCTCATGTAATGGATCCTAGAAAAGCGGAAAATGCGCGGTAAATTGGTAGCAATAGTGTTCTACAATTAAAATAAAAAAACACAATATTATAATATAGAACAATTACGAAATATATTATGGAATACTCTTTACAAAAACAATGTATGGCAAACAATTAATATAAAAGAGTTTAGATAAAGAGCATGGGCCAACGGCCAAATTACTAATTCCAATTGGACCCGAGGTGAGCTAAAAACAAAAGGACACGAAATTCCTCTACGGTGAGTCGTTTCAACGGGGTAACTGCAAGCTTCCACCTGAAACGTGAAACTCAAAAGGAAAGAAATCGGACCTGAAAAGGATAAATCGCATCTCTACCTAACTTCTTTCCCGCTCAACCAAAACCACGGGAAAAACACTCGTAGAAATTCGAATTATTTCTCTCACCAATATTTTCCTCCAAAGAAAAGAACACGATCCACCAATTCTCCTCCACAGAAACTCCAAGTCCTTATACACCGAACGATGTCCACGGGGAAAATCGGAGAAACCACGTAATGGCCGCCGTCCAAATTTCCTAAAGCCGGATCACGCGCGTGCAGAAACTTCAAAGAACTAAATTCAACGAGAGCCCGGAACAAAGTGGCCGAGGACGACGCTCCGCTCGAGGAAGAAGCCGCGATTTTTCATTGTCCTGAAAATTCCCGAAATCAGCAATTGGCCTATTTATACCACTAGTAATTCATTATCTATCTATGAATTTCCCAGCGCCCTCTTTTTCTATTTCTAATTTTCCCATTGGCCGGCTAATCAATTATCGCCCTCTTTATCCTCTATTCAATATGTAAATTTGCCCCCTCTGGATCGATAAAGATCAATCAATCAATACAAATAGCCGTAAGGTGGCTCCCTCTACGGATAACTAGCCAGGCGCGCGACATTTGAAAAACCACAATCAACCTAATCAAATAATACCTCTATTTGTCTTTATTATGTCCAAGAGTTGTCATAAATTCAACTCTACCATAACACGCCTGAATCATGCATTCACAGTCTCTCTGAATGCCCCATAACTCTATCTCTCTCTTTCTCACTCAAGCGCACGCTCTCACTTTGTCCCTCTCTCTCTCTCTCTCTCGCACATGCTCGACTCCCACTCTCGCTCACGCGCCAATTCCCTCTCTCTCTCTCTCTCGCGCCAACTCCCTCTCTCTCGCACACATACACTCATGCATGTAACCGCGCGCTTTTGCCACTACCTCGCTTCCTGCCGTGCCCCCTTCCGAGCGCCGACGCGCTGCGCAGGTGTGACTCGGGATCATTCATCCTGCGCTCCGCACGCGGTCGCAACTCCTGCGAGCGCCACCGAGCGCTGGCTCCGCTCCATGGCCTGTCAGTTCGTCAGGAGTGAGTCAGCTGGTTATTTTAAACAATCACGACGCAGCATATTTATTGCTATGTCGCAAAGTATATTTGATCCGCACGTACCTATATATATATTTATACAGACGCAAGTCTAAAAGGGACCGGTGCGGTCCTTAAACAACCACAACCCAATGAAAACAATGAAGAAAAACCGGTGGCATATTTTTCAAAGAAATTGAACGAATCGCAAAAGAAAAAAAAGCAATTTACCTCGAAGCATTGGCTATAAAGGAGGCAATAAAATACTGGCAACATTGGTTGATAAATCGTCACTTTACAATATTTACCGACCACAAACCCTTAGAGAAGCTAAATGTAAAGTCAAAACCAGATGAAGAATTGGGCAATATAATACACTACCTGTCGCAGTACGACCTAGAAATAATATACCGTCCAGGAAAAGATAATTTAGAAGCAGATAGTTTGAGCAGAAACCCAGTATTAGAAGCACAAGAAAATAATGACAACTTGAAAACAGTAAACTTAATTACGTTACAAGAAATTTTGAACGATCAAAAAGAAAACGAAAATTTAAATAAAAACAATAAAAATCTAGTCTTCAAAACAAATGTATATTATAAGAAATATAAGAATAAGGAAAAAATTATTATTTCAGATTTGCGCAAAAAATTAATTGAAAAAACGCACAAAAATTACGGCCATTTAGGTGTAAATCAATTAGAAACAAAAATCAGACACAGTTTTAGGAAAAAAAATTTATCCACAAATACAAAACGTATGTAAGAACTGTGAAACCTGTACAAAAAATAAATCTAGAGTAAAAAACAAGATTGGTCTGATGTCACACTTTAGTCCGTCAAATCAGCCATTTGAAATAGTATCAATAGATACTATCGGTGGTTTCGGCGGCTCTCGCTCCACAAAAAAATATTTGCACCTTCCACCATTCCCATTTTACAAGATTTGCCTACATTTTAACTTAAAAAACGCAAAAGGCAAGTGACTTTATTAAAATAACAAGAAACGTGATACAAGATAAGAACAAAATAAACATAATTCTAACCGATCAATACTCTGGTATAAATTCAAAAATTTAAATTCAAATATAAATTTAAAAATTTTGTAGAAAGTGAAAACTCATTTTCACAGCAGTTAATGCACCGTTATCCAACGGAATAAACGAAAGGCTAAACCAAACCTTAGTCAACAAAATAAGATGTGCAATATATGAAGAGAAAAAATTTGCAGGATAGCACATGAATGTGTAAATACAACGACACCGAACATACAGTCACAAGATTCAGCCCAAGATACTTACTTCAAGGAATAGATACGTCAATACTACCTAACGAATTAAAACAAAATAAAGAAACCCACGATTTAGAGAGTGACAGAAAATTAGCCCTGGAAAACAGTATAAAATACCACGAATACAACAAAAATTGTTTGACAAATACAAGATAGATTATTCCTTCAATGTAGGAGACTCAGTATATATAGAAAATGGTAGTAAGGTAAATAGAAAAAAATTGGACAAATTGAAAATAGGTTCATTTAAAATTTCGGAGAAAATATCACATTCTATATACAGAATTAATATAGGACACAGGAAAATAGAATCAAACCTCTACCACATTTCAAAAATTACACCCGCAACACATTCACCAATTGTCAGCATGTGTGACCGATAGCAGCTTTATCACGCTTTAATGAAAAAAAAAACTAGTCATTTTTTTCTTATCCCAAAAGGGGGGATGTAAGAAAAGTTAGGTTATTATCGCCGCGCAGGCTTGCGATATCCCGTCCGTCGGTATAATAGATATTGATGGACAGGTGAGAGAAAGCACGTGGCGAGAGAGAGAGAGAGAGAGAAACAATTAGAAGACGCACACGCTAAAAGAAGTTAAAGTTATAAAATGTATAAATACCGTTTGTAAGGGACGAATAAAAAACATTGAATGTTGTTTTCATACTTACAGGTAAGATAAATGATATGTAAATAAAAACATTAATCAATTTCGTACTTACAGAAAACCATTCGAGTTTATTTTAGTCCTAAGAAAAATCCAATTCCCCTTCCCAAAAAAGAGATATACAACAACATTATATATATATATATATATATATATATATATATATGTACCTAAAAGAAAAAAAAGCCAAAGAATCAACTTATGTATCAAATGTATGGTAAACATAGCCTACATATAAAGTAGCAAAGATTTTATTTTCGTACAAAACATTACATAGGAAACATTCTATTCTTCATACAAAATAAATTTGAATACAACTTTTGTATGCCATTTTACAGTGCTTTTTATGCTATTTTACAGCTTTATTTTCCGTAAAACTTTAATGAACACACTTTAATGAACACGCATTAATGAACCCAACAAAACTAATAGCATCCTATTTCTTATTTTAGTTTTAATTAGATTCATTATGGAGAATCCTCTCTCGACGACAGCATTACTAGATGGCAAAGTTAAAACTTTAAGCATGAATAAAGCCAAATCTTTGAATATCTGTACATTACCACCACTTTTATAAGCGTACAATGATGTCCAAAATTCATAGCTATTATTTAGAATTGTTGTATGAAAAATTTGTGTCCAATTCACATTTAATAGCTTATTGAACCCTCAAAGAATTCTTTTAAAAACGCAAATCCTTAAACGTGGCTCGTTGAACATTACTCAAGCATATGTTTCGTGATATGTTCTTCAATTCTTTAAAATAATCGAGGTTCGTCGGTAACCTTTTGCAAAATTCTTCAAGTAATCGCATCAAAAATAATTGGAACCTTTTTTCAAAATCAAATTCTTTGTTGATGAAATATGTATATTTTCTGATAGAAGTGCAAGAGAGTATTCTGTGCCATAATCGATTTCGTTGACGTCTAAGAAAGCAAACTCATTCTCGATATCGTCAAAAACGAATTTTTCATTATTTTTTTCGCTCTCAAATCGAATAAGATTCCAATACCTCGTAAGATTCACTTGAATCCACATCAGTTTTTTAGAAACATAAATTTGTTTCGTGAATCTCGTACAGAACCGGTGCTATAAGTACTAAGTAAAAATAATTGCAATCATCTTGGTACTTAATTTACATTTTAAGTGACTAAAATATTTCACCATTATAATCATAACGAGTGACAAATTAAGAATGAATGCACTTTCTAATTTAATAACTTTTTTTCTACACAACGAATAAGGCCCAGGCAAAGTGCATTAAGGTTTAAAGACCAAGCGGAATGCGTTAAGCACATTATTTCTGCGATTCAATTAATTTTGAAAATAATAAAAAACTTATTTCACGAAATATAACTTTCTAGGTTAAGTAGCCGTGTAATTCGTGTAGGTGAGGTCAAATAACCCTTAGTGGAGTAGATAGCGAATCAATTTATGTCTCACATAAAAAAATCCATCAATTGAGTGTTTTTCAAAGTTCTGCCTGTGGCATCGGTATTGTGACGTCTCGGAATTTTGCGTATCGACAGAGGGCGCGCACGGCGCTAAGTTCAGTGCTTCGCGGTATATTCAAGCGATTGTCCACGTGGATTTGATAGGCCTATTACATACACTCTAGGATTTTTCATTGCAGTCTCTCTCTCTCTTTCTCTCTCTCGCTATTGCACTATTATTATAGTGCCGTGAGAAACAACAGAGAAGAGACATCAGGGACGCCGATTTCGTGGCTATATCTTTGACCGTGGGCGTTCGAACGCAGTTATTTGCCCGAAAATGATGTGGCAAAGCTGTCCGAAGTGCATGAAACTCTGCAGACTGGCGGCTGGTATCACGAGAGTATCAGTTGGCAGAAAAGCGAGAAGTTACTGAATTATGCGCCAGCTGGGAGGTAGCTTATGAGGGATAGCTCAGATAGTCGGTAAATAATTATAATTATATAGGCAGATTTTAAAATTATACCAAATATCAAAGTGTTTAGTAGGAATTGTTGAATGAGAATCGGTAGCTAACCGCGTGATTTTGTTTATGGATAAACGTTCGCAATCTCAGTACAAACAGCTTGAGGACCAACCTCGATGCGAGCTTTCTACTTTATGGGAAAATTGGGCTGGATGCGGAGTCGCAATGTGGAGCTTGCCCTTTGGACTGCTGAGTGTCCCACAGTGATTGCTGTTGTGTCACGGCATCTTGCATTGATTGTTGCTGTTGTGGCATAGCCTGTGCTATTTTCGGAATCAATCCTTGTTGTAATAAAAGAAATGTCTCCTCAATCATTGGTCTTGATTCGAACGTGTCTGTTGATTATGGGTGGCTGATACTCGATGAATGCTCAAATACTTGTGAGGCTTGCTCCCTGTCTCGTTGTATGATTCTCCCTACCGGCGGGAAGGAGTTCTGCGACGGGGATTCGTTGATGTAAGGCTGCTTCTTGCTCATCAGACTCTAAACAATGCAAATCTCTTACGACTACCCGAGGCGCAGAAAATTTATTGACTACACCCATGTTTTGCTAATTGATATTGATGAGATCCTTTTGGTGATGGGCGCCACCGGCTTTTTCTGCAGAGCAGGAACTGGGCTGTGTGAACCGCCCGCTGCATGATTCTCTGTCTCTGGTTCGTGTCGTGCGTTTCTGTAACTGAGTGGCTCGCTAGGCTACGGCCTGCTTACCTCCGCGAGCATTTCTCGAAGGTAGAGACCCATTCCGCGAGCACTTCTCGACGATCGAGATCTCCTCAGCGAGCATTTCTGGACGGTCAATAAACCCTCCGTGTCGAGAAAGCCTCCGCGAGCATTTCGCGACGATCGAGAACTCCTCCGCGAGCATTTCTCGATGATCGAGAACCCCTCGGCTAGCTTTTCTAGACGGTGGATTAATCCTCTGTATTGAGAATCACTCCACGTCAACAAATCCTCCGAGAGCATTTCTCAACGTTCAAGAACCCCTCCGCGAGCATTTTTCGACGATCGAGAATCCCTCCGCTAGCATTTTTCGCCGGTCGATAAATCCTCCGTTTCGAGAAAGGCTCCACTTCTAAATATGCTCCAAGAGCATTTTTCGACGGTCGAGAACCCCTCCGAGAGCTTTTCCTAATGATAGAGAAAGCCTCCGCGAGTATTTTTCGAAGATCGAGTACTCCTCCGAGAGCATTTTTCGACGGTCAATAAATCCTCCGTGTCGAGAAAGCTTCCACGAGTATTTCGCGACGATCGAGAACTCCTCCGCGAGCATTTCTCGATGATCGAGAACCCCTCGGCTAGCTTTTCTAGACGGTGGATTAATCCTCCGTATTGAGAATCACTCCACATCAACAAATCCTCCGAGAGCATTTCTCAACGTTCAAGAACCCCTCCGCGAGCATTTTTCGACGATCGAGAATCCCTCCGCTAGCATTTTTCGCCGGTCGATAAATCCTCCGTTTCGAGAAAGGCTCCACTTCTAAATATGCTCCAAGAGCATTTTTCGACGGTCGAGAACCCCTCCGAGAGCTTTTCCTAATGATAGAGAAAGCCTCCGCGAGTATTTTTCGAAGATCGAGTCTCCTCCGAGAGCATTTTTCGACGGTCAATAAATCCCCCGTGTCGAGAAAGCTTCCACGAGTATTTCGCGACGATCGAGAACCCCTCCGCGAGCATTTTTCGACGGCCGAGAACCCCTCACTTAATTCATGGTGTGTAATTGGTGGTGAAAATTATGTGTGAAGGTGCTAGTGGTAGGTAAATTAGCTAGGAGGATGGTGAACTTTATGGGTAGAGGTAGTGGTGCCCCCCCCCCCTAAATCTGCCCCCACATCCTTCAAAATGACCAAGAATCGTTTCAAAAGTTGACAAAACAATAGCTCAGTGGATAACGTGCGAGCCTACTGAGCGACAATAGTTAGGTTCAAATCCCGACCGCAGAAATTTTTTAAAAATATTTTTCTCTGATCCGTTTGTAAGATATTATATTCCAGTAATATTGTGATAACATTGTGCAATGTTACCATAATATTGTTCAATATTACCATAACATTGCTTTATTATTTCAATACGAAAGATATTTTTTTCTTGTATTATTTCAATAGGGAAGAAACATATGTTTTTTGATCCCTTTGTAAGATATTATATTTCAGTAAGGTAAGTACGTAAAAAATAATTATGCTATTATTTCCACAGCACCTTGGAGGTAAATAGAAATGGAGTGTTTTATTTTAAAGTGGTTTCCTTTGTATGCCTAATCCACTTTATATATATACATATATATATATATATATATATATATACATATATATAAATCGGGTATTTTGAATGCATCCCTATAATAAACTACCCTTTGCTAGCGCATTCAAAATTCCACTTTTGGCATTCAATATTCCATATTTAAAAATAACCCTATACTACCCCTACTTTCGGCGCATTCAAAATACCCGATTTATGTATTTACACACATATATATATATATATATTGAAACATGCAAAATAGATTGCTCTATTGAGCACGCGGATTTGTGACACGAGAGACGTATTATGTCGTGGGTCCGTCGAGAGAGGGGTCGAAACCGCCTCTACAAGAGGGACTGTCCCTACCCTCTAAGAGTTACCCCGTGGGGCGCTCGTCGAGGGGCGGCGGGGGTCAGTTTCGGACTGACTCGTCGCTCCTTGACTAATTATGAGTTACTCCACGCAGCCAGTCGGGTACGGGTTTCCATGCACTTGATGCGCAAGTGACAAGGAACCCTCGCCCTGTAGGAGGGGAAGCTTTGGAATAACTAAGAGAATTTTAAAAGTGAAAGGTAATTCTTATTATTATTTGATATTACACAATGAGGTTATGTAGTTCCTAAATGCAAAGGGGAAAGGCGTTGTGCAGCCCCTATCTGAGCGCTATGCTCATTTGGTATCGGGAAACACGTGGCCGGGAGCAGGTGCGCATTTCCCTCGAGAGGGTCTTGCTCGCTGCTGGAGTTACAATCGAATGACGATCTCCTCGCTGTTGCGCCGCCTTATATACTTCTTTGGCGCCTATGCTGCTGTGCATAAGCAGCTGCTCCCTCTTTTGGCGGTTCCTTGAATTGAGCGTGAGAAAAGGTGGCGCTGCTGTAGTTTCCGTTTTCCGCAGCGGTAGTGCTCGGGTTTGGAGCGGCGCATTGTTGAAGTTCGTTATCGGAGCTGCCAGTATCGTAGCTACCGGTAATGTACCGACGGTGCTTTAGTTGCTAACTGCCGGCCGTTTCAATATATATATATATATATCCAAGAACGCGCCCATCGATCCGTCCCGATCCGTCCTTTTGAAATGTCGGATTGGGTTTTTCGGGTCGTATCAGTTCGCCTCGATTTCTCCTTATGTATTATTGTCAACGTTATAAGTCTGCTTTGTTTCTCTTATTTAATAAAGATTTTTTTAAAACTTCGGAATTTATGTGTTTTATCTGGTATAATTATAGTACACAGAGAATGCGCTCACCGATCCGTCCCGATCCGTCCTTTTGAAATGGCGGGTTGTTCGGATCGTATGAGTTCGACTCGATTTCACAAAATAACTTGAACATTACAGAATCATGCACAATTTTTACATTAATTTATAATATTGATTAGTTATTAAAAAATTACCACATCCGCATGTCCATCTATAAAAGGGAGATGGCGATTATATCGGATAGAATCAATCAGATTGCTCGAACGGAACAATTCAGAACGTTATACAAAAATTTCATTGGTCAAACGTGTGCAATTCAAGGTGCAGGACACGTGTGCTGTGCCAGTTTTTCTAATATATAAATATAGTACACAGAACATGCTATCAATCCGTCCCGATCCGTCCTTTTGAAATGGCGGGTTTTTCGGATCGTATTAGTTTGACTCGATTTGTCTTGACGTATTATTGTCAACATGATAATTCTGCATTATTGCTCTTATTTAATACTGATTGTTAAGAACTCCGCTATGCCATTTTTTCTGATATAGATATAGTACACAGAGAACGCGCTCTGGCCTCTCGGGGTGGGGGGAGAGAGCGCAAGAGATGGGACTAGATGCAGCGCTGTGCATCTAGTTTGTAGGAGTGGGATGTATAGTTTAGCTAGTGTCCGACTAGCGCTAATGTAGCTCTAGCCCAGATGTAGTGGCTGCGAGAGAGAGAGAGAGCAAAAGCGCAGTCGCTCGATAAATTCTGCCGAGGATGGTCAGCTTGCCTGAACTCTACCATTTATAGATTGATTTTATTTTGATATAATATAATATAATATAATATAACATAGTATAATATAATATACTATAATATAATATAATATGCTATAATATAATTGAATATAATATATTATACTATAATATAATATACTATATTACAATATAATATACTATATTAAAATATAATATGCTATTATATAATTAATCATCACTATTTCTTTTAGTACTAAATCTTGTCAGCATTCCCACTTCTATGAATATCCCTTCCCACAACCGGCAGTGCCGAAACCGCTGCTTACAGCGCCACAGACTAGCTTTAAAAGACGAAATTCTCTCGAAGACAGCTCATTATTTCCAGTCAGTTGAAAAAATAGTTCTCACAATATCTTTTTTAACATTATATATTATACTCTATAATCATTCACATATTAATTCTATATATATTGATAATTCATTTTATATTATATATAACCATTTATTTATACATTCTACATTGATAAATCATTTTAAATTCATTTCTATAATTAGCTAATATATCTAATAATGTCTTCCATTAAATATATTGAAAAAACTGTACAAAGTTTATGGAAAACATATTTTAAACGAGATATTTCGAATGTTGAAGATTTTATTAGATGGAGGGATATAGCGAAGGTAGCAATAGACAAAATACAAAATACAAAAACAATAGACAATATCAAAAAGTATATTCAAAGTAGTCCTGATTTAAATAAATCGGTTTTATAAAGATATCAAACATGCTCTTGTCATTTGACTTCACGGGAAATTAAATTCAATAGTCCTATAAAAGTTGGAGGTAATATACAAAAACCTATACCATCAACTTCTGAACAACAATCACGAGAGGTTAAAGGTGTCGAATGGCGTCCTATTCAATCTGCTTTTAAAACTCGAATTCAAAGCTATAATTGTTAATCGTATTAATGTTATCGTATAGACATGGAAACATTTCTGACTGAAGCATATAAACTTGAAACTGCAAGTAAAATCAATTCTTTCAATACATAATGCTTTGAATATAAACACTGAAACGGGAGCTCAATTTGCTATAAAAAAACAAAATGTAGAGGAGGAAATTGAAATTAATATTTCAATACAAAAATGTCTGTATACTACAACTAATCTCGATTCTTGGTTTGAAAATGATATCAGAAAAGTAATTTTAACAAGCATGGATGAATTTCAAGAACAAGACTCTGGTTGGACATTAAAAACGATTCTAGGCTTGATAATTAATATAAACATTGAATTACCATCATACGTAGCAAATAAAAAAGCTTGTGTTAATGTACAAAATCATGATAATCAGTGTTTTAAGTGGGCAGCTCTTCATCCAATTAATCATAATTATAAAGTACAAAATTATAAAAAATATGAAAGTGAAAAATATGAAAAATATTCAGAAATTTGAGTAGGTTGTGCCTCACAGCGTCTGGTCGAGAATGAAGATTTCTGTTTGATCGGTATAGTAAAATTTTCTGTAAAGCAGCAGAAAGCAGCCAAACAGCTGTTTTTCATCCAAGACACTAGATCAGTGCAGTTAGTTTGCTAGCTGCTGTAGCAATGCTTATAACCTTAGTGGTGTTGCAAAAGTGCAAGAGCTTCTTCAGAGTAGAAAAATTATTCAGATAAGTATTGGAAACTAATTAGTAATAACAGTGTTCATAATGAGCTTTTTCTTTGTTGGTTTATTTTTTGCTTTTAGGTATACGGGTGCAAGCCAGCAAAATGGGAGCTTATATTGACTGCCTGAAGTATTATTTTGCATACTTTTTAAGAACTTGAAGTGTATTTAATATTGGTAAGTATTGTATGTAACTGTAATTCATAAACATAACTTGATTATGAATAGCGATATTATAAAACTCAAATTATTATGTGTCGACTCGCGGACGTGTGCTCGTCTTCGGGCGAGCTCACCATCTTTACGCGGGCTGGCTCTAGGTTAGGGACTTGCGGCGGGGAGGTATCTCCGGAACACTCCTACCTGTCTCTACTTTTTTTGCTCCTCGTCCTCGCGTACTGGCGTTGCCTCGTACCCTGTGGAAGCGCTCGCGAACTAATTAATCTCGGAAGATGCACACGGGGGGATAATCCTGGTCACTCTATTCGCGCTCGGCAACTACGCCGGTTCGCGGCGTCTATCGCTCTCTCACTCGCACTCACGCATTTCCGATGTATCGGTCTCTCGCGCCTATCGCACGTTTACACGCTTTCGCACCATATAGCAGATTCGCACTCTTACGCCCTCTTTTACAATACTCAAAAATGCGCGCGACATTCAAAACGCGTTTACATGCTTGTCTGGCTCTACTAATCGTATTTACGCATTTTTACACAGTTTCGCATTTCAGCACGCTTACATTCATGTTTACCGCTCGGACGCGCGCTGTGGATCGAGCCGTAGCCCTCCACCTTTTCCCAATATCATTCATCGCATACACGTTGCCTCCACTCTCTCTCTCGTCTGTCTATAACACGCATTCATTCGCTCGCTATTTACATCCTTCTCGCACTCATGCTAACGTTCTTTCCTCGTCAACATGGCGGCCGTCGCTCGCGCGCGTACGCCTCGTAGCTCGTATGCCTCGTATCTTCTTGTCTCTCTCTCACTGCTTCAACGCTGCGCCGTTCGTCGCTCTCTCTTGCTCTCGCCTTGGCTGCCGCGCGCTGCTACGCGCTGTATTCCCCCACTATCTCGCTCTCGCCTCGTGCTGCTGCTGCTCGGCGGTAGGCTGCTCTTGGCGCCGTATTGTCCTGCTGGCTCTAACATCTGACTACTCTCTTGCTGCTAAGATTTCCGTATCTTGAATAGGTAGCAAAAACCTTTATTTTCTTTAGAGTATCCTTGCATCTCCACAAGATCAGCTTGCCATGTTTCATCTATTCCTCGTATACCAACTTTACGACGTGTATAATTACGACCTGCTGGTTTGTGTAGCTCTTCTACAACTCTCTGTTGTTCCGTATTTACCATATTTATAAGTGGACTGTTTTTACATTTTTTTCAATTTAGCGATAATCTTTTTCTGTTTTTCCAATTCAGACTGTATGTAATTAATATTCGATTGAAGCTTACTAATTATATTCATAAGCATTGTAACATCATTTTGAGACGATTTTCATAGTATTCGTAAGTTTATTGTATCATTCTCTTGTTGAGGATCAGCAAGATTACAAATTCTTTAACTCTCAGCGTCGTACTGTCCATCTTTGATGATTTTGAAACCAGTATTAGAAGAGTTTTTCTTCATTTTACCCAATTCACGTCCAAATACGTCAATACTCATTATGATGCTCTAATGGTTTATTCTTTTGTTTTTATGTATTTTAAAAATTCTTCATGTCTTTGGATCATTGTAACCTCTATTTTTTTAATATTTTTTTGCAATTCAATAATCGTACTCTTGAAACTATTATTATTATTGTTATTATTATTATTATTATTCTTGAAACTATTATTATTTAGTTCAGCTTCAATTAATTGAGATAGAAAGTCCAAATTTACTGCATCATTGGCTTTATGTGGATAAGCGACGTTGCAGATTCTCTTATTATCTACATCATACTGACCGTCTTCTGTAATTTTATATCCTATTCCAGGTGGGCCTTCCTATTTTTTGTTCAATTTTCGACCAAACACGTCGACACTCATTTCAATACTAATGATAATTATAAAAGCTTATTATATAACCAGCTTCTCGGAGTTCCTCTATGATAGAATGAATTTCATTGAGATGACTAAGATTACCAGCTGTTTGTTCTGCAATGAGTAATCTTAATCGATCAACAAGCTCGTTCGGATCATCCCAGTACACATAGTTAAATGCTGTTTTCTTTCTAGCTATTTTGTATCTAGGTAAAAGACCCTCTCCACCAACATATTTTCGCTTCTTAGTATCGCTGGTGATAGGAGATAAATTGGGTTTAATGAAAGTCTTAAATGTATTCAAATTCGTATAGCGATATTTTTCATTCGCGTTAAATTTTATTTTATGAACGTTAGTACTTTTAATAATTTCCATATGATTATCTTGATCCAATGAGCTAATTAATTTAGTATTAGGCTCTTTCTGAAAGAGAAGTTCCATTAATCCGAGAGTCTTTACATACGATTTATTATTCACTGTCACACTTTCATTTTTAAAATAAATAGGAGAGTTACCAATCACATATTTATTTTGTTTTAAGCAAACACCAAATGTTTTATCTAAACTGCTACTTTTCTGTGGATTATCATGTAATTGTCGAATATATTTTCCTACAATTGAATCGTTGAACAGTAAATTAGATGTATTTGAAGATTTATCTGTGTCAGTTATTTCGAAGGATTTATCAGCATTATCATTATTCTGCGAATCACCATCTTCATCAATATCACTAACAGCAGACTCAAATGAAGTATCATGCGGTTGTATCGTCTCATCGAACTCATTGTCAGTGCTATTAAAATAATTAGATTTTTCTAATGTTCTATTAGAATTGAAATAGGCCTCTGGTTTTATTCTCTGTTTTAAACGTAATTCTGTTTTCTCTTTTTTTAATGGTACTGTAGAAGTAATAGCATTGGCAACACCACCCTCATCAGTCACCCTTACGATTTTGTTCAATGGATCAACTATTGGCTTAAATGTTTCATTTAAAGTCTTTTCGAAACTAGCTTGTCCTTTCTTGAATAACTGATGCTTACGTCTGATTGCATCACGAGCTTGAGTTAAATGCTGAAGCACAATTTTCTCCCAATCAAAGTCTGCCATGTTAACACTTGTGTTATCGAAGAAGGAATCTACCATTCTCTATCTACCATTATTTATTGGTCTATCTCTATCGATAACCAAAAATCCATGATTATCGTCACGCCAACATTTTGAACAAATTTCTTTAAACTTCTCAAAAGGCATATCCAAATTGACGTGATCATTATAGATATATTTAATGTTAACATCATGTTGTCGGAATAGTACTAATAAATTTACATTATCTCTAATGAGATGTTTTGGAGTGCGAGCATATGATTGACAAAAATAATAACTATAAGATAATAAATATAAGATAATATATATAATATAATAATAATATATATAATATATATATAAGATATAATATATAGATAATATAATATATAAGATATAATATATATAATATATAATATATAATATAATATAATATATAATATATAATATATATAAGATATAATATATAGATAATATATATAAGATATAACTATCTACTTTTTTATGTCTACCCATACAAGAGAATGCTCTTACGTTATCTTGCTATTCAGTGGCTATATCATCAAAAATCATAATAGAGTTTGGTAGCGTTTTATCTGGAGAGATAACTGACTCGTGCTCACTGAAAGCGAAGTACTATTGAAGGTGTACAGTAGTACAGTAGTACACCTTGAATAGGCTCTAATAAATCCTTCAGAAATTTATATTTAGGTTGGTTAAGGGGTTATGCCTGAGTTAAAATTCAAAAAAATCAAATTTTTTTTATTTGATTTTTTTACGTCAAATTTACTGTAGAATATATTGCAGAAACCCTTTTTGCCCGAAAAAGTTATTTACAAAGTTATAGGCAAAATACTAAAATCAAACAATTTGTTAAAATTGCGTATTATTCATATTTTGTTTTATAACACTTTTGATTATTCAAAACAATTGTGTTTTTATAGAAAATTTAATGTAAATTGTGTTTATAAACTCCTTTTGAAATATGCAATTTTATTAAAAAAAAAACAACAACAAATTATCTAGTGATATTACATACAGTACAATATAGCTAATTTTTTTATATCATGGATTTTTTTATATTCAATATTTAAAATAAAATAAATTTAGAGTTTAAATTTTGTCTTGTAATATATTAATCAAATTTATAAAGCAGTAAAGAAACATATGTACAAATTTAAATTACCGCCTGAAAACATGGCATCTTGCACATACAGCATATGAAAAAGTAAGTCACTGTTTTACCGACCCACACGAATTATATCCAACACTATGTGCGGATTGTATATAAAAAAATTAAAATTAAAATGTAAATACACCATTGTCTCCACGTCTGCACACATAAACTGTACATACAATACAGATTAATAGTATATACGTAGAGCTGACGTCACGATGACGTAGTCCGCGGAGAACATTTCGACGGCTGAGATTAAAAGGCTGCTTATTCAGAGTCCACTTGAAGAAGCTGCTTATTCAAAATGACATTTTTTTAAAAATTTTTTATTGGCAACCCTGCGAGAATTAAAAATCTACTAAAGTAAACGGCGGAAATGAGCAGTGAAAAAAATCGGAAAAATTCGGAAAAATTCGGGAAAAATTCGTAAAAATCGAAAAAAATTAGAAAATCGTAAATATGCGTAAAAATCGGAGAAAATTCTGAAAAATCGGAGAAAATTCTGGAAAATCGTAAAAAATTCGGAAAAATCGTAAAAAATTAGAAAAATGTAAAAATGCGTAAAAATCGAAGAAAATTCCTAAAATTCGTAAAAGTCGGAGAAAATTCGTAAAAACCCTGGAGGAAATCCATATCATTTAAAAGCTAGTAAAACCATTGTTTTGTTAGGAATGGGCCAAAAATGGGACCATTTTTCGCCTTGCGATAAAATGCTTTTTCGAACTTTTCTAAGTCATTTTTTAGAATGAAAATGGACGAAAATATTATTATACCATATTACGAGGTATTCTCAAGCTTGCAAACATGCCTATAAAAAATGACCAGTAAATGGCTATGAAAACAATATTTAACATGTAGGCCAGTCAAATTAAGCTGAAAACTTTTTGCAAAAATTCTAAACAGCAATTTTATTGGCTTAATGGGTTATGCCTGAGTTAAACCTGAAAAAAATAAATCATCAGTTAATAGGCAAAAAAAAATTATATATAAGTAGTATCATAAAAAATCTTTTTTGTAGTTCATGTGTACATATTCATTGTAATTTTGCATATTTTTAATGCATGATATATCTATACTTACTGTTTAAACAATCCCATGTATGAAGCTTTAGTTTGAGTACTTTTTCTCCTTTGCCGCATGATTTCTCATCATCCGTGTGATGAATCCAAACCAAACTGGATGGAATTTCTTCTAAATATTTCAATAATTAGTAACATATAAGTTATAATATAAGTAACTAGCCAGAGGCACCTCGCTCGCTAACGCTCGCTCGGTAATTCAACCGTACTTACGTTTTAATTTAAATATTATACAAAAATTATTTTTTAAGTATGTTAAATCATTTATAATTGAAAATTTTTTTGTATATAATAATTACCAATGAAATTATTATATTAATTATTATTATTATTAATTATATAATAATTTATAATAAAATAATATTATAATGTTAATTAAATGATATATAATGTTAATTCTATAACATATGTATTTAATATAAGTATGTGTGAATATGTGTATAACACAATATTCAAAGACTTTTATCCCTCGGTGTTTTTTAATATTATATAAAAGAGTCTATCGATCTCTCCGAGGCAAGTGTTGGGAAAAAGGTAAAAATTAATTTATACCATTTTTCCTTTTGTTTCGACGTTTCGGTGAACACTGTCACCCTCTTCAGGAAACTGTCAATTTATTTCAATAAATAAATAAGCACAATACAATTATAATGTGTGACAAATTATGACTTACATATAGAGGAGCACAACAGCCTATAGATCGAAATGTGTTTCTTCCCCGGCCAATCTCAGGCGGGGGAAGGAGAAGCGAGAAGCAAGGAGACGGACTATTATTGTTCCGGCTTCCTCGACTATTGTTTCAATAATAAGGAAACAATAGGTGTAGCCAAACACTTTTATATCAGCGAGGAGTCTCGCTAATTTTCGAGCGGTCTGTTTACAAGTGACGTCAATGCTCGCCGCTCTCATGCATGTTTACAAATTTTTAAATTCGTTTATAATCCGTTTTTCAATCGGTGTAATAAGTGTGTGTACACGTTATTGAGTTTCTGTGTATCTTCTATTTTATTGATACCATTATCCTGCATTTTTATGTGTAACATTTCTGAAATAAGTCTTTTATTTAAATTACTTTCTTTATCTTTAATATTTATTTTTTCAAAATTGAAACTATGATTGAATTTACTATTATGTTCGTGTATGACGTTGTTTTTAGATTTTTTATGTTCCTCAATACGTGTACACACACTTCTCTTGGTTTGGCCCACATATGTAGCCGTACAATCATTACATTGCAACTTGTATACAACATTCTTTTCTAATTGTTTTTCCCTTTTGTCTTTGCCTTTAACTATAATATTACACATATGATTGTGTATTTTCGGCACTGTCGTAATAAATTTCTCTTTTAAAGAATGTTGCATTTGTTCGTAAAACCCTTTTACATAGGGTAAACTAACAATGTTTTTAAAATTTGTGTCGTTATTGCAACGTTGGTATTGTGCATTTGAATTTATTTTGTCAATACGTTTTTTTATATATTTGTTGGTAAAGTTGACAGGATAATTATTTTCAGCTAGTAATTTTTTTACAATATTGATGTTTTTCTTATGAAAACATTTGTCCGATAATTTAATAGCTTTATCAATAAGATTGTACACCATGGCGATTTTTTGAGATTCAGGATGTTGTGAATGATAATTTAAAAATCTACCAGAGAAGGTGGGTTTCGTGTACCAATCAGTCATTATTTTGCCATTATTCTTTACCAACAAAACGTCTAAGAAACTTATGGAGTCATTTATTTCAATTTCGTGTGTAAATTGTAACCGGCTATTGTATGAATTTTATATTTATATTTATTTTATATTTTTTTCATTATTTTCCTGGAACATTTGCACAGCCCTTTTGATGCTTTACCTACAAATCCGCTAGGGGCGCCCGAGACACTTAGCATGACGAATGCCTAGTAGTGCAATATGAAATAGTGTCTATATATTATAGACGCAATCTTAGGTTTTCATTAGAATTTTAATGAGTTATTGTAAGTATACTTTTATCTTTCATTTGCATATATCGATTGATAATATTGAATGATAAAGTGAACGAATTATACGAATTAAATAACAGGTATTAGTAAAGTATGTATTAGTTATATTAATGTTATTATTATAATTTATTATTTATACAGCCTTAAGAGTTTTTTACAAAATTTATGTGTAAAATATGTTTAATAAAATTTTACTAAACATATATACTTTTTTTATTTTAGAATGAAACGAATGATAAATGATGATAGTCACAGTAGAGTAAAAAAACATAGGTCATTAGATTATTTTGAATTTAATTCATTTAATGAATTTGAGAAAAAAATGGCTAAGTAATTATTTTATTTATTTATATTTGTTATCATTTTCAATTATTTTTTTAATTTTATTTTTAATGTATGTTTAAACGTTTTTTTAGATCAACGTTTATTGGTAGAATTGTTAATAAGAGTAATATCATTAAGTTTAATGGAGGCGAATTATTCAATTTTGAATGCATAGATAACAGTGGATTGTTTAAATGTACTACTTTCAATGAAGGAGTGACGAAATTTTTTAATATGATTGAGGTTTTTATTTATTTTTTTAATTCATTGATTATTAAATTTTTCAAATTAAATTATTTGTATCATTGCTAATATTAACTGTAGCATTTTGAATATTTTATCGGTATTTCTAAGACTAAATTGGGGATAGAACTTCCTTACATTTTAATAATTAATTTATATATTTTTTTAGATTGATAAAGTATACTCGTTTACAAATGTAAACATTAATACAACTCCAAAGAAATATAAAGTTTTAAATATCGTTTATGAATTATTACTCACAGTTGATTCATTAGTGGAGATAGTTGATCAAACAAGTTTACCGCGTTACAAGTACAATTTTGTTAATTATGAAAAATTTATGAGTGAAGAAGTTAATTCATTAATTGGTAATAGCATAGTCATATTTATAAAATGTTAATGTAATGTTAATCTAAAACGTTAATCTAATTTTTTAATATTATTTGTAGATTATGTAGGTACAATTGTTAGTATTAATAATCTTGAAATTATTAATAATAATAGTGGAGGAACTTTTACAAAACGTTCGATATCAACTAAAGACAGAGACGACAATTTTGTAAGTATAATTTGTAAGTATATCATTGTCGTTTATTATTATAATCTTATTGTGTTTAAAGGTTACTTTGGCTTTATGGAACAACAATGCAAAAACATTTGTTGGTGAAATTGACGACATAATATCAGTGAAATCAGGAAAAATTGTTGAATATAAGGGAAATAGAAGTATTTCAATTTTGCAATCATCTACATTTAAATTAAATGATAGTGAAGTTACAAAGTAATCGTTTGTATTTGTTTTTATTTTTTAGACACTTCAATTATATTTTCTGACTTATATTTTCTTTTTACAGATTGATGACTACAGAAAAGAAAAATGAAAGTAATGTGACAGTTTAGTTTAGTTGAAGGTTCTTTTGTAAGAAATTTTTGTTGATTGGAATTGACTCTTGTCATTTAGAAATGTTTATTTTTCGAAGCTAAAATAAATGCTGTATATATAAAGTACAAATAAGACGTTAACAGTGATGAGGATAACGTATCTCATATTTTGTATGAATTAATTAGAATATGTATTCTTTCTATTTGAAGTTAATGTGTTTACTTTTTGTAATTAAAATATTTTTCAGTATTTTTATAGAGTTATAGATAATACTATTTTTATAGAGTTATAGGTAATACTACATAAAAATTAAGTAATGTTATTATTTTTGAAAAATTAAAATGTATAATGTTGTATATTTTTGTTATATTTGAATAAATATAAATATTTTTTCGTGTAATTAAGAAGAATGTATTACATTTATTTTTAACAAACATTATTTTGTGAAAGTCATAAATATACGCCTATTTATTGCTAAGGTAAAGATAGAGGTTATTTAAGGGGTTATGCCTGAGTTAAAATTCAAAAAAATCCAAAATTTTTTTATTTGATTTCTTTAAGGCAAATTTAATGTAGAATACGCTGCTGAAGTCCTTTTTGTCCGAAAAAATTCCGTTACAAAGTTATAGGCAAAATACTAAAAAAATACAATTTTTCAAAATTGCATATTATTGATATTTTGTCTTATCGCACATTTGATTATTTAAAGCAATTGCTTTTTCATAGAAAATGTAAAATTAAATGTGTTTACAAACTCCTTTTGAAAACGCAATTTTATTTAAAAAAAAATATATTGTTTATTGAATCATTACATACTGTAAATAACTAATTTTTATAAAATCGTAGATTTTATTTTTATTTTGAATTTTCAAAATAAAATTAATTTAGGATTTAAATTTAGTCTTGTAATTTTTTAATCAAACTTATAAAGGGGTAAACAAATATTCGTGCAAATTTAAATTACCGCCTGAAAACATGGCTCCTTATAGCATATGGAACAGGAAATCACTGTTTTACCGACCTAGTCGAGTTTGCATTCAGACTGTCAGACATCAGCTGTTTCGTCTGCTGTCTGTAGTTTAGTGTAAGCTGGATGTTGTACTGTTGTGATAGCTTCTGAGTCTACTAGTCTTCAAATTTAGATAAGTGTTTGGACTATAAACAACATATGATTTGTAAAGAATTTGTTCTTTGTGAGTATATTCTTGATTTTTAGGTGTACGGGCTATAATTATATGTGTACAAGATGCCTGTGTGATAAATAGTCTCCAACCAGCTCTAAGTCTACTGTGATTGTTAATAATCCTAGAAAGTCATGGGTAAGCAATACCAACAATTATATTCATGTGAAACATACTGACTGTGAATGCGTATCAAAAATTTATATTTCAATTTCAGCTCTCGATACTGGTATATCTACATATACAGCACTCGGGTCTTTATATATGCCTTAATATGTAGGTATCTTATGCCAAAATATAAGAAAAATATGCTAAGCAGTTCATGTAAGTACTACCCGATAAGTATACGTAAGCATCTTGATAAACTTTAAATGCATTTTTCTCAGTTTTGCCATTTTTATGATTTTAGGTCCTTTGCCGCAGGATATCTCAGCATCCAGATGATCAATTGACACCAGACAGGATGGAAAATCTTCTTAATATGTTTCCTCACTGCTTGAACGGAGCAGAATTGACTAATACAAGGTAAAAGTCAATGTTGCGTATGTGAATATATGTAATATTCACTATAATTACTGATATAATCATCTTATGAGTTATTAAATATTTAAAATTTATTTTTTGTAGAAAAGTCTTCCGCTCAAGCAGTGAAGAAACATATTCAGAAGATTTCACATCCTGTCTGGTGTCAATTCATCATCTGGATGCTGAGATATCCTGCGGCAAAGGGAAAAAAGTGCTGAAAATTAATGATTCATACATGTAATTGTTTACAATGTAAGTATAGATGTATAATTTTTTTAAAATAGTTAAAAATATGTTTAATACCTATATTTGAAGTAGGAGAAAGATTTTTTTTATACTATTAATAAATAATTTTATTCAGCCTATTACTTATTAATGTCTTTTTTACAGGTTCAACTCAGGCATAACCCCTTAACTAAGGTAATAATATGGGTTTGTAAATAATATTGAGAAATTTTTATTATGTTACTTTATATTTATATTTTTATTACAATTAATTACATACTTTTAGCAGCTTTTAACATTGCAGTAAATAAAATTTTTAAATTTTTTTCTGTTTTTTGGTTTTGTTTGTTATTCTTATTATAATTAAATCCATAACTATTATTTTTAAATCTGTATCTACGATGATTTTTTCCACCTCTAGTGCCTCTATAATTTTTGTTGTGATGATAAATATTGTTTTGTCCTTTATAATCTAAAAATTTCAAAATAATTAATATTTGTTTGAAGAAAGTTTAACACACTGATCAAACACTTACTAGTTTTATAATGCTTTTTAAAATGTTGCCAGTTGTTATAATATCTTTTATAATCTTTATCTGAAAATAATAAATAATTAATACATTTAATTTCGTCATTTAGATTACAAATATGTCATTTTCTGTGAGATAGACCGGCCAAAAAATTGATATAGCTATAACTCTGGGAATTTATTCTGGAGGTTTTCATATTTTCTCAGATTTTTGCATTCATTATCTTAGTCTTACAGCAGGTCAAAGTTTGTAAAATCATTTTTTTTCATTTTTTTCTGATTTTCAAAAATTCTTAGCTCCTTAGGGAAGCATTTTTTACTATTGGCACATGTAACATTTATTTCTTGAAATTTTCTCAATTTAAAAAAAATACTTTTAAAGTCATATCTATAGATGTATGAAATATGTAACTAATGTATAAAATCTAGTTTAGAAAAGGTTTGCTTGCTGGGATCGAAACCCAAAATAAGTGAAAATATGTGAATTAAGTATGCCTATTATAATGATCCAAAATATGTGAAAAGGTACCTTAAAATAATACAATTACATGTACCAAAGCCTAGAAATTTTGAATATTCCTGTTTATGCAAATAATTATAAATGCCAAAATAGCTGAAAATTAATGATATTCCCTTGTAGCGTGTATTATTGTAATAGGCGTATGGACCCAATTCATCATTGTAATAGGCGTATGATCTCAATTCATCATAAACATTTGTTTAGTTTTTCTCACATGGGCTAAACCAATGTTAATGATGAATTGAGTCCATACGCCTATAACCTAAAATATATGAAAAGGTACCTTAAAACAATACAATTACATGTGCCAAATCCTAGAATTTCTAAATTGTTTATACTAGTCCATTCCAGTTTATACAAATAATTATATACGCCAAAATAGTTGAAAGTCAATGAAAGCCCCTTGAGGCATCTATTATTATGATAGGCGTATGGACTCAATTCATTATGAACATTTGTTTAGGCTAAAATCTCTTATAATTTAAGAAATTACCTGACTTAAAATTACATTAAAATATTAGATTAAAACAATCAAAATGCCTTTTGGCATCTATTATTATAATAGGCGTATGGACCCAATTCATCATTATAACAGGCATATGGACTGAATTCATCATAGACATTTATTTAGGCTTTCACTCATTGGCTAAACTAATGTTTAAATTTATGTTTACTAACATATTTTGGGTTACGATCCCAGCGAGCAAATTTTTTCAAAAATTGATTATAAACATTAAATCATTGGTATCATGGTTATAGATATGTTTTTAAAAGTATTTTTTCTGATAGTTTGTGAAAATTTCAAGAAATAACTGTTCAATGTCCCATGGTGAAAAATGCTTCCCGGAGGTGCTATGAATTTTTGTAAATCAGCAAAAAATGAGAAAAAAAATTGTAAATACAATTACATGTTTCAAAGGCTAGAATTTCTAAATTGTTTTTACTAGTCCATTACTGTTCATAGAAATAATTATATACGCCAAAATAGCTGAAAATCAATAAAAGTTCCTTGTGGCGTCTATTATTATAACAGGCGTTTGGACTGAATTGCTCATGAACATTTGTTTAGGCTAAATTTTCTTTTAATTTAAGAAATTACCTGACTCAAAATGTTAGATTATTTAATTAAAATTGCTGAAAACAATCAAAATGCCTTTTGGCATCTATTATTACAATAGGCGTATGGACTCAATTAATCATAAACATTTGTTTAGGCTTTCACTCATGGGCTAAACTAATGTTTAAGTTTATGTTTACTCACATATTTTGGGTTACTAAAAGGCAAAATTTGATTTATAAATATTTTATTTTTAAGAAATTCTTAAGATCTTGTAATTCTGAAAAAAGTGGCAAATCAAATATAGAATTATAATTAAAACAAAAAATAGTACCTATAGTGATAGTGAAGTCAGGTGGTTTAATTTATTTAGCCGAACCAACTTAGTCAAATCACCTGTAACACAGAAAAAATAATTTATTTTAACACAAAGAATTGTGTTCCTTAATTAAAAAAAAAATTAGTTAATGATAAGTAAAATATACGTATCTGATAAACTGAGAGTCATTGATAGTATTTTCATGTGTATATAACTTTTCTGCAAATAGATCATTTTTGCACTTTAAACACTTTCCATGTTATTGTTCTTACTCAATTACACTCGCAGAGTACAAGTTTCACTGGGTTTTAGTATATTTTAGATTATATAATTCGTTCTAATCTTTGTGTTCTGACGCGGATGAGTTCAACAGTTTACCAGCAGTATACACGGCTATAGCTGAAGGGGGTGGGCAGGGATGCGTGGCCTCTCGGGCGAATGATGTTGCGTTGTTAGGTTTGTACTACGGTTTATTCTGTTGGTCTGTGCAGTGCCAGTGGTGCGTAGCGGTTGGGCTCTCAGCGTGGACTGACGCGCAGGGGGAAGCGGGGCGAGCTCGACGCTCGAGCTGTTCTCTCTCTCTCTCGCTCTCTCTCTCTCTCTCTGCCGAGAGGTGCTGCCGCTGTGCGGGCTGTGTCCCCACACTACTCTCCACGAAATTTTTTTTGTGTTTTTTGAAAAAAAAAGAAATCGGGTAGTCGTGTGGATATTGGTTTCTGACTCCATGATTTGAATGGTTTCTGACTCCATGATTTGAAATGAATTCGATTGTTCTGACTCCATGATTTGAATTGAATTGACTGAATTTGAGAGAGTTGCCTGACTGGGGTTGATTCTAATGTTCTCTGCGCGTTTAAAGAAAGATTTACATTGATTACGTGTGTGTTGACCACTGGCGTTACAAGATAGTTTACAGTTTGTGTGTTACAAGTTTGATCAGTATTTTACATTCGTTGTTTTGTTGTTGATATATAGCTATGCTCGGGTTTTGATGCTTAAATATTAAGTAACATTGCGTATACGAATATTGTTCTTAATCTAGTTGTACATTAATAGACTCTGTATAAAAATATTATTCTTAATCTAGTTATACATTAATAGACTCTGTTGGAAATAACAATGAGTAGAGATTTATGATTTGGGTTTTACATTAGTTGTTTTTGATTTTACAAAAATAATAGATATACGTCTTACATTCATTAAACTTAGTGTCTAAGGTTCGGATGCTTAATTTGTAAAAATGCGATTTTGATTGTTTTGCGCTAAAGTTCTAAGGAGCCTGTGGCTCTCGTACTAAAATAATTAGAAGTTAGTTAGGAACTAAGATAGAGTTGGAGGGAAAGGGGAATCTAACCAGCTCGGGAGTGGATGGTGTCTTCTCCTGCAGTATCGAGGATGACTCGATGCCTCCTGCATGATCTCTCGATTTGGTTTGACTTTGCTGCCTTTAGTCTCTTGAACACTATCTTCGTTTCTCCACAGCCTGCGATGATCCAGCACTGGTTTTCTACATCGCTCTGATTGAGGGCTCGAGAGTGGCGTCGACCTCTGTGATTGGTGACGATGACCTTGAGCTTTGGTATGGCCGTTATTGACCTTAGTGTGTCAATTACCTGTCTGTGGTACTCCACTACTAGCGATGAGAGCTTGCTGTTGTTCGATAAATTGATTGCTGTCGCCACAACTATCCCCTCTATGTTGAGGTGTACGAGATTGGGGGCGCAGCTGACAATTTGCTGGATCATTGGCGCGAAGAAGGTGTTGTGTTGTAATGACAAGCTCTTGAGGGAGGTTGTAACGTTGATGTCGATTTGCAAGAATCTTGCATCGTTGAGTTCTCGTGCCGTCCAATAGTCGAAGCTGAATTCCTCCACGCTGTTTGCCGGTCCCATTACTGCCTGTGTTACAGTAAGGTGAAGCTTGTGTACCGCCTCGTCGACGTTTGTTTTCGTCTTTTCTCGTGTTAGAGAGTCTGACGATGTCGAAGCGGTCTTCTATTTGAGCTTCTAGACATGCACGCAACTGGTTCTTGGTTAGTTGGTAGTGAATGTTGAATAAGAAGAGCTGTTTCACAGGCGAGTTGTTTATTATAGCCGTTGGTGATCTTACTGTCAGAGTGTAGTCGTTGCTTGGGGGTAACGAGCACGAAGCAGTTGGGACTCCCTACGGTCGGTTTGCCTGCGAAGATCTTGTTCAAATTGTTCGAGGGCCAAGTCCGCGTTGAAGCAGTCGGCCTTGATTGTGTGGTCCGCGGTGCGGCCCTTGTATTGACGTAGTAGCTCCCGCTGCTTCTCTATGTCCTCCATTGCTGTTAGAATTTTTTGAGTTTAATGCCGCTGTAGCCTTGTTTGAGAAAGTTACGCGGTTTTTCCTGAGAATGTTGGGGATGTGTTTTTGCCGTTTGTTGCTATTCGGTGTTTGATCAGTTGTAGTTGTGATGTCTGTTCGCGTCGCGGATTGAGTCGCGGGTGTGCTCGGTGCGGGGATGCTATCTTGTTGTCGATCGGTCGCGGCGGTTGTGTCTGCTTGCGTCGCGAGAGGCTGAGCCGCGAGGTTACGCGGCGCGAGTTGGTTGCCGACTTGTCGGTCGGTGGGTGGCTGAGTTGGAGTGGGTGGGGCTGGAATTGGGGTGTCGTCTTGCGGCGGTTCGGGAGGACTGGGTTGTTCGTTTGTTGGATGACTGGGTGATTGCGGGATATTGAATAATGCTTGCATTGGGTTTTGGGGTGGTGGCGATGATGTAGGTGCCGAGCTGTGATTTTCTTCCTCCACCTCGTGAAGTAGGAAAGCCGGTTTGAGTCTAGTGATGTTCACTGTTTTTCTGCTGCCATCTTTGTTGATGGTGAAGGTGTGGTTTTCCATGTCTCGGGAGATGACTTCGTACGGGCCGATGTACGGAGTGGAGAGCGGGGGTCTTATTGATTTTTTTCTCATCCAAACGTGCGTGCAGGAGTCCAGCCCTTTGTGCATAAAGGGTTGTGTGTCTGACTTGTGGATCACTGGGACCGGTCGTATCTGCCTCATCGTTTCTTGGAACTCGTTAAAAACTCGGATGTCTGGCTCTTCGTCTGTGAAAGGGGCGAAGTCGCCTGGGATCCTTGTGGTTTTGCCGAAGACCAGTCGTGATGGGCTGGTGTTGGTGTCAGGTCGGATTCTGTTCCGTAGACCGAGCATCACTGACGGCAGAATTTTTGTCCAATTGTTGTTATTCTCGTGGCATGCGAGCGCCGTTTTGATTTCTCTGTGTAGCCTCTCTACCATCCCGATAGAAGCTAGGTGGTAGGAGGTGGTTCTGCATCTGTGGATGCCCATCACTTGCAGAAATTGAGAGAACAGGCGTGATTCGAACTGTGGTCCTTGATCTGTCGTGAGCAGGGTTGGCGCACCGTATCTGCTTACCCAGTGCTCCCTAAAGGCGTGAGCGACTGTGTCTGCAGCCGACGTATCTGTGATTGGTATTGCCTCTGGCCATCTCGAGTATCGATCGATGATACTAAGGGTGTGAGTGGCTCCGTTGCTTGTGGGGAAAAGCCCCACTAGATCTAGGTGGACGTAGTCGAATCTGGCATCTGATGTACGGAAATGTTTTGGAGGAAGTTTGTTGTGGCGTGAGATCTTGGCCTTTTGACATGGTTGACAAAGTTTGCACCATTTGACCGTGTCTCTTCTAATGTCCGGCCATACGTATTGTTCTCTAATCAAGCGGACTGTACGTGACTCGTGGACCTGGGTGGGAGGGTGAGTGGAAAGTGTACGGGCGGATGACGTCTTCTCTGATGTTGCAGTAGAACTCTGCATGTTTGGAGCCCCAAGTTAGCTTGTGTAGCTTCAAAGGGTTAGACGGATCGTCTAGGATTGAGCGGTGTTGTTCGTCCTCTTTTTGCTCTTTGCTGAGGTGCAGTGCGTCGTACAGCGTTGGCAGTTTGAATGCCTCGATGTTTGCTCTCACCTGGAGCAGTTGTTCGTCTGCTTCAAGGTTGTCCTTGTCCCAGTGGAACATACTTGGAGTCGTGAAGGTGTTGACTCTAGACAGGGCGTCTGCCACTTCGTTTTCTTCTCCTGGTAGATAGTGGATCTCTGTGTTGTACTGTGCTATGTAGGAGAGTCTGCGTGACCGGATGGCCGGCATCTTCTCGGTGCTGAGTTGCAGTGCGTAAATGAGAGGCTTGTGGTCTGTGTAGGTTTTGAATACTGCACCTTCCAGATGATGTTGGAAATGCCTGATTGCTTCATATATTGCTGTGAGTTCGCGGTCGTACACTGCGTACTTGCGTTCTGGGACTGAGAATTTACGAGAAAAGAAACCGAGGGGCCATGTGCCCTCTTGAAGCTGTTCTAGGGCCGCGCCCATTGCTGTGTCGGAGGCGTCGCAGATGAGGCGAAGCTCTGCTTTCTCGTCCGGGAAAGCCATGTATGTTAGGTCGGCGACGTCTTTTTTACATTTCTCAAACGCTGCGATGCTGTCGTCCGTCCAATGGACTGGTCACTTGTCCTTCTTCTTGCACCCTGTGATTTGTGCTTGTAGAAGAAGCTGGGTCCAGCGGCGTGTGGGAGCAGCGTTCGGTAGCTGTTGACGAGGCCCAGGAATCTGCGAAGTTCCTCAATGTTTGAGGGTCTCGGAAAGTCCTGGATTGCTTGTAATGCACTTGCTTGTACCTTGGTTGGGCTGGGTTTGTAGCCTTTGGCGGAGATGAGGTGTCCGAGGAAAACCAGTTCTTCTACGCCAAAGGTGCACTTGTCGAGATTCGCTTGAAGTTCGAACTCGGTCAAGCGTTTTAACACTAACTCCAAGTGCTGCCGGTGTTCTTCCTCCGAGGATGAGGCGATCAGTATGTCGTCGATGTAAACGAAGACGAAGTCTAGATCGTCCAGAGCCGAGTGCATATATCTCTGGAACGTTTGAGCCGCGTTGCGAAAACCAAATGTCATAACAAGGAATTCGAACAGGCCGAATGGCGTTATGACTGCTGTCTTTGGGACGTCCTCTGGCGCGACCGGGATCTGATGGTAAGCTTGTCGTAGATCCAGTGCTCAGAAGAGTGTTTTGTCTTTTAGAAAAGCCATACAGTCGTGCAGACGTGGTACTGGATAGCGATCTGGGATGGTTATCATGTTCAGTTTTCTGAAGTCTCCGCACGGTCGCCAGGAGCCGTCCTTCTTTGGTACCATATATGTAATGGACTTGCCCATGGGCTGCTCGATGGGCGGCAGATGCCGAGACTGAGCTATTTGTTGAACTCCTTCTTTGCGGCTTTGAGTTTCCCTGGGATCAGTGGTCTTGCACGTTGTGATACAGGTGGTCCCAGCGTTAGGATGTGATGTAGAACTTCTCGTTTTTTGACTTTGCGGAATTGGTCCGGGCCGAACACATGTAGATATTTGTTGATTATCTCTTGGTATTTGTGGCCAGGTTGGAGTAAAGATATCTGGAGGACTTCAACTTCTTTCACGAAGCCTACGGCTTCTACTTTACTTGTGCCGTCTACCAGCTTCCCGAGTTTTAAGTCCGGGAGAAGATGGTAGGCGGTTAATAGGTCAGCGACTATGATGGGGTGTGGAATGTCGGCGACTGTGAAGTTCCAGGCTATCTTGTACGGTAGTCCGACGTCCAGCGTCCGTCTTGTGGTGCCGTATGTGTTGATGGCGGTGCCGTTTACTGCGAAGAGTTGTAGTTTTGACGGTGTCAGTTTGTTGCTCTCCGAAGGTGGAAGTATGGAGAGATCTGCGCCTGTGTCGATGAGAAACGTCAACTTGGAGATCTCGTCCTTAACGTGGAGACGTAGAGATGTTCTCGACCTGCTGTCAGTCTCCTCGACAGCTGGGGCGTTTAGTTTTCCTGCTGCGTGATTGGAGTCTTGGATTTCACGGTGTAGGAGTCCTCGGCTGCGCGGACCCAATCGCACGGCAGGATGCAATTCCTTGCGTCTGAGCCGAAACGGCGGTGGTAGTAACATCTAGAGTGTTGGTTATTGTTTTGGCGTTGCCCTGGTGTCGCTGGCCGACCCTTGGTTTGTGAGGTTGCTGAGTGGTCTCCTTGTTGCCCGTTGTTATTTGGCCTGCCGTGTTGTTTGGCGTTGTGCGAGTTTGAGCATTCTCTGCTCCGGCTTTGACGGAAAAAGTTAGACTGAGCTTTTTCGATTGCTGCCAGTCGAGCTTCGAATGTGCTGTCCGGGTGTGATGGTGGCGGTTGCAAGCTCGTGAGCTGTGCTATAAATCCGTTCTGCTCTTGCTGCAAGAGAGCATGTGCTTCGTCTGGTCTGGTGGTGAGCTCGTCTTCGTCTGTGATGTTCATCAGTGACCAAGTGATGGCGTTGGGCAGTCTGGCCTTCCAGAGTCTGATAGTGGCTTCTCTTTTGATTGTTCCTTTTGACAGACTCAAAAGTTTCGCCAGGAATTCTGATGGACGTCTGTTGCCTAGTGTAGCGCCTTCGCACAACCTCTCTATCTGCTGCTTTGCTGTGGCTGCGTACTTGTCGATGAGTATTTTTTTGAGCTGTTCGTGTTTGCGCCCGGGCTCCAGTGTTGTCAGGTTGTAATGGATGTCTCTGTGAATGTCTGTTGGTAAGTACCTGCAGACAAAGTTGTACTTCTCCTCATCGTTGGTGACGCCGTTGGCTCTGAATGCGTCCTCTAGCTGTATGTACCAACCCTCCGGGTCCTATTTGTAGAATTGCCAGAATGTGAGATTCTTCGTCTGTTTGAAGCTCTGTGCTGCTGTGTTGTATGGATCAGTTAACGGTGAGACTGCGTTATAGATGCCTGCTTGTGCTGGCTGAGGTTGCTGATTGGTTGCGAAAGGGGGCGGAGCGAAAGAGTTTGTTGCCGGTTGTGGGTTGGTGGTGTGATGTTGCTGGACTGAGGCTGGGCCTTTCTCGCTGGATGCGGGCGAAGGCAGAGCCGTGCTCGAGGCGCGTTGAAGCGCTAGCGTCAGTTGTTCGGTGATGAGCTGCAGATGTTGCTGGACTTGTTGCATCTGCGTTTGCTGTTGCTCGAGGAGGCGACTGTGTAGGTTCGCCTGCTGGACGGTGTATTGATGTAGAGCGGCATGGTCGGCCTGCAGTCTTTCTACCATCGGCTGGTGTACTGGGAGCTCCTGGGCCTGGAAAGCGGGAAGCAAATTCCGAGCTGTGGTGTTGACGTGTGTGTGCGCTATGGGACGCGAGAGTAAGCTGGAGTTTGCAGTGGTGGCTAGCGTCGTCGACGCGCCGTGGCGTGTTGGTGTTGCTACCGTTGTGAACAATTGTGGCTGTTGAGACGGTTCGCCTGGCGCCTGGGTTGCCGGAGTGCTGGAGGTTGTTGTGGCGGTTGCCGTCGTGGGAGCGGTTGACTCGTTTGCGAGGACGAATTCTTCTTGGCTCGTCTCGTTGCTGTGTGTTGCTGCGTGGGACTGATCTCGTCCGCTCGACGTGCTGGGAGTTGCATCGGGTGTCCTTGTGAGCGTCATCTCGCCCGTGGGAGGTGGGATGGGTTGTAGAGGAAGGTATGTAGGTGGTTGAATTTGTAGCTTAGGGATTTGCCTTCCCGACTTGAGTGACAGACTCGCGTTCGCGTCGTTCATGTGTGTGTGCGCGACCGCGTGACCGAATCCGCGCCGCTGTCCCGGTCGGCTACGCCGAGCTGCACCTCCGGGAGGAGACAACTGTCCAGGGGACGATGTTTCCGGCGTAAGCTGGCTCCAGGAGTGTGCGCGTTCGCGTTGGTGTGACGATCGCGCTCAGCTGTGCTGGGCTGCACCTCCGGGAGGGGACAACTGTCCAGGGGACGGTGTCCCTGGCACTAGCTGAGTCTGATGGGTCGTGCTGAATCGCGTACCGATATGACTCGACTGCGGCGTGGGCGTTTGTCGCGATTCTAAAAAAGGAAAATAATGAACGACGACGAAAAAAGTGCCGTGGGATTTACCTTTGCTGTGTGTCGCCTTTCTCAGGGGCGAACCCGCTCTCACTTGCACTGGGCTGCCCCTCCGGGAGGGGACAACTGTCCTAGGGGACGGTGTCCCTGATGCAAAGTGAGTTGAGGTCGTTGCCCTGAGTAGTGCGACACTGGACGCCTCGACTGACGACCTCTCGGCCTACACCTCCGGGGGGGGGGGGGGACAACTCTCCTAGGGAACGGTGTCGGTGCGTAAGAGTACGTGAGTCTGATGGCTGCAGCTGGTGTACACGCGACGTTGTGACGTTGACCAGCGGTCGTAGGGTTCCAGCGGAACGAACGGTGCTGTGGATACACGAAAAAAATTAGTGTTTATTCAATTTTTATGTATACGGCGGTTAGTCGTTAGTTATGTGTTTTTGTGTAATAATCTTCAGTGATGATTGATGTGACCTCGTGTCACTGCAGGAGACTCCTCGTCTCCTCTCGCCGAGCTGTGCTAGCGGGAGGGGATGGAGGGGAGTTGGCCTTCTTTTTTTTATGTACAATGGCTCGTAGAAAATTGTATTCGTTGACAATTGATTTGCGATAATTAATAAATGTGGTTTTAGCCTAACTAATACGTAATCGCTCGGATTTATTAGTAGGTATTAAAATGAGAGGAAAAAAAATGTTCCTTAAAACAAGACCAATGCTTCGAATTTCGCGCGATTTGTGCTAAATGTTGATTGTAAAAAATTTTAAAACACTGTGCACTTATTTTAAAATTGTTAAAAAACGTTTAGAAAATTGTTTTGGAATTCGAAGAATTGGTATACTGCTTCTGGAGTTACGCTGTGCGGTGACGCGAATTTGTGTATATGAAAAAATTTCGGTCAATGTAGCGTTCGAAATTTTTGTGCTGTATCGCTCGCTGGAGTAGAGAGTCTAATGCGATTTAAATTTCGCGCGCTTAGTGTGGAGCGCTCGCCTGCTCTCTACCGCCGCGCCTCCTGCTCGTCCGCTCTGTCGGTAATATAGTCAGCTTTTGAGCGAGAGGGGGAGAGCGGTGAATCAGCGCTCTTGCTCTCTCCGTCCGCTTGCGCGCGTGCGGCGCTCTCGCTCCTACTCCCTGCCGGCGTTGGTGGGAGGAATTTAGTAATGGCGTCCGCGTTCGATTTTCCCGCGCTTGCAACTAGAGGGGAAGTAGTTTACTTCTCCGCAGCCGTTTGAGCTTACTTGTTTCGCTTTCGGGTGATACGAGGGGGATCCTAATTGTTATTGGTTCTTCGGGGAAAAGTAATTAAGCTGTTATGGTAATGGCTGTGCGCGCCGAGAAGCAATAACAATTAAATCTTTTCGGTAGATTTTATGACGGTTCTGCTCTGCGAGGCTTATAATGAAATGGATGTCCGAGTGGAATTTTTCCCGGCGAAAAAATTTTATTGCGGTCGCTTCTAACGGTTGTCAGAGGCGGCGCGACAATGCACTGGGGAAAATTTTTCGTGCGAGAAAATTTATGATTTCCGCTCGTTCTAGGCTAATACTCGGGCTTTGGAAAATTTTTCCCGCGCGGGGAATTTACGTCTGGTCCCTTTCGGAGGCGAAACAATAAGACGGTTGTACGGGTTTTCCCCTTCGGGTGAAAAAAGAAATTTACGACTAGCTGCGCGACCTTTCACATCTGTGCTCGAGTGCATCTCGAGTTACGCGTGTGTTTACAAAATGTACGTGTGCACGGCGACTGGATACGCGTGATATTCTGCGAGTCTACGCTTGCTTAGCTTTACGCGGCACTTGTGTACGGGAGAAAAAAATATCACGCGCGGGCACAGAGGTTAAAGAACAAAAAGAAAATCTTGTTAACGCTTGCGACGCTGACGGGTCGTCCTTGTTACATTGGTTGTGTGTTTTTTTCTTTTTTACCTTAGAGCTATGTTTTTTTTTCGCATCGTGGACGGCTGGTTGCTGGTGGAAGCGGCGTCTCGACTGTGCTGTTGATGCCGCTGTGCTGACGTGAACGGCTATGCGGGCGATGTTGTTGTTGTTGTTGTAGGCGACGAGGATGGTGTTGCTGCTGTGCTGCTATTCTCCTCTGTCGTGTTCCTCTCGACGCTGCGATGGCTTCGCTGTCGTGCTGCGGTGCTGCTTCTCGTGTGTCGATGCTGTACGTGTGTGCGCCGGCGTGCCTCCGCGCACCACGTCTTTTTTTGTTTTGACTCGTCGGCGTGCCTGCAGGAATCCTCCTTTCCCGACACGGTGGCTGAGCCTCGGTTGTTTGCGTGTGTGTCGGTGTACCTGCACACACGTTGAGCGCTAACTGGCCGGCGTGCCTGCACGAGTTAGCTACGACGAGGTGTCGAGGAGTTTCTGCCTCGTCGGAGTCCTGCGCGTGGGTTTTTTACGCTGCAGGGCTGAGAGCCGTTGGTCGGCGTTTACTGTATGCACTACGCACTTTTACACTGATGCACTAGCGTCTTGGCGAGAGTACGTTTGCCGCTGTGCGCGCGTGGAGTATTTAAGGTGGCGCCGTGCCGCCTATTGCTCCTGCCTTGAGTATAAGCGACTCGCTTCGTAGGAGTGTTACGGTATTACCTCCGCTTCCTCGGCGAGACGTCCTGGTCACCAGTGAAGGGGGTGGGCAGGGATGCGTGGCCTCTCGGGCGAATAATGTTGCGTTGTTAGGTTTGTACTATGGTTTATTCTGTTGGTCTGTGCAGTGCCAGTGGTGCGTAGCGGTTGGTCTCTCAGCGTGGACTGACGCGCAGGGGGAAGCGGGGCGAGCTCGACGCTCGAGCTGTTCTCTCTCTCTCGCTCTCTCTCTCTCTGCCGAGAGGTGCTGCCGCCGTGCGGGCTGTGTCCCCACACTACTCTCCACGAAATTTTTTTTGTGTTTTTTGAAAAAAAAGAAGTCGGGTAGTCGTGTGGATATTGGTTTCTGACTCCATGATTTGAATGGTTTCTGACTCCATGATTTGAAATGAATTCGATTGTTCTGACTCCATGATTTGAATTGAATTGACTGAGTTTGAGAGAGTTGCCTGACTGGGGTTGATTCTAATGTTCTCTGCGCGTTTAAAGAAAGATTTACATTGATTGAGTGTGTGTTGACCACTGGCGTTACAAGAGAGTTTACAGTTTGTGTGTTACAAGTTTGATCAGTATTTTACATTCGTTGTTTTGTTGTTGATATATAGGGCTGTGTCCCCACATAGCTTTAGACTTCAGGTTAGGCATAACAATTCGAAAAAAGTGAGTTGGCAGCAGTTATAGTAATGTTATAGGTAATATTTAAAATAGAATCGCAATGATAAAAGTAGATTAAACCATGATAATTTTAAATTTAATTATTTAAATCATACATATATATATTTACATTGTACGTACGTACATATATATATATGAATGTGTGTTTTCAAAATTATTTATTTTAAAATATATACGTAAATTTACATTTTATTAATTATCAAAATTTATTTCCAAAAGGACTATCATCCCATTCACTTATTATTTTTTTAATACTTTATTTTTTTAAGTTTTAGATTTTTTTAATTACAAAATGTTGACTCAAACTGAACAACCAATTGTTTTTAATAAATAGAATGGCTTACATAATCAACAAATGTTAATAGATACTCATATAGATAAATTTAATGAAATTGTTAAAAATCAAACATTGTTTTCTATGCAGACACCTTTACTCATACAAAGACCGTATAATATACAACCAGTACCAATTGATTCAGAGTACATTCAAATTCTTTTTTCTGGTAGTAATGAAAAAGGACGTTGGAATTTTATTTGGTACAATAACCGGACTATTCATGTTTATGATAGTTGCAATAGTAAGATATTGTCAGATGATTGCAAAATTTACGTCAATAGATTATTTCCTTATAATGCAAACATTAAAATTACGTTTGAAGAAGTACAATATCAACAAAATGCATATGATTGTGGAGTTTTCGCCATTGCATTTGCAACTGCAATTATTTTCAATATTTGTCCTTGTGGTTTGAGCTTTGCCATCAATGAAATGAGAAAACACTCATTAAAAATTTATAAGACAAAATCTTTAGAAATGTTTCCTTTAGCACTTAGCCATTACAATATTATTTCCAGTACTATTCCATTAAATCTTGATGTGCAGCATGCAAACAATTTTAATTTGTTAGATTTTACTTGTCAAAATATTAATATGGAATTACTCGAGTCACAAAAATTAGATAATTTAGTAAAAGAACAAAGTCAATTACTGGAATCATTTAGTAGAAGAAAAATAACAGAAACAAAATCGTAAGCAACAGTGACAAAAACTCATATTAACAACACAAAAAGTGAAATAGACAACATTAAAATAAATGAATCATCTAAATTACAGCAACCTGCAAATAAAAAATACATTTTAAAAGATAATAAAAGTACATCGAAAAAAGTAGAAGAAATTTGCTCTTATGATGCTGTTAAAAAACATAATAATAATAAGATTTAAAAAAAAACTAACCAACATATTCAAAGTACTTTCAATAATTCTAAACACTTACAAGAGTCAACTAAGGAACTTAGTAGAACAAAAGTACAAGAAAAAAATGCAAAATATTATCAGAATAATAAAAAAAAATTTTAGACAGAGCGAAACAATCTTACATACATCATTTAGTGAAGAAAGATGAAGACATAATCAAACGTGAAAAACATAAAAACTATTATAACAAAAATAAAATAGATAAATTAGACAAAGCTATGAAAAACAAAAATCAAAATCAGTGAGCATTGGCAACGTTAAAGATAAACAAAATTATAATGTGAAATTATTACAAGAAAAAAATAATATTGTATCTAATTACATCGCTGAACAATTGCAAAATCTTCAAATTCAAGAATTGTATGGGAAATGCACAAAATTAACAACGTAACAACTTCTACATTATAATGTAACAATATTGAAAGATCAACCTAACAAAAAATGAAAAAGTAACAATTTAAATAAAAAAATTACTGAAACAAAAAGAAGAAACATTGAAACTTGTAAAGACGGAAAACAAAAATGTAATATAAATCAAAAAACAATAAATGTGCATTTATAGCCACCACAGATATTCATGAATCTCTACCAGAAAATAACGTTGGCAATTTAACTTTAGAATGTGAACATTGTAAAGCAAAACATTTTAGTTTTGAAAATCAAAACAATAATAAATTTTCTAATTGTTGTCATCAAGGTAAAATAACTGTACCAGAAAAATATGAGTATCCGAAAGACATAAAATATTTAATTACAACAAATAAACAATTTAGAAATGATATAAGGATATACAATAACATGTTGGCATTTGCAAGTTTTGGTGTTAAATTTGATAAAATTTTCACTCCAGGTCCACAAGTTATCCGTATATGTGCACAAATATATCATGATGTTTACGCATTGCATCCGCCAGAAAATAAAACAAGATGATATGGTCAAATGTATATTATCGACAATGAAGAAGCAAACAAAAGTAGAATTGAAAATCGTACTTTTCAATGTTCTGAAAAGATTTTAAGGAAATTAGATAATTATTTAAGAAAAAAGAATCCATATGCTGAAGCTTATAGAATGATGCATGAAGTCGAATTACAGGCAAATAGAAAAGTTAATATTAATAATACAATTATTCCGGAAGTAGAAATGCTAATAATAAGAAATCAAAATTTAGATAAAAATCGTTATAACATTGCAGCATGTAATGAAGTTGCTGTAGTATTTGAAACAAATGACGGAGAGCCTCCAATAGACAGAGATATCTGCATATATCCAAAGTCAGAAACACCAATTAGAATCCCAACTATAAGTAAACATGTAGACCCAATGACATATCCATTAATTTTTCCACAAGGTGGTTTTGGATGGAACCCGTATATGATATTAAACAATGGCAACAAGAATATGTCGACGCTACAATTCTACAATTACAAATTAAGTATAAGAGATGATTTCAGTCCTTACGTTGATTCAGGAAAGTTGTCCCAACAATATATTGTTGATGCATGGGTTAAGGTGGAGAGTTCAAGATTATATTACATTAAAAAAAAATCAGAATAATCTAAGGACAGAATTATATCAAGGATTAATGGATCATATAAGAAATAAATTTTCTAACAAAAATGATGATTTAAATATTGGAAAAATGTTTATTCTACCATCAAGTTTTACAGGAAGTCCTCGAGCTTTGCATCAAAAATTCATTGATTCAATGGTTCTTGTTCAAACGTATGGAAAACCTGACTTATTTATAACTATGTCATGTAATCCTACATCGAAAGAAATTACAAATAATATTGAAGATTTTGAGGTACCTATGGATAGACCAGATATAGTTGTAAAGGTTTTTAATGAAAAAGTAAAACAACTTAAGCAAGACATTGTAACGAACAATATTTTTGGAAATTGTATTGCATTTACATATGTTATTGAATTCCAAAAAAGAGGCTTACCTCATATACATATGCGAATTTTTTTATCTAAAGAAGATAAATTATATAATAATGATCAAATAGATGAAATCATTTCCGCAGAAATTCCGGATAAATCCAGAAATCCACCATTATATGAAATTGTTAAACAGTTTCTGATTCATGGTCCTTGTGGAGAATAAAATAAATACTCTCCACGTATGGATTTACAAACTAATTCATGTACAAAAAAATTTCCAAAATTTTATTGAAAATACTATTACCAACACTTATTATCCTTTGTATAAAAGGACTAACAATAATAAAAAAATTCTTTATTCTACGAAAAAATGGGCTGCTAATAGATTTGTTGTACCTTACAATCCATATTTACTATTAAAATATAACAGTCACATAAATGTTGAAGTTTGTTCAACTGTAATGTGTATAAAATATTTGTTTAAATACTGTTATAAAGGTCATGACTGTGCTTTTATTGAAATGAAGTTAGATAATGAAAATAACGATGAAATGGAGGATACTGAAATACAGTATGATGAATTCAAACAATACATTAATACAAGATACGTTTGTCCTCCAGAAGCAATGCATCGTTTACTACAATATAATATGAGTGAATTATCACATACTATTAATAGAATGCCTGTTCATGATAAAGATCAACAACAAATTTATTTTGTAAAGAATGAAGAAGAGAAAGTATTGAATAAAAACGTTGGAACACAACTTACTGCTTGGTTTGAACTCAATCAAATAGATGCAGAAGCTCACAATTATTTATATACAGAAATCCCTAGATATTATACATTCGATAAAAAAAAATGGAATAAACGTAAACATTATAACAAACCAATTTTGAGTAGGATGTATTTAGTAAATCCTAAACAAAAAGAAAAATTCTTTCTCCGATTATTATTATTACATGTTAAAGGAGCTAAATCATATGAATATTTAAAATCATATGATGGAATAACATATTCAAGTTATTATGAAGTTTGCAAAGCAAGAAATTTAATAGCTACAGATGAAGAATGGGATAAATGTTTAGAAGAAGCATCACAGTATAAATTTCCAAAAAGTATGTGTCAATTATTTGCTTACATTTGTGTATTTCACAATCCAATTAATGCTCCAGAATTATTTGAAAAATATAAAACAGAATTCTATCCACCAAAAATGTCTGAAGAAGTTGGCGTACAATATGCATTAAATGTAATACAAGAAATTTTAATTTCCCATGGATTTTCAACAAAAGATTATAGTCTACCACATATCACTGAAGCAAATGAATTTACTTGCAATATTCCTGATAATGACAACGACAGTTTCAATTTCAATAACTCCAATTTATGCGCAGATCTAATTTCAACATTAACAGACGCACAAAGAATTATTTATAATATGATAATAAATTGTATTAACAAAAAATCAGATGATAATTGCATATTTATCGACGGTCCTGGAGGTACCGGTAAATGATATTTATTAAACACACTTATAACTTATTTCAAAATAAATAATATTAACCTTTTAACGGTTGCATGGACAGGAATCGCTGCTAATTTATTACAATATGGAAAAACTGTGCATACAACATTCAAATTACCATTAAATGTTAATGAACAAAGTACGTGCAATATAACTGCAAACAGTGTTATTGGCCATGTAATGAGGGATGTTCAAGTTATTATTTGGGATGAAATATCAATGACTTCCAAGTACGCATTTGAGGCAGTTGATAGAATGTTTAAAGATGTTTGTAATAACGACAATACTTTTGGTAATAAAATTGTCATTGTATCTGGAGATTTTCGGCAAATATTACCAGTTGTTAGACATGGAAACAGAACACAAATAGTTGAAAACTGTATAAAAAAGAGTAATTTATGGAACAGTTTTAAAATTGTAAGTTTAAAACAAAATATACGCATTGTTGAATCAAATACACAGTTCAAAAAATGGCTTTTAAATGTAGGAAATGGAATATTTGCAAACAATTTTGAAAAAGAACATGAAGTAATAAGTATACCCGAAGAAATGTTATCAAAGGGAAATACAATTAATGAAATATATGGTACAATAATTAAACCAAGCAATCCTGAATATTACGAAAATATCATATTGGCACCAAAAAACTCTGACGTTCTGGAAATAAATAATAAAATTTTATCACTTATCAATGAACAAGAACATATATTTTTAAGCAGTGATTCAGCAGAAGATACTAATAATGAAAACTTAGACACACTTTTACCTACAGAATTTTTAAACTTGTTAACACCTAATGGATTACCACCGCACAAACTTGTATTAAAAAAAGGAGCCATAGTCATGTTATTACAAAAGACATGAATAAATATTCCATTTTAGCAGAAATAATAAGTGGGAAAAAAACTGGTTCAAACGTTTTATTACCTAGAATAAGTTTAACACCAGCAGTAGAAGAAATACCATTTTCTATGACCAGAAGACAATTTCCAATATAGAATTACAGAAAGAGCGCCGACAAGTCAATATTAGTAAAATTTACGAAATTACAAAAAAAGCGCCGCTAAATGAATAGTGTTCAAATTCATGAAATTACAAAGAGAGTTATAAAGAGCGCTGCTAAATCAAGAGGCAGCTTTAATACTATTGGTAAAATTCATAGAATCACAAGAACAGCGCCTCTGAATGAAGCGGTAGCTATGATTAGAACACAGTCATGACAACAGTCAAATAATGTCAGCTAAACAATTGAGCACAGCTTCACTAATATTAAGTGTTTGTACAGATTTATAATTGGTAAGGTACAATTTTAACTTTATACGTAAATAAGTATACATATATTTCATATGCTACATGTATAATATTGCTAATTTTATGTGTTTTTTAATGATTATTATTTTCACGCAAACGGTATTAACGGAGTAGTAAGAGTATGTATTGACACAATTAAGAATAAAAATGAATATACAAATAAGTACATTATATCTCTGTAATTTGATTAATGAAATTGTGATTATAATTTTCAGAAATACACTATACAAATAAAATTATAAATAGGTAAAAATGAATCATTAAAATGTTTTCCACTAATATGAATCGTTTCTACAGTTAATAATTGATAAGGTAAAATTTGAACTTTATTCAATTAATTCATAGATACACATTCTACATATGTATATTTAAATTAAAATATTTAAATTGCCATTTTCAGGAAAAAAGTATTAACACAATCTAATGAATGTATCAATGATATCAATCAATAATATCAATGTAATATGTATTAACACAGTAATATCACTACACATTTACACAGATTATAAGTAGATTCAAATGTATTCAGTATATACAAGGAACATTAAATAAGTATTAATACAGTATTATTACTACACACTTACACAGATTATACATTGAATGAATTCAGTATATAAAAAAGAATTTAACAAACATAAAATGTCTTTACAGTTAAGAAATACTAAGGTAAATTTTAAACTTTATTCCATGAATCACCAGATACACATTTTACATGCGTATTAAATTAAAATATTTTTATTACTATTTTCAGGAAAAAAGTGTAATGGTTCTTTTTCTTGGTTAGGAAGATAAAGAGGAATGAGGAGTTATAATAAATACACAGGTATATTGATGCTGCAACGTACCGAAGCTTTATTTAATTCAACACGCAATAGATAAGTCTACGATTGAATAACGCCGCGAACGGGCCTTACCGCCGCTTTTATAGGAAAACACGTATATACACATTGAGCTCGGATTGATACACACATCAATCCGATACTCACTACAGGTAACGCGCTCATATTCTATTTACACCGCGTATACATTTAATATACATATAACGCGAGAAAAGGCGCGAATCTGCCAAACGCTATACACGAGACGACGCGCACTATTTACATATATTAAACCCGAGGCGAACTCTTTCTGTTTACACGGGGAGGGACAGGACCGTTACGTAGTCCCCTTCTATTAATTTATTATTATTGTAAATAACAATAAATTAACAGAAATCCCCACTTTGTCACACACATAAATAAATACAAATATACAGAAATAAAGTAAAAAAAAACTTCCTATCTCTCATAATTAAACCCATTTATTTATCAAAAAAAAAATAATAAAGAAAATATCTCAACTTTTTTTTTACTCAATATGGAGTATACCGCCTCCTCCTCTTTTGTTCTGTAAAAAAAACAAAAAAAACCTCAAATTCTCTCCACTATTAAAAAAACACTCCACACTAACCACTCACTTCTTTCCCTTTGAGGCGCTCGCACCGCCTGAAATGCTGGCACCGGTGGATAAAATACCCTCGCCGTTTCTGGCTCCCATTCGATCGCAAATTCCTCCAACTGCTTCTTAAGATACTCCACAGAATATCTATGATAACTCTCGTCATCATAGACATCCTGCTCTATCTCAGTCAGCACCTGGCTAATCTTTACGGTCGAATGCTCACCTTCCTTTGACTCGAGAGCATCCACTGTTTGAGTCGCCCTTCCTTTCGGTGGCCTCCATCTCACTCTCCTTCTCCTAAATTTCCCCGAAGGCCAAATGATCCTATCGCCCAGGCTCTCCTCCAACTCCTGCCTAGTCTGCGTCGCCTTCTCCTCTTTTTCGACAGCCGCCAGAACCTCCATCTCCTCTAAGAGGTCATCCCACTCCTCTTTTGGACTGTCCAGAACTATATCATAGTCCTGAACAATATCAATATAATTTCGTCCTCAGACATGCTTCTTGTTACACGAGAAGCTCGTAACTGATCTATTCTCCAGCTATCAGCCCCGAAACTGTCTCGTGTAAACATCCCTGAGTCACTGACCTCTCTATTCCCGATCAGTGAACTCAGTTATACCTTAGCTCACAACAGCAAAACCACACATGCCGCGTGATTTTTCCCAAACGCTTTTGGGAAATTAATATATAACATAGGCATATTTGTACCCTATGTGTATAAAAAAATTACTCCGTCAACGCTTTCAGGAGTTTTCACAGAAGAAAGAAGAAGAAAAAAAAATCTTCATAGCCATATAATACTTGACTCTAATTTTCCCGAGTGCAAGTATATGGCATGGTGGCATCGCGCCAACGTGCATGCTCCCGAACCCGAAGGTCGCCGGTTCGATCCCATCTTAGGGAAAAAATTTTTTTCATCTAAAATTACTAATTGTTGCTACTTCCAACAATTAGTAATTATAATAAATCGAAATAAACTAAAATTTTGCAATTTCAAGCAATTTCGATTTTTTAACCATTTTAAAATCTAAATCAGAGCACTTTAAACGAAGTAACTCTGTTACATCTAAATAAATAATTATAATAAAAATAAAACATCTTATTTATTTAAAATACACTCTAGCCTTATGTATAAATCAAGACTAGAGTGTTTATTTCATTAAAAACATCTAAATAATCATTAAAACTCACAATCTTACATCTAACATACAAAATTTTTACTACTTTCTAGTTTTTAACATCTAATGATTTAAACCATCCCGTAAATAAATCAGGACCCAATTTAAATAAATTATCTAAATTTTAAACGTCTAATATTTAAATCAATGAATCTCTCCTCTCTCGTGCAAATCGCCACGAATAGAGGAATAAAAAAAACCAAACTGATCAACTGGTTATGTGTATACAAACAGGTGACAGCTTTGCAATGCGAGCGAGTGAGAACGCCAGTCTGTTATTTTTCTCTCTCTCTTCAACTCATGCAACTCTTATAAGAGTTTCGGCGCGAGCGTAGCTCGACTCTCGCCGTTTAAATTTCTACGCGACGCTTGTACTTTTTCAAGTCATCCGCGTGAAATCTTCCTCTCTCATTTTGTGTATTTCTGTCGATTAAAAAATAGGTATCTTCACCTATTTTCCTCTGTACTTCGTACGGCCCCTCATATACAGAGAAAAATTTAGATACTTGTCTATTCTCTGCATCTGAGACATTGTTAGCACGTACAAGTACTTCCTCTCCAATTTCATATTTCGTGAAAAAACGTTTTTTTTCCTTATTGAATTTTTCATTACGTTTTTCACCCTTTTTTCTAATTCTTTCTCTTACCAAGAATATTTTTTCTTCATGATTAAATCATCCGCATGGATATTAGTTCTTATCCATACTTTCCACACCCTACTAGGTTTTATATTTAAATGTAACTCCAGAGGCGTGTACTCAGTTGTTTCATGATACGTTTCGTTAATAATAGATTGAATGATATTAACATACGGAGCCCATCCTGTATGTTTATCACTAACGAACGTTCTGAAAAACCGACCAAGCTCTCGATTTACTCTTTCTACCACATTTCCTTGTGGATGGCGCACAGAAGAGTATACTAATTGTATATTTTCTTCTTCTAATTTTTGCTGCCATTTTTTAGAAGTAAATTGAGTACCATGATCACACATGATTCTCTTTGGCTTTCCAAAATTTTTTATATAATGATCGAAAATTTTTCTCAATACAGTATTTGTATTGGCTTTCTTTATCGGGTATAAGATTACCAATTTATTAAAAACATCAATTGTTGCAAAGATATACTTCATCCCTGCAGTAGAAGTCGGTAATGGACCATAAAAATCCACAGATAATAAGTCACAGGGCTTCTTTGGAATGATTGTTTGTCTTTTAGCAGTGCCCGGCCTTGTCGAAATTTTGTTTCTTTGACACGAGTCACAGGTAGATAACAAGTACGAAATTTTATGTTTCAAATTTTTCACATAAAAATCTTCTTGTATCATTTTCTCTCCTATCTCTTATTTCATCATCTGACCATTTTATTGAGTTATTTCGAGTAACTCTAGATTTTTCATGCTCTTTATTGATCCGACTTTTGAATAGATCAATTTTCAGTTCATTTTCAATCTCATGATCTTTGACATTTTTCGTCATTCTCATGAGATCGTAGAGCTGCTCACTATGCTTATCAACGCTAAGCTCATGAGTGCTTAATCTGCTTTGCAGAATGTCTATTTCATTCTCAGCGTTTAACTTAAATGTTCTTAAATCGCTGAATTGCTGATCTTGATCGATTATTACGTCCTGCATCTCTGTTATTAGAGTGCTATAACTTTTATTCGAATTTTCAGCTTTTGTCAATCTGGATAGCAAATGTTTATTGGCATTTTCCAAAAAAACAAATGCGCTCCTCTAGAGATTTTACTTGAGAATTATCCCTCAAGTTTCTCTGTTTCTCGTATTGTTCGAAATACTTTTGAATTATATGCTCCACAGCTCCTTCATTTATGGCTGACTCTGGAGTTATATCTTGAGACATATAAATGCGTATTTTATCCGCATCCTCACTTATATTCTCAGCATATGTTTTTATGTCATTCACATCTGTTGTGAGTTGTTGAATTTTTGTATTAATCAATTCAACACCCCTAGATGCCTCATTACAATTATCACGACGCTCAAAATCTCGTTTTTGGCATCGTTTTTCAAGCTCCTTTTCACTTGTATTTAATTTTAATTCAAGTTCTATTATTTGTCTAAGAGCTTCTTGATAATTTTCTTCGGAAGTTTGAACATTGTTTGTCAAATCTTGCAAAGCAACTTCATTTTCTTCTATATACAAAAGTATATTTTGCATATTCTCATTAACTTGCTCATTGAAAGCCATTACTTCATCTTCAAGAGCATTGTAATGTGTGTGTCGTCTTTTAATTTAGCAAGAGATTCATTCAAAGCATCTTTTTTTCCCTGCAAACTACCTTGATTCTCCTCAAGGAGCTTAGAACTGCGCGTTTTCACCATCATACTATAGTGTACTCGGCACCGATAGTATATAACACCGCTGGTCTACTAAGAGTTAGATGGCTCAGAGGTAAAGCTCCCGTCCTCAAACTCTCCGATCAGAGTTCGAATCTCGCTTAAGTCGAAAAAATTTTTTTCTTCCGAAATTATTGTTTTTTCATGTGAAAAAATTAATAAAATTCTCTTTTACAATTTACAAAAATTTCAGTTGCAAATCTTAAGCGAATTTTCTCTTATAACTCCTTTCGGATATTATTTTTCGAAATTCGTATATTTCATTAGTTCATATTCTATCGGCTTTTTGTCTCCCACACAATATTGCAATATTTATAAGTCATTGACAATATTGTATATTAAACAAATTTAACCATGAATATTTTGAACTATTATTGAAAATATATATTCATAAAAAAACCCGAGATTATACTTCTGATATATATATAACTATTACTTTATGATACATTTTTTTTTGCACGGAAAGAAAATACTATTTATACACTAATTATACACTAGCAATTTTGGAATAAAACAACACTTTTAAATTGAAAGGTTTGACGTTTTTAATGTCAAAACGTCGATTTCTTCTTCGACCTTCTGCAGACGAGCGTCGACTTCAACGTTTCTCTGCTCAACGGTTTCCTCTAACACGTTTAAACGTTCTAGAGCCAACTTTAAATTTAAATCTTCGAGACGATATACTCTTTCCTCTAACAAGCAAATCAACTCTCCCAACTGATAGTTTTCGGAGGCCAGTTCCTGTACTCTCTCTCCGAAATCATAAACAGGATTTTCCGGACGATTGACGAGCTCTTCTCCGGGCCACGGAAAACTCACCGGAAAAAATATAGGCACCATTGAATCAAATCTGTGTACAAACTTTGTAACTCTCTTTCTCTCTATCCTGGCAGGATCGCCAATGTAATGGTTCTTTTTCTTGGTTAGGAAGATAGAGAGGAATGAGGAGTTATAATAAATACACAGGTATATTGATGCTGCAACGTACCGAAGCTTTATTTAATTCAACACGCAATAGATAAGTCTACGATTGAATAACGCCGCGAACGGGCCTTACCGCCGCTTTTATAGGAAAACACGTATATACACATTGAGCTCGGATTGATACACACATCAATCCGATACTCACTACAGGTAACGCGCTCATATTCTATTTACACCGCGTATACATTTAATATACATATAACGCGAGAAAAGGCGCGAATCTGCCAAACGCTATACACGAGACGACGCGCACTATTTACATATATTAAACCCGAGGCGAACGCTTTCTGTTTACACGGGGAGGGACAGGACCGTTACAAAAGTATTAATAAAATATTAACAATATGTATTTGCAAAGTATATGAAAAGAATTTAAGAAAATATTATTATTATTATTAGTATCAGATATCAAAAATACTATTTAAAATAAAATGTTAAATATCATATACGAATATGATAATATATTATTTATAATACATTGTGTATTATATGAGATAACATTGACCATATAAAGAAAAAAAATAAATGGACAACACTATTTACCCTATATACAAATATATTTTGATTTGACGATATCCTTCACAAAGAAAAATCATAAAATCCTATAAATTTTCTAACCCCATAAAACACCAAACTGCATAAAAGTTCACTCGCTCGATATTTCAACCGTAACTTTTAATTATATCAATTTAGTATTTTAAATTTATTATTTATTAATTATTAACTTGACACCCACTAAAACAAGAAACTCCATAAAACCCCATAAAACATGAGACGCAATAAAACTGCAAAAACTTAAAACCCCATAGAAACACCATAGACCATCACAAACCCTGTAGCATCAGGTTCGTATTACACCAAAGAACGTTAACATAAACAAAAAATATCATAAAATATCACAAAATTTCATAATGTCGAAACATCCTAAAACCCTATAAAATTTCTAACCCCATTAAACATGAAACCGCATAAAAGTTCACAAATTCCATAAAACATGAAACCCTAGAAAAACCCCATAAAACACCATAAACTTTCAAAAACTTGAAACTCCTTAAAACATGAAACTCCATAAAACTGCTTAAAACACCATAAACTTTCAAAAACGCAATAAAACTGCAAAAATTTAAAACCCCATAGAAACACCATAGACCACCATAAACCCCATAGCATCAGATTCGTATTACACCAAACAATACTTTTACCGAAAAAAAAACCATAACACCATAATTATTTTATAGAATAAATAGTAAAGTCTTAAGAAAAGAAAGGCTGAAAAAAAAGTCGGAAAAAAAAGTCTTAATTTTTTTGAGCTTCCATAAAAAGCCCATGGGACAACCTTATCAAAAATATTTTACGGTAAATGGATGCTCCATTGTACCAATTAACCATTTCTAAAAAAAAATAAAAAAAAAATTAATTATTACCAGTAATGGGGTTTTTCCACCATTTAAATGAAAACAGGCATCGCTCACTTTAATATAATGTAAGATTATAGTGAATGTTACGTATGTTTACATACATAACATTCACTTTAAACTTATCTTTGCCAATTTGGCTCCGCTTAAGCAGTGCAGAAGGGTTTCCTGGAGCTGTATAAAAAATTTCAGCTTGATTGGACTTATGGTTCCTGAGAAATTCTGCGGCAACTGACCTAAACTTACATGAACTGTTTGGCATATTTTATTTATGTTTGGGCATAAAATATCCATATATTATGGGATATATTGGTACCCGGGTTCTGCACATTTTGATATACGAGTATGAAAAGCTGAAATTGAAGTATAAGTTAGCGATACATATTCACAGTAAATATATTATACATAAATATAAATATTGCCACTGCTTACCCATTATTTGACAGGTTGGTTAACAACTGCAATACACTTTGAGAACATCTAGGCATCTCACCTAACACACAGGCATCTTCTTGTACACATGAAATTTAGCCCGTATATCTAAAAATAAAGAACACACTCACAAAGAACAGGTTCTTAAAAAATAATATATTGGTTATAGACCAAAATACTTATCTAAATTTAAACACTTGTGAGACTCAGAAGTAATCACTACAATAACATTCAGCTTGCAGACGAAACAGCTGTCTGATAGAAAACCCGTGTGGGCCGGTAAAACAGTGACTTATTTTTTCATATGCTGTATGTGTAAGGTGCCATGTTTTCAGGCGGTAATTTAAATTTGTACATATGCTTTTTTACTGCTTTATAAATTTGATTAAGATATTACAAAACAAAATTTATATTCTAAATTTATTTTATTTTAAACATTGAAAATAAAAAAATCCATGATATAAAAAAATTAGCTACATTGTACTGTATGTAATATCAATAAATAATTTGTTGTTTTTTTTTAATAAAATTGCATATTTCAAAAGGAGTTTATAAATACAATTTATATTAAATTTTCTATAAAAACACAATTGTTTTGAATAATCAAAAGCGTTATAAAACAAAATATGAATAATACGCAATTTTAACAAATTGTTTGATTTTAGTATTTTGCCTATAACTTTGTGAATAATTTTTTTCGGGCAAAAAGGGTTTCTGCAATATATTCTATAGTAAATTTGACGTAAAAAAATCAAATAAAAAAAATTTGATTTTTTTGAATTTTAACTCAGGCATAACCCCTTAAACCACTCGGAAGAGTGTGTACATTAATAATCCGAATCTGCAAACAGCTGAATTTGTACAGCAAATTCGCTATAAACAATTAAAGTCGGAATTTCGCATTTTTTTGGTTTTTCCTATGCGTATTGAAAAATATTGATGGCAGAAAAAACAGTTTCAAATAAAAGCTTTTTCTTATGAAATTTTGCACAGAAATGTCTGCGTTGTGCATTTAGTTGTATTGCATGTGCATATCTCCAATAGTTTAGTTGTAAATTGGCAATGAACGCGAATTCTGCCAAAATCGAAAATCGTTTATAATTATTGAACAATGTATGTTACATTTCCTTTATTCTATGACAAGGTAGTACTTAATAAGTACCATAAGCGAGCAAAATCCGAATTCTTTATCTACTATAGTTTTTGTGCAATTAGGACCGAAAGTTGAAAAAGTTGTTATTTTCAAAGTGCTGGAAAAACGTGAAAAATTATCTCAAATAGATTAACTTTTTTGTACGTACTCTAGAAGAGTTATATTTCAATATACTACTTTACAAACTGCGAAATTTTTATTAGGGGCGTCCTAGGGAGCAAATGTTTATAAAGTACGTAATTAATTAATTCGCTGTACACAATATTTAAGTGCAATCAAATTACAAATAAATTTATTGCAAAGGTGGGGTTTTTATCGAAATTTTAAGCCCCAGATGGACTTGGTACGACCAATAGGAATAGAGATACGTTTTTTTTTCAGTGTACAATAACGCTATACCAAAAGGTGATTTTTCATATTATGAAGTTCAATTCCTGAAGTTTAAGACTTGAACTTTATAGTAAAACTATTGATCTTACACTTAAGCAAGCTTTTTGACAAGCAATATGCAGCTGCAAAAAAGTGTTTCCTAGATTTCAGCCGTCGGTGCCGAGCTCGCCGTTCGAAATTCGGAAGGGCCAAGTAATAGAGATTTCTTCCTTCAAAGTCAAAAATATATGTAGGGACCTATGCCATTCGGTTATAAAGGATGCGTACTTTAAATAGTCGTATCATGCTAAAATTAGTTTTACACTGTGCATTTGTTATAAACAAAAAAGGCGCTAAAGAGTCATTTTTTTTATTTTTCGCTTAGAAATCGAATAGTACGGGAGTAGGGATAAAACAACAAGAGATAAAAATTGTGCAGTATAAAATTACAAAGCAAATGCGCTATTCAGAAGCTCCGTACGGTTAATAGAAGCTTAGAGAATTAGAGAGAAAGGGTTCAAACAGGCTTTTTTTTCAAAAAATTGTTGCAAAGTAGTATATTGAAATATAACTCTTCTAGAGGACGTACAAAGTTGAACGTCTCTTATAACTCTTTATAATAATAACTCTTCTCTATAATAACTCTTCTAGAGAACATACAAGCTGAACTATTTGAGATAATTTTTCACGTTTTGCCAGCACATTGAAAATAACAACTTTTTCAACTTTCGGTCCTTATTGCACAAAAACTATAGTAGATAGAGAATTCGGATTTTGTACGCTTATAGTACTTATTGAGTACTACCTTTCCGTAGAATAAAAGAAACGTAACATAACTTTTTCAATAATTATAAATAATTTTCGATTTTGGCAGAATTCGCGTTTATTGCCAATTTACAACTAAACTATTAGAGATAGACATATGCCACCGCTGACATTTTTGTGCAAAATTTCATAAGAAACAACTTTTATTTGAAATTTTTTTCTCTGAGAATAATACTTTTCAATACGCAGAGGAAAAACCAAAAAAAAATGCGAAATTCCCACTTTAATTGTTTATAGCGAATTTGCTGTACAAATTCAGCTATTTGCGTACTTGGTAATCCAAGTTAATTAATAATGTACATACTCTTCCGAATGGTTTAAGCCAATAACATTGCTGTTTAGAATTTTTGCGCGGAAAAATGTTAATGTGATTGGCCTAATGTAACCGATCGAAAAATTGTAAAATTAAGTAAATCATAAAAAATCTATGTACACTATCGGTAACATTGAAAGACTGACTTCAGAACACTTTTCTAGATTGATATTGGAGTTTTCCGAAAACTCTTTAATAACATACAGAACCAAATTGAATTATACATACGGGAAAAAAATATCTGATCTTTCCGCAGTATGCTCTCGCTTTGATGGACATGACCTTCCGGTACGCCTGCATGGCAACTCTTCGAATGCTTGCAGTTCGAAGGAGAATAATATTACAGGTTATAATTTTAGCCATGGTGAAATCTCGGAAATAAGAAAAAAATGGCTTGTGAATCTTACTGACTCACAACTTCCGGAATTTGTTAATAACGTTATGTCAATGGGAGATAAATTCAATTTTAACATAGAATTTCAATTTAAGCAAGCTATTGAGATTTTGAAAAGCTTGGAGAATGTTTACATATTTAATCGAGGCACAGACGGAAGACTACGTGATAGTGTGATTTCTATACTTAATTCACAGATAAAAAACAAGACGCATGTGCCTTACCATGAACGTATTATGTCTTATAATATTAAGCGCACAAAGCAATTTCTAAAAAACAATCCAGATTTATTTTTTACCAAAGCAGACAAAGGTAACGCCACGGTAGTGATACACCGAGATGAGTACATTTTAAAGGTCAATGATGCCCTCAGCGATGAGAGGTTTTATAGAAAGGTTAAAGTTAACCCCGCCGCGGGGATTAAAAAGCGGATAAAAAAGCTTGTTGACCTTTGGATTGCACGTGGTGTTTTGGATTGTGACGAAGCGTTTGGAGGTCTTTCCTCTAAGGGCATCGAACACACATCGCTGCCGAAAGCGTATGGCCTTATTAAAATCCATAAACCGGATAACCCTGTACGAATTATAGTTTCTGCGATTAACAGCCCTATTTATTTCCTGGATAAGTGCATATCCGTCTTGTTAACAAAACATTTTCCTCTACCAGCCTCATATATAAAAAATAGCACTCAAATTAAAAATGATTTAATTAATATGAATATTTCTGATCAACACTGTTTCGTGTCCTGCGATGTAGTCTCGCTATTTTCAAGTTTGCCAAAAGAAGCAATTATACTGTCGATTGAGAAGAGATGGAAATGGCTCTCGTTTATGAAATGTATGTCGAAGAGTGAATTTATTGATGGTATAAAGACTCTTCTTGATTGCACGTATCTTGTTTTCGACGGCAAATTTTATAAGCAGGTTTCGGGCGCCCCGATGGGATTCTGTTCGAGCCCTGTTTTTGCAAATATGGTTCTTGAAGATCTAGAAAAGCATTGTCTTGGCATTGCAAAGTCTAACGTACGATTTTTCCGTAGATACGTGGATGATTGTCTTTTGATCGTGGATAGGGAGAAGATTGAATTGGTGTTATCTATTTTTAATAGTTATAACAATTCCCTTCAATTTACTTCTGAAATTGAAGTCAATAATAGTATTAATTTTCTTGATATTTCCATTTTTCATGATTGTTGTGGAAATATATTTACAAATTGGTTTCAAAAAGACACAGCTTCCTCTAGATACGTCAATTTTTTCTCCCACCACCCAAAAAATCAAAAGATTGCAATAATATTTAACCTATTTGATAGGGCAATATTGTTATCGGATCCGCGTTTCCACCGTGAGAATATCGTGAAAGCAAAAAAAAATCCTCATAGCTAACGATTACCCGATAAATTTTATAGAAAAATTCAGTAAGAAACGGATTGCTCGCAATTTAGACCTTTCAAGGGCCACGCGGGAGGGTTCAGGGGCGAGTAATACAGATTCACAGCATTGTAATAGTAACAATAGCTTTAATTCTAGAAAAGGGTTCGCAGTTTTCCCTTACTACGAAGGGTTTAATGATAAATTAAAATCTGTTATCAGAAATAACAACTTGAGTCTAGTCAACAATGTTCCCGATAAGTTCAACAAATTTATTAAACTAGGAAAAGATCCTACTGCAGTGCAGGACGCGAGAAATGTTGTTTATAAAATTGACTGCTCCGATTGCGATTCCACGTATATCGGAGAAACGTATCGGCCTCTAAAAACTAGGCAAAACGAGCACAAAAAATACATAGAGAAGGGCGATTTAAAGTCCCCCCTCGCAGTACATGCATTGGAAACAGGGCATACTTTTAATTTCGACAATATTAAAATAATAGATAGAGAACCGTCAATTTTCCGCAGACGGTTCTCAGAATTGTTACATATACAGTTCTTCGATGGCACTCTTAATAGGGCTGAGGATACGTGCCACCTCAAAACCAGTTACAAAAATGTTATATCTACGTTAAAAAATAATCCGAATAAAATAAATCAATAAATAATGCGATTGCGGAGGCTCGGTGGCGAGCAGGCTGTATTGGGATATTAGCATGCGGAGAGAGGTGGCATTCCGCTTCGTGCTCTCTTCAACTCGGCCAACATGTGTTCGATAGTGATTGGCCGGCGAGTCGGAGCGGCACAGCCCAGTGGGAGGTCGGAGAGTCCGGGTTGCCGTGGCAACGCACTGACCATACTGTATACTATATAGTAATATAGTCATGGCAGGAGCGCTTCACGCGTAGCGGCTCGGCCTCCCCGCTCTACTATCTGAGTATTAGTATATGCCGCCTCTATGACGTCTTGCGCTCCTAATACACCGAGCGAACTTGGGTATCTGTGGCCGCTATATTTTGCACACCTTCATATTTTTGTGTATGAATATCTGTTTTTGGTGGATGTATTGAGACGATTAAAAGGGCGATTTTTGTCGCGAGATCTCAGTTGACCTCCTGCCTCGGCCGGTGCCGCTTTACCATCTAGTGGCACCGGCATGATTAGCTTGTAAGAAACATCGAGTCATAGTTCCGTAAGTCTGATAGATTATTATTTTTTGTGTAATTATTGTATAAATTCATTAGCTTATTTATAATATTGCTTTCATTAGATCCGTTTGCGATTGCTTTTAATGTTCGTCGATCAGGAAGACGGCGTTCGTTTCTAATTTCTGGTAAAATTTAAATTAAATTCTTTGTATATTATTATTATATTTGTAATACTATTATAGTAATTTTGTAAAATTTAAATTTTCTGTAATTTTGTTATAATTTCAATTTTTGTACGTATTTAATTTAGCCACTGATGAGGGGATTAATATATCCCGAAACGTTTGGCAGCAATAAAGTTACTTGGCTCGAAGAGACGCATAGTTTTTCCATTCCTCAATAAATCATAAATATCTTAGTAATCCACGTATTTACAGCTTCAAACGCTGTTTATTCCATACATTGTATCGAAACTGACTGAAATACGTACACCTCCCTGTATTTAGCGTACAATATATGCAGCAAAATTAGTGTAATGATTTGGAGGTTATAAGTATTCCATAAAATGCTCAAATAATGGGAGAAAAAGCGTTTCATCGTAAGTTAGGAACCGAGTATTTCTCATAGCCATTTTCTAGTATATAGGCCATTTTAGATATTTGAATTTCTACCAGGGAATCGGATAAAATTCGGAAAAATCGTAAAAAAATCGAAAAATTTGGGAAAGTCAGGAAAATTTTGGAAAAAATCAGAAATAATAGGAGAGGGCAGAAATTTGAGAAAAAAATCGATACAGTTCGGAAACATTTGAAAAACCGATAAAATTTTTATAATAATTATAATAAAAATTGTATATTTGGTATAATAATAATTATATGTAATATTTTTACCATAACAATTTTGTGTGTGTGCGTGTGTGTATGCATATACACACACACAACATTATTATTATTAAAATATTACATATAATTATTATTATATAATGGGTATAATTATTATTATACCCAATAAACAATTACAATATATAATGGGTATTATTGGGTATAATTATTATTATACCCAATATACAATTTTTATAATAATTATTATAAAAATTTTATCGATTTTTCAGAATTTTCTCCGACTTTTACGAATTGTTTACGATTTTTACGAATTTTCTCCGATTTTTACCCATTTTTACGACTTTCTAATTTTTTACGATTTTTCCGAATCTTTTACGATTTTTCAGAATTTTTTCCGATTTTTACGAATTGTTTACGATTTTTACCCATTTTTACGATTTTCTAATTTTTTACGATTTTCTAATTTTTTACGATTTTTCCGAATCTTTTACGATTTTTCAGAATTTTTTCCGATTTTTACGAATTGTTTACGATTTCTAAGAATTTTTCCCGAATTTTTCCGAATTTTTCCGAGTTTTTTCACTGCTCATTTTCGCCGCAAAGCAGATTTTAAATTCTCGCAGGGTTGCCACTACAAAATTAAAAAAAAATGTCATTTTGAATAAGCAGCTTCTTCAACCGGACTCTGAATAAGCAGCTTCTTCAAGCGGACTCTGAATAAGCAACTTCTTCAAGCGGACTCTGAACAAGCAGTGTCTTCAAGCGGACTCTGAATAAGCAGCCTTTTAATCTCAGCCGTCGATTTGTTCCAACGGGAGAAGAATTTTTGATTAGAAGAATTCGGGACTTCAAACTTTCACTTCACAAAATATGATCCTGAAGTGATTTTGTTGATTTTATCCCAAGCTTTCATTTGAGTACTCATAAGTGAGAATTAAAGCTCTTAATGCGAAGAAAACCGTACACCAAGGTTCCAACAGGGCCAATTGGAAGTATATATGGTGTGGCTAGCGCCCAACGGTGACGTACTAAACTACCTTATACTTGCCATCATGGCGCTACCGCGCCCCTTGATTAATGTACAAACACTCAAAAACTGGACTGGGAGCACAAACGAACGTACTGCTTGACCTCAATAGTCGGGGCCCCATGGGATTTTGATTGGAAGTTCGTGCCACTAGCAATTTTATTGTTGGAACTGGTAACTACTGATAACTACCAAAAAGTCTCTACAATGTACCTACCCCGGAACATTGTTATTATTGCAAAATTATGTTCAAAAATGCATTTTTTTTTGGTTTATCGTCTCTAGCTCTTTTATTATTAACTTTACGTGAAAAAGTTGAGAATGTTTTTTGTTCAGAATTAAATTTCCTATAAGGTACATGCGTTCTCGGATGCAAAATTGACTTTCTTCATCGCTAAATTGTTTAAAATAAAAAAAGTTTTTGTAAACTTTTATATTGCAATAGTTTATATAAAAAATACTTTTTTTAATCGAACTCACACTCAAACATATCTCTATAGTTCATACAACATAAAAATTTTAGTCCGACCTCGCTATCTCAAAATGGCGGCTTATTGTAAAATTATTAATCAGTATTTTCCAATTCATTTCAATTTTGCTCTAATTGCAATAAATTGATGGGACCACTTGGAATCGATAGCTTATGTCCTACTTAATAAACGCTTAAAATAACTTTTTTTCAAATTAATATTTAACAACATTTTTAGCAACAAATGTCTTTTTCAATATTGTTATCTCGGTCAATTTTAAAGTTACAGAAATGTGCTAAAGTGCATCGTAAAGTGCATATAAAACCATGAATTTTCATATATTTACTTTTAAGATTGGACCAATAGGAGCCGAGATAAAAAAATTTTTCAATCGCCGATTGCGCCGAAACTACTTGATATTTTTTGTTGAAATTTAGCACAATGGTTGTTGAAATAATGCTCTAAAAGATGACATTTTATTGAATAGCTCTAGATGGTTTAGTTCGTCTAAAACGACTGACGAACAATGCGAGTTCAGCGCGCGCGGCCGCGCGGCTACTATTGCGCCGGCCAGGGAGGGCGGCGCAGTGGTGGGGGGACTGCCGCGCGACGGCGGACAGAATTCGGACACCTTAGTTGTAATTTGATTATCTTGTTAACCAAAACTGCTATTGCAATAAATTTTTTTTTCACTTAACCTGCTTTTTTCTCAGCTTTAACGCTATGCTAATTAAATTTTCATAGGTACAATACAAACACCCTAAATTACCAATTTTTTCGACAAAAATCTCTTATGGCTATATACAAAGCCTGCATTGCATTACAGAACATTTTTATGATGAATGTAAGTACTTATATAATGATAGTAAAGCAATGCATGCATGTAAAATCTATGAAAATAGGTATAAGAGATTTTTGTCGAAAAAATTGGTAATTTAGGGTGTTTGTATTGTACCCATGAAAATTTAATTAGCATAACGTTAAAGCTGAGAAAAAAGCAGGTTAAATGAAAAAAAAGTTTATTGCAATAGCAGTTTTGGTTAACGAGATAATCAAATTACAACTAAGGTGTCCGAATTCTGTCCGCCGTCGCGCGGCAGTCCCCCCACCACTGCACCGCCCTCCCTGGCCGGCGCAGGAGTAGCCGCGCGGCCGCGCGCGCTGAACTCACATTGTTCGTCAGTCGTTTTAGACGAACTAAACCATCTAGAGCTATTCGATAAAATGTCATCTTTTAGAGCATTATTTCAACAACCACTGTGCTAAATTTCAACAAAAAATATCAAGTAGTTTCGGCGCAATCGGCGATTGAAAAATTTTTTTTATCTCGGCTCCTATTGGTCCAATCTTAAAAGTAAATATATGAAAATTCATGATTTTTTATGCACTTTACGATTCACTTTAGCACATTTCTGTAAATTTAAAATTGACCGAGATAACAATATTGAAAAAGACATTTGTTGCTAAAAATGTTGTTAAATATTAATTTGAAAAAAAGTTATTTTAAGTATTTGTTAAGTAGGACATAAGCTATCGATTCCAAGTGGTCCCATCAATTTATTGCAATTAGAGCAAAATTGAAATGAATTGGAAAATACTGATTAATAATTTTACAATAAGCCGCCATTTTGAGATAGCGAGGTCGGACTGAAATTTTTATGTTGTATGAACTATAGAGATATGTTTGAGTGTAAGTTCGATTAAAAAAAGTATTTTTTATATAAACTATTGCAATATAAAAGTTTACAAAAACTTTTTTTGTTTTAAACAATTTAGCGATGAAAAAAGTCAATTTTGCATCCGAGAACACATGTACCTTATAGGAAATTTAATTCTGAACAAAAAACATTCTCAACTTTTTCACGTAAAGTTAATAATAAAAGAGCTAGAGACGATAAACCAAAAAAAAAATGCATTTTTGGCCATAATTTTGCAATAATAACAATGTTCCGGGGTAGGTACATTGTAGAGACTTTTTGGTAGTTATCAGTACCTGAACCATTACCAGTTCCAACAATAAAATTGCTAGTGGCACGAACTTCCAATAACTATCCTATACAGTTCCATGGGGCCCCGACTATCAAGGGCTGTGTTGGGGTAGGTAGGATTAATTTTAAATTCGTCCACCACACCACATAAGCATCGTAGCTAATTCCAAATCCGGCAGAAATGTCGAGTTAATAATTTGAGAATCCGCATATTGTTTGGTTGCTTTAGCGCAAATTGCCACTTGAGCTAACAGCTTAAAATGCTGAAAAAAACACGGACCCGAAGGCGGTTTTGATGTAGGTAGGATAATTTTAAATTCGTTCACTACAGCTCAATGAGGTTCATAACCAACTGGGGTACCCTGAAGAGAGGGCACATCGTGCCCTTTTACTCCACGTAACCCATTTGATTACCTACTGCTACCCAAAATAAGGTTCTGCAAGTTCGCAAGAGCGGTATTAGGGTTGGTAGGGTTATTTTTATATTTGTCCACCACGGCGAGATAAGGATCTTAACTATTGTGTTACCGGGAAAGAAGGCGTACAGTGCATTTTTACTCCCTGTAATCCCCTTGGCGAACTGTCACTGTGGCGAAATGTCAGTGTGGCGAAACGTCTTGTAGGTGAAATGTCGTGTGGTGAAATGTGTTTTATGGGGATACGTAAAAGATGTTGTGTATAGTGAAGCTTCAACAACAAGACTGAATATGATGGATAGAATAAGAAGAGCTTGTGGAGCGATAACCCTCCAAATGCTTAGAAATGTACAACATAATTTTCGCCGTCGATTACTGCTGTGCTTAGAAAATAATGGTGCACACTTTGATCATCTACTTCATGCGGAGAGAGCTGATAATAATGTGATATTGCCTTAAGTCACTTGGTTCACTACACGATCTTGCCTTCACTGGCTGGGTCACTGCACGATCTTGCCTTCACTGGCTGGACCACTGCACGATGTTGCCTTCACTGGCTGGATCACTACATTATCTTGTCTTCACTGGCTGGGTCCCTGCACGATCTTCCCTTAACTGGCTGGGTCACTGCATGATCTTGTGTTAACTGGCTGGGTTACTACACGATCTTGCCTTCACTGGCTGGGTTACAACATGATCTTAATTGGCTTCCTCTTTGCAGAGCAACACAACCACAAATCGGCCCTTTTTAGGGCCAAAGACATGGAGTCGGGAGACCCCCTACATTCTCATCGTCGGCTCCGGGGGTGCTTACAAGTTTCATGAAAATATGCACTTGTAAGCATCGCGGAAAGGGGGTCTCCTTATCAATAATTGTTTGACTCTGTATTGACTTGTACCTAGGGGCAAGGTTTGCATTTCTTCAGTAGATGTATTACGTTGTCCTTTAGTTGTCCACAATAAAAGTACATATTATATCATTGAACATGGTCACTAATGTAGTCTTTGTAAGCTGTAAACCTTGAAATTAATTGTATAGTTTACTTTGACCCCTAACGCAAAAGCTCATCTGGACGTAACATTTCGCACTCTTTTCGAATCCGAGGTCAAAAATAGTGGGTTATATTCAAAAAACAAAAGTTGACTTTCAAATGACCTTGAAATCGAAGTTCAAGGGTATATTCAAGGTCATAGAAGGTCAGCTCCTCAATGCCCAACAACTTTTGTCTGAAACATTTTTTGATTAGATTGCAATTTGTCATGTTATTCAGCTGTCTAAGTTAAAATGGGACACCCAGATGTATGCTCCTCTGTTACGTCGGGATAGTGACGCTCACAACTATATATTTATTATTGGAGGTGTGATGGTTTTTTCGAATAAAGGAAATATGTGTTTGGTAATTTAATAAATTTATTATGAGTCAAAAATCTATATACAATTCTCTCCTTTGGCTACCGTATTCACGGTCATGGCCTACCGGGTAGGAGAGCGGGATTTCGAGATTACCTCTGTATATAATGCGTGTTAGACAAACGTGAGTGTGAACGCCCGCAGCGCTAACAGAATACGAGGCCGTACCTTGCGTGTGTGCGTAAGTATATATGTGTGTAGGGAAGTCGCTGATCGTGCGTGTGGCTCGATGAGGCGTTGAGTTGTCCCTCTGATGCTCCAGCAATGCTTCTAAGAATAGACGCTCTGGGTTAGCGTCGAGCGGTTGCGAGGTGTCAGCGGCTGCAGCGTCTGGCTTTGAGTCGGTGGTTGCTCTCAGCTCTCTTGCTTTTCCGAACTTTCGGATGAGGTTGGATTCGTGATAATCGTCTCGTAAGCGGCGGTTCCCCGTATGCAGCACTGGTTGAGATAGAATGAGTAGGTCACGGGCAGAGATTCGTCCGTGCTCTTGATCACTGGATGGTCGACTAGCCTCCGGAGCTTTCGCTCCAGATCTATTTAAGCGTTCGTTCTTCCCATTGTCGCGCTGTATTTGCCGCGCAGAATATTTCCGCGTAGGTTTTTCCGAGCTTAATCGATGGTTTTCCTATAGTGGGGGCTATTTTCAGATACAGTATGACTCAGATGATCTCCGTGAACATCGGAAATTCGCTATAAATTCATGATTTCCCATTTCTAGGGCGCCTTATTTGGGGTGGCTACTCTTAATTTTATATAATTATCCGGAGAACAGTCATCAGACAGATCGGGTTACATTTGATCTGCGTAGATCGAGACATTATAAAAAATTTAATTATATACTCTTCGCGGTTTATTACACTTCCGCCCTTATGAAAAGACGAGAGTATCACTCGAGTCGCTTACACGTAGTGTGCTAGCAGTATTTTCACACGAATATGGGTATTTGATTGTCCCTGTTTGTGGTTTTTGCACAAGGTACTGCTTTACAAAGGTTGGTTGTTACAATGCGCTCTTTAGTCTTAGTATTTAACGACTTTCACACTCACTATTTTAAAAAAAATTTTCAAACAAAATTACACATACAATGGAGATAATTTCCCGAGTCAAAAAATTTTCCTCTTTTACGACCGTTTTACCAACGATTTTCAATGTTTCGCAAAAAATGTTTACTGACTTCTTAATGCTTTTAGTGTTTTTCGGGTTAAATTTTACAAACATTTTACCGACAATTAACGTGTTTCAGGTTAGTATAATAAATTAACGCTTTTCAGGTTAAATTTTACAAACATTTTCCGACAATTATTAACGTTTTTGTTAGTGCAATAGTTGCATAATATTATTGCTCTTTTTCCTATTCTATATGTTCTTTGTTCCTGTAAGCAAGCAAGATTTATGTTAAAAAGTTTTCTGTGGAAAGAAAAATTTATAAGTGTCTTTCATTGTAATGGTTTCGTAAGTATTTATTGATTTCGTAGTATTTTTCTTTTCTCATGGTTGTAGTTCTCTGTTTTTAGATTCTTATGTGTTCCCACTCTGCCAAAAATTTTCGTCGATTCCACTCGACGAGTTTCGTGATATTATTCGTTCTCTCAGTTCTAATCTGTTCTCGCTCGGAGCTTCTACACTTCTTTCTCTACTGTCGTCATGCCGATCACCGTAAGTTTGCTTTACTCCTTTTTTCTTTATGTCCAATATTCTCTTTTGTCAATATGTCATTTGTTATCTTTTTATGTTGCAGAGGTCTCGTTCTCGTCAAATTCGGGAGGAGAATTTACAAATCGTTCTCCCGACTCAAGTGTCTGAATTGGAATCTTCGTCGTCTTCATCGCCATTGTTGTCTCTGTCGTCTTCGTCGTCTTCGTCGTCTTCGTCGCCGCCGCCTTCGCCACCTCCTTCGCCGAAATCTATTGATTCTTTTTCGGGCCTTCCGCTAGTGATGCCTTTATCTTCGTCGGACTCAAGTGCCAGTGCTTCTATTGGGTATACTCCGGTCTCACCTCCCAGGCGTGATTTCGAAGAGGCGGATACCCTGTTGGGTAGTGAGTGGGATGTTGCTGTTGTTCGTGCGGCTTTTTCTGAAGATTTCGACTTTAGTCCTCGGATAGAGGATAGATGTCGTCAACCTATCTTCTGGGAAAAATGTCATTTTCCGAGTCCTGGTCGTTGCCTTTATTGCGGAGGCGTTAATATCTTGCCGGCGAGGATGGAGATTGACTTTCGTCGAACTGGAGGTCCTTATGTAAGTTTTTATCTCTGCTTTTTTTTGTAGGCCTATCTTTAATCTGTTTTTCCGTTTTTTCAATATCCTCCTTCTCGCCCTCTTTTTTTTTTTCTCAGTATTGTTTCCCTACGGTGGCTCCGTCTTCCTCGGCTTGTAAGAAGCATAAATTCGTCCTGTGTCATGACATGCATTTCTCCACTACTCCGGGGAATTGCGATATTTGCGGTTGGGGCACTTACATGCGGGCTCCTTTGATGCGTTGGGAAAATGTAGAGGTGAGTCTTGTATATATTTTTTTGCTATTATTTCTTCCGTCTAGGGTTATATTTTTCTCAATTTTTTTGTTATAGGAGTGGCGAGTTGTTCCGTTGACGGGCGATCATCCTAATGTCTTGTGGAACAATCGGATAGATTCCGTAGTGATTCGTCCTTGGTGCTGATTATTCTTCAGTAATTTATGTTGTGAACGTATTTAATTGGTAATATACGTGTATAAATATCTCTCATACGTTTTTTTTTGTTTATTTATCCGGTTTTCTTTTCCTTTCCTTTTTCCTTATGTATCCTTACTGTAAGGGTCGTTAATATCTTATGCAAAAATTCTCGTGAATAATCTGCTCTCGGCTTTGCTTGATTTTTGTTTCCATTCCTTTCCGTTGTAAGATTACGTTTATTTGAATTCTTGGCATTTTACCTGTGTTGTTTTGAAAGAATCCGTGATCATAACATGTGTTCTTTTGGTAGAGTATGTATATATATAGTTGGTCTCTCTAGCGGAGTGGCTTCGCTGCGCTCCCCCCTTCAGCGTTCTAGTTTATTTTCGACTTCATTCTCGTAGAGTAGGGCAGTGGGGCTTGGTAGATCGTTGACTTTCGTACGGTGGGTCATGTTTGTTATGATTTTGTCTGTGTAGGCGACCTTCTGTTAGAAAAAAATCTTTGAGGGTGTTTGGTGAAATTCCGGTTTGCCACATACATATGAAACACTTGTCCTCATATAATAAGTCGTATTGGTGCGTGGGTACAGGACAGGTTCGGCATACTACGTATGCATTCTTCAAATATAGTTGAGGATCCATGCGATGGCATAATTCGCATTCTCGTCTGATATCTAAACCCATCTCGCAAATAGTGCATTTTCCATAGGTTTTCTTTGATGCAAATCCTTTTCCTCCGAAGTTAAGCTCTAGGTTTTCGATGTGTAAATAGCCTCCTGTTCTATCAAATGGTAAGTCTAAATCCAAATTTGGGTGGAAGAGTTTAGCGATCTCTCTTGACATTCCATGAATTCCTGTCTGCATGGGAATTGCTCTTTCGTCTTCTAAATTAACGTCCTCGGGCGTATTGTTCCTTAATTGAGTGGTGACGTTTCCGCAAGGAAATCCCGAAATAAAGGGACAGTCTGGATTGAAGAAGAAATGTGTAGCTCGCGGGTCGTTTTTCCCGTGTATTCCCCAATTCTCGATTTTTACCTGGCATGCGAAACATACCGTTTCTCTTGGTCCTACGCAGAAAAAACCTTCTGCGGATAAGTCAAAGATAGATATATTGAGTACGTTCCATTGATAGTAAGTAGCTAGTCGTCTCCATTCGAATCTGTATTTTCTTGTTATTTCCGGGTTGCGCACAGGCCAGTTGGGGGTTAAGTTATCATATAGAGATGCATGTTGCATTCGGTCCTGCATCATTCTAAAGAATTTTCGTTCGGTCACAATAACCCAGTAAAGCTGTTGTATACCTTTACGGAAGGTAGCATTTATGCAATACTGCACATAGGTACTTTCTTGATATGCGGCTTGAATGAGTCCTTCGGTTTCGGCTGGCATTTGCATTATATCCTCGCAAAATATTCTTAAAGCAAATTTTATACTCTTCACCAGTCTTTCGTTATTTTTAATTATTTCTTTTGTTACTTTGTGTTTAAGTCGGAGATATTGCTTGACTCTTGCTTTTAATTTTCCTTGGTAGTCCGGTTCCATTCGTTCCATTTCCTATAAAATGGGTATAATTGGCAATAATTTCTGCTTCGAAAAATTTGTTATAAGTTAGTGATATTAGTAATCACAAAGAAGGCTCTTAAGGGTAACGAGTAATTAAGGCGTTTGGCTTTCCTTCTTCTTCTCATTAAATAACCGGTGATGCACATTGCACAAGAGACTAGGCCTTGTGCCTTCAAAAGTTGTGTTTGGCAATTCTCGCATCCCTTATCCGCTATTGGATCCTTGTTAACACGTGAAATCTGTATATACATATCCAATGCGCTGATCTGTCGGTAGGTAGTAAGGCGAAGCATTCCTTACATAGTAGCTCCCATTCGTGGGTATTCAAGTACATCTCGCTTAATCCCGGGAGCATTTTTAGACACAGCTTCTTCTCTAGTGTATCGTACAGCTCCGATGGTTCTTCGTTAGGCGCTGTGGCTGCGACTGCTATTTTTATACTGCTTGG